>JAJOZX010000038.1:2202500-2387500 GCA_023014485.1 Bathynomus jamesi
GTTACCCTAGAATTGGAAGCACTGGCTAAATTGCACAGCGTGGCTGCGCGGCGCCGATGCACTACGGCAATCGCGTACGATAAGTCGATAATGCTGCCTAGCGTACGACGCCTGAGAGCGTTATAGCGAATAGCGCTGAGCGCTGAGCGAATTAGGGTATCAGTATAAAAATAGCGCTATAGCGAAACAGTGCAAATTTCCTTGTAAGTACCAGAAATTTTGTACACAAGTACTTACATGCCTTTTTTACAAGTTTTTATTTTTCCACATAGTCTCCATCCTTTTCTACGGCTTTCCTCCACCTCGAAACAAGGGCCTTTATTCCTTGCTGGTAAAAGTCAGCTGGGTTCCGCTGGAGCCACCTCTTAATCTCCTCAACAACCTCATCGTCACTCTGAAACGTTCTTCCACGAATAGCATCCTTCATTGGCCCAAACAAATGGAAGTCTGAAGGTGCCAGATCCGGTCTGCATGGAGGGAGGGGTAACACAGTCAAGCGCATTTCTGTGATGGCCTCTCTTGTTTGCAAACTGTTGTGTGGCCTTGGGTTATCGTGCAAAAGAAGGACGTCTTCCCGTTTTCTCTCCGGTCGAACTCGCTTTGTACATCTCTGGAGTCTCTGTAGGGTAGCACTATATGCCTCTGAGTTGATTGTTTGTCCTTTCTTCATAATGTCCACCAGAAATCACCCCTTTCATGTCCCAGAAGATGGTGGCCATAACCTTTCCTGCAGAGGGAGCCATTTTGAACTTTTTCTTGCGTGGGGAGTCTGCGTGATGCCACTCCATGGATTGGCGTTTTGTTTCAGGTTCAAAGTGGTGTACCCAAGTCTCATCCCCAGTCACACTTCGTGAAAGGAAGTCATCCCCTTCTGTCTCGTATCGACCCAACGACTTAGAAGCAATTTCTTTTCTTTGGGCTTTGTGATCTTCAGTCAGTTCGCGAGGAACAAACCGTGAACACACTTTTGAGTATCCCAGTTACTGAATTATCGTATTCACACTTCCTTCAATAGTTCCTAGCTCCAGTGATAGCTCCTTGTATGTGACGACGCGCCGATTTGATCGAATGATGCTGTTAGCACGTTGCACAGTGTGAGATGTCACAGCCGATACCGGGCGACCGCTGCGTGGCTCATCATCGAGGCTGGCTCTCCTTCTCTCCGATGATCTCACGCGTTTAGACCAGCGTCCAACTGTGCTTCGATCAACAACAGCATCTCCGTAAACGTTTTGTAGACGTTTGTGAATATTCCGAACTGTTTCCTTCTCTGCGGTTAAGAACTCGATAACAGCTCTCTGTTTACGACACACATCACTGTCAGACGCCATTTTAGAAACTGCGTTAACCATCGGTTTTATACAAGGGCGTTTAAAGCGGTTTTATACAAGGAGGGGGAAGTCTCACTGGAAAAATCCGGTTATGTGAAGCGCAGAAAGTTCAAACTTTCGGCCTAAAAGACACTTCAGCCCCATGGCCTATTATTTGCTAAGAAAAAAGGGTGGGGCAAAAAAAAATAAATATATATATATAGGGATAATATAAGGACGAGCTGTTAAGGGGGAATACATGAGTGGAGGCTATAGGGATGGGGGATAAGGAAAAAATAAAATAAAAAATAAATGATAGGGGGGTAGTACTGAGGGGGGGGGGGTAGAATGGGTGAGTCAGGGGGTACGATGAGGAGGATGGTGATAATAAGGGATAAAAATAAATAATATATGTGTATGACGTCAACTATGAACTTTAGTGTTATCAAAAACAGACAAACAACGCGGTTACACTTGACGAGACTGCGAGGCTTCATCAGCTTGCATATTGTGGACGGAGCCTAAATCACGCTTCTCCAAGAGTGGCCTCACCTATCCCAAGTGTATGTGTATATATATGGTGACTAATGTTAAGATGATTCATCCAAGAAGATTTATAACGCATGCGAGGATAGAACTTTTTAGATGTTCTGTGAGATGATCCCTCATTTCACGGACGTCAGACTTGTTGCCCTTCCTCTTGAGTTGGCCTAGTAAAGTAAAAAGTTGGTTTCTTGCGCTCTCCACTTCACATAGCCAGGTACTCCCGGCTCATCTGGAATTGTTCTGAGCCAGGCGTCTAGTCTTTTAAAGCTATCCACAGCTTCACCACTCGTCTTCCTTAGTTCCTTGGGCAGCTGGTTGAACAGTCTTGGTTCTCTCAACAAAACTATTTTCCTTCACGGTTGGGGATGTTCCCTGTCTAGCCTTTAATTTGGGACCACGACACATTCTTGCTTTCCTACTTTCCACTGTTATTTGAGTGGTTATAGGATTCAAAGTAAGATTAGGGACTAGTTCCCCCATTATTTTCCAAGTGTAAATAATGATGTGCCTCTCTCTTCTTCTTTCCAGCGAATATAAATTTAATTCAGAATGTAAATTTGATTCACGTAACCTTTCCCAGTAATTTAGTTTTCTGCATCCATTGATCTTGGCTGTGAAGTTTCTCTGAATTCCTTCTTGTTGACTAATGTCTTCTTTTTCATATGCGGATGTTAAGACCGAGCAATATTCCAGCTTGTGTGCGGTCAGTGTTTTCAGCAGAAGAATCATTGTATTCGTATTCCTTCGTTTAAAAGGTCTCAGTATCTGTCGTTATTCTTTTTGCTCTATTTACTGCTGTCTTATTTTGTGTTTCAAATTTCACGTCATCAGTCATTACAACTAAATCTTTTGCTTTAGACTTTAGAGTTTCTCTGAATTTCCTGTCCATTTGGGATGTAGTATTCCATGGATTTTAGGTCCTCCCTTCTTCCGTACCTTAATAGTCAAAATTTCTCAGTGTTAAATTTCATGTTATTGCATTTAGACCAGTGATGTAGGAATAGTAATGTATAAAGAGTAGTGGAGCTAATACTGTTCCTTGTGGTAGAGCTAAGGACCTCTGACTCTGATGAAGATATTCCTTGAACTGTAACGACTTGCTGCCGCTCACTACGGAAATTATATACTCATTTTCCTACTTTTCCTGTTACCCCCATATATTTCAGTTTATGTGCTATGATTCTATTGGTCACACTTGTCGAACGCCTTGGCAAAGTTGTGTATATCACATCATAGTTTCCATTGTTTTCTGGTGTATCAATAATATTGTTATAGTGTTCCTTAGTTGTGATAGGCATGATCTTCCTGACCGAATCCATGTTGGTTATCATTTAATGTTTTCCAAGTTTCCAAAAAGTCAAATTTTTTCTCTAATTAGTCTTCGAATATTTTAGCGAGATGAGATGTAAACAGCGGCCTACAGTTTTTTAGCCCCGGATCTATCTCCTTTATATTTTGGAACCAGACATGGGTTGATTATGATTATAATCACATAATCACATGATTACGCTGTAATCATAATGATAATCTAATCAACTACTTTTGAAGTGCCATAATCATAATCTAATCAACTATTTTTGAAATGCTATAATCATAATCAAATCAAAATCAACATTAGAAAATGCTGTAATCATTGACAGTTATTGATTTGATTTGAATTTTAGTTAAGTTCTGGTGACACTGGTCGCCAGTCGCCTCTCAGTGCTTTGAGAGAGACCGTAGTATACACGTCACTGTTGCTGGAAAGCCAGTCTGCTAGCAATGTGAAAATCGTCTGTTTCGGAGCTCAATATCATGTACACCTAATAGCATGTTAATTATTTTTTTCACCAAAATGTGACTTTATTTGTCTTCTTTCAGTATATGGTCAACTTTTTGTATAGCCACAAAACTACTAATTCTACAAAGAGTATAGTCAACTGTTCACTCTGTTACCATGGCAATTATCGGAACCCTTCCATTGAGCCTATGGCCGTCTGGTGAAATCTAGCGCAATCTAACAATATCTTTTCGGACGCCATATCTTCGGACACCATATCTTTTGCACGTGATAATACAATTTAGCATTATCATAATGCTATGATAGTGATGAGATGAGAGTGTAGCATATATACTGATGCTTTCCTAGTTATTAATTGTAGACTATACAATTATAATTCAAAATAAATAGAGTGAATTTGATTAGTGACTTCTTGTTTTTTTTATATCAACACAGCAAATATGATATACATAATACATATACAGTATACTGTAAGTTGCACAAACTATACACCAATACCATACTATTATTACTCGTAACTCCATAATCATTGGCATAATCATAATAAAGCATGGTAATCATAAACAATCATAATCAAGATTTGTTAAGCCGCGTAATCATAATTATAATCAAGATTTTTCAAGGCCCACAGTCATAATCAAAATCATAATTAAAATTTCGTCAGACCTGTAATCATAACCATAATCATAATCAAATTTTGTAATCAACCCATGGCTGATTGAAACTATGTTTGCTCTCTTCAGGATGCTCGGTATTTCTCCCTAGTGTGGCATTCCATTTGTCCGCGCCTGCTGCCGAGTGTGTTTTTAGTTTCCCTATAGCTTGTGTGACACCTGTTGTGAAGGAAAAGTCCGTTATACTTTCCCCTTGTAATTCTTCTTCAAAGAACGCGTTTCTATCGCGTATTAGTTTATCAGTTTTGGGGATACTGAAAGATGATTCATACTGAGCTCTTAATATTTCAGATACTACTTTTAGATCATCGGTTAAATCATTTTAATTTTTCAAATGTCCGATAGTCGCGTGATTTTTCGACTTCCTTTTTGCAAAATTATAGAAGTATTTTCAATTAACCTTTATCGCTTCTATAGCGTCATCTTCTTTCTCTGTATGGGTCTCAATTAGACCCTGTGTGATGCAATCTATACTCTGCAGTTTATCATTTAATATTTTTCTGATGTTTTTGCAGTTTCTTAATTTTACAGTCACTCTTTTTCTCTTGCGGAAAATTTACCTCTTCTGTCTCTCGAACCTGCTTCTCTTTCCTCTTTGTTATATATACTGTATATGATGACTAATGATGAGTCATACAAGTACCTTCTGAAGGCATCCTTTATCTCTTTTGTCAACCCTCTTTACCAACAAGGCTTCCCCAGATAAGGGTATATGCCCTTACACACACACACACACACACACACTTTTCACTAAGGCCAGTATTCCATACTAAATCAATTATCTTTATCTTGATAGAGGGGAATAGTATAGCGACGCATCAGGTAGAGAGAAATGGATTTTGATGAGATCTTAGATCCCTCAATTTATTAAATAAAATACTTGTCCAAATCTATCAACGTTAGCCAAAGTACATTTTATATTATTGGCAAAGCACTCAGACATCTCAGTCTGATAGTTTTAAATCTGTTTCATCCAGTGAGCACTAGGTTAAGTAAAACTAAATTCTTTAAAAATATTATGAATCTCTTAAATAGACTATTGATGAATTCATTTATATGTTTTCTCTTTGATTAAGTAATTCATGAGGTTCTTTCTTAAAACTATACAAAGTACCTTGCATTAGACTGAACTGAACATTTCTTTCCCTAGGAGGCTTGAGACATTGTGATTTGTGGCTAGCAAACATTTGAAAAACTGAACAACTTGGAGTAACTTGTGTAGCAGTCTGCAAAGTTTGTTATAAAGCATATTTAGGGTTCTGCCAGAGCCTTTTTTATTTCTTTCAGAGCTGCTGACACAAAATTGACAATTTCTTATAGTTCTGTTTGTTTTAGCACAGAAACTTTGATACTGTATTCTTATGTCTCAGCCAGTGGCGTCGTGGGCTTTAAAATTAGGGCGGGCAAGATTTTTTTTAAATTTGTCCGTCAGCATGCTACCTAAATTAGAAAGTATAATATTTCAGATACTGCAAGCGGAATATATTAGACTACAAAAATATACAGTAATATATGACACTAGAAAGTAATGGTACAACTAGAACAATACACTGTACTTGTACAGTATACGTTATACAGTTGCCAACAAGATATAGCTAACGAGTTGATTGTTGTAATACATGGGATATGGAGAAAATTGTGACCCACATATTACATACACCTAATCCATCCTAGAATCACAGAAGAACCGCGCATGTACCTCGCCCTGCATGTAGCAAATGACGGCGCACAAAGTTAAGAAGCACAACACCCTTTCAAACACCTGACAGTGTCTTTGCTTCAGTACAGCGGTTGGCGATACCGACCAATCAGCCCAGTCATGGAACCAGCTCGCACCCAGTTATCAACGACATCGGTCTGCGCATGTGGTGACGGTCAATGCCCAGGAGACGGACGCATGTCACGGGGTAGACTCAGATGCAAAGACGGAGCGAAGAAATATGTAGGTGTATCAAGTGAAGAAACAAATTGTTAAAACGGGAGTAAGTCTTTCTTAGTTGAGTTGATGCAAACCGTTGAATGATGTCGACGTCATTAAGCAGTGTCAAAACGTCACTCACCACTGAAGGAACCATCAGCTCATCTAACCTGCTTTGCAGCATGGTGCTTCTGAGTCTTGACCTGACCAACTTCAACTTCAAAAAATATTATGAAAAAACTATATAGGGTTATGGGTTGATTGCCTGTTACCCTCATCCGTTAGAAATTTCCAGCAGATTTCAGTGGAGAGTTAACGACAAAAGCCCTACGTTTTTTCGTTAGAGAGTTATGTATGTGTAGATCTTCAAAGGACTTCGTTAAATTTATTTTGCCTTCGGTATTTGCGCTGCCTAATGGTAAACAAAGAAATTACTTCACCTTATTATTCGTTGGGCCTCGCTTTTGTTCGTAGGGCGCGACGATTCTTTCGGTTTATTTGCTGTAGGCATTCACTACACTTAAATACCTGAAGGAATAGGCCTATCCTTTTGTGTTATTAGGTTTATATCACATGTTATTCACTCAGAGCTTATAGGAAGATAAAGTACATCTTCCTTGCTTAAAAGCAGGGCTTAACATAAACAAGCTCCGAGCGAGCCGCTAATATAATATAAATCGTTAGGAATTCACTGATTCTTCAAAGTTCGTTGACTCTTCTCTTGATGTAATTTTCATGAGTCAGCAATGGAAAATGTTGAATACGAAATAATAAATTTGGTTTTCTTGTTGTCATGCAGGCCCAATGCCTACATATGGGGTTCTATGTATGGTAATTAATTTCATTCCCAATAGGCTATGTCGCCAATCTCGAGACAATTTTGTAGATATTTAATTCAATTAATTAATAATTTATATTTAATTAAGAAAAAGGTACCACATACGATACCATGTTGTAAGCATATATAGTTTTTCCATAAATATCTCTCGCACTTAGCTGTACCTATTGGCATAGCTACAAAGATGGAATACACCTATAAACACTAGGAAATGCCTGCTGAAGTCCAAACTGAGCGATTGTTTTTAAGACCATCAAGCAAGAATCATTTGTAAGAGAACATGTAGAGTGTACTGCATTGGAGCTATCAACAGAAGTAGAAAAAATACTCCTGGATAGGACTCAGCGTAATGTCTGCGCCATTGCTAAATATTCATTTTGCAGATCTGTCAGTGGAATATCATACACTTTGGAAACTTTTTTAAATGCTGTTGCAAGAAATGAATCCTTACTAGGAGATTCGTGGAAACGGTCTGGGTTGAGAAGAGCAAACTCTAGGAGCAACTCACAGTGTTTCGAAAAGTGCTCTGAAATACCCATTTTTGCTTTATCGACAGTGCAGAAATGTTTCATTGCGGTATCGATCGACTGCATCAGCGATGGGTTCATCATTCGCTGTTTCACCAGGCATTCTTCTTCGGCGACGAGCTCTCAGATCGGGTAATTCTGCATGTAAATCATGTCCAACTGCATACTGCTTAACTTCAAGAAATGTTACAGCGAAAGAATTACGCATAATTTTTAATTGATTTTCTAAGTTGTCTACTAAACGAATAGCCTGCAAGAGGTCGATTTTTTCAGACTGTAGATACTTGGATACAGGATCACTGTTGTTAAAAAGTTCACGAAAAACAAATGCTGTCAAAATGATATGTAAAGAGTACAACTTACTCAAACGTCTATTTGCATCAGAAACAACAATATTTGGAAAGCTGGTGTTCTAGTGTCCTGACTAATATACTCTAGTTGGGATAGCAGACATTCAAATAGCTTTCCATCCTCAGAAAAAAAACATACATTGCTTTTTGATGAGACCACCATCAAGTGGTTCAAACTCTCTGTGGCCAGTGAATAGTTTCAGTGCCTGCCACTCTCTCTTTGGATTCAAACATGTCATTAATTTTTCGAGAGTGACTAAAAAATGCATACAAGGATTCCAGCAAGCCAAACAGGATTTTGCATGCTAAAGAAGCAGAGCACACTTCCATCAGCACCAAATTGAGCACATGATTCAACGTCCATATATGACAACTAGGAGTTGCCCCCATCACATGCGGCTGTAGACTGTTATACTCGTATATGCCACTGCAATTAGCAGCTCCATCTTATGACTGTGCAACTGTATTATCAAAGCTTAGACCATGCCTTTCAAACAAATATTTAAGTTCATTATATAACCCAGCACCTGTACAATCAATCACCCGAGACATTGAAACCAGCCTTTCTTTTATTTCAAAATTCTTAGTAAAGTACCTCAGAACTAAGAATAATTGATCTTGATGTGCTGTATCGGTCGTAATATCAGCGTTTGTAAATATAAAAAATGTAAATTCTCCACAAGTGTGGAATTTTAACCAGGCTAGGCTTGTTGGCCCTAGGCCTCTATAGGGTCTAGAGGTTATTATGATAGAAGATACTTAGGGCCTAGGCTATCTCAGCTTAATACAATATTAAGAAAAACTCTTGTAAACTTATTGTGAATTATTTTCCTAAAAGAGGGAAATTTCCTTGTACCTGGCCCACTGTGCGCCAAAAAAAAAACAAGGGACATATTTTTGTAGACAATTGTGGGCCACAATTGTCTACAAAAGTATGTCCCTTGTGACATGTAGCGCCGCCATGCGGTGAAACAACAGCGCCACTCCCACTGTTAGTGATATGTTTGTTAACCTTCAATTTTTTTTTAGCAATATGTATATTTTTTACGAGAAATTGAGTAAATATTCAACAAACGTAAAATGTCCGACAAACGTAAAATGTCCGACAACTTAAAAACTAGCTATGGCAGCTGCCATACCTGCCACCCCGGTCACGACGCCACTGGTCTCAGCTATCACTTAAGGAGTGACTCAGATACTTAAATTCTTGTACTTCCTTCATTAAATCACCTTTCATTCTGAGTCTAATATCAGGTGAATAGTTAGAGCTTTTAGGGTGGAAATGCATAACCTTAGTTTTGGTTGCATTAGAAAGAATATCATGGTTTTCCAAATATAATTCACAAATTTTTAGAGGACAATCCAGACCTTCAGTCTACACACACACACACACACACACACACACACACACAATGTGGGATATAATGGTTTCTCAGAGATTTCCAAGTGTGACAGATTTCATCTGCATCAAAAAATTATTAAATTTTCCTCATTTTTGTGAAATCAGATCTCTCCACCATAGCCTAACTTTTTTGTATAATATAATCCTTTATTAAACTTTAAAACACAGCAAGATCTCAAAATGTCTCCATAAATGATTTGTCATGATTAACACGATCAATTGCCTTGGAAGTATCCAGCAAACACAAAATTACATTAGCATTTAAAGCTTGATATTTACAGACCACTTCCTTTAAGGCATATATACACATGTCAGTACCATGTTGCATTTTTAAACCAAATTGGTTTTCACTAGTATACAGGTAACATTCAATTCTATTAATAAGTATATGTATTCAAACCCCTTAGACATAATATAGGCTAAAGTTAGTGGTCTATAGCTATCTTTATTAATGATTTTACACTTCTTATCACTTATTACTGACACTAAAACAACTGACAACATTCTCTCCGGCAAAACACTATGTATCAGTAAACCTGTAAAGCACACAGCTAACAATTGCACTAATCTATCACTACTAAATTTCGGATGTTCAGCAGAAATACCATCAATACCACGTGATTTATTCCAGTCTAAACATTGTATGGTCTGTTTAGTCTCAAATCTACTAACTCTTATGTCTGGTCTGTAGGTAGTATCACAATTAATATTATTGTTCCTATGTACAGAACTGAATAACTCACTGTAGTGTTTTTTCCATAAATTGATTATATTCTCAGTCCCTGTTACATTTTCAAGATTAGTAGGGAGACACTAAACTAGGAGATTAAGGGGGAGCTTATTGAAGTTTTCAAAATCGTTAATAACATCGATAACGTAAATTTGACAAATTGTTCACTTTCGATAATAGTAATACTCGCAATAACGGATTCAAGTTGCGTGGCAGACGTTTCATTACTAATATCGCTAAAAACTTCTTTACGTTTAAAGTAATTGATAAATGGAATAATCTTCCCGCGTCAGTCGTTCATTCTACCAGCGTTAATGTGTTTAAGAACCGTCTTGACAGACATTTTAAAAATATTAACGTTGTTTAAAATTAAAAAAGAAAGTTAACAACAGGAGCTCTGGTGGTGGTGCTCGAGGATGAGTCTGTTGACGATGAATGCCAGCTTGTGACATGCCAGCGTGATGCCAGCAATAAAAAAAAAAAAAAAAAAAAAAAATTAGACTAACACGAATGTAGATGTAGCTCATAGCGTAAACTAACCACTTTTTGTTTAACTTTACCTACTTTTTTTTTTTTCTTATCCTCCTTACTTTGCATGTCTCTAACTCTTTTCTTGCATGTTTGTAGTTTGCATGGTATGACAGTGAGTTAAGACGTGTTTGCATGGTTTGTAAGCGTTCTTATTTTACTTCTTTTCATCTTTCACCCCTCTCCTATATTCCCGACTATTTTTCTGACTTGTCGGCAGTGGCCGGCGGATGATGATGGTGAGACTTTTTCCCTCTTTTTCTGAATGAATGTTAACCCACGAATGATAGGTTGCTCCTTACTTAACCCCTTATTCTCCTCTCTTCTCTTAACCCCCTACTCTCTCCTTTCTCTCGGGCTAGCCTTAGAGTGGATCTTAGGGTCTTTGTTAGCCTTAGCTTCTGTAGATCTGTAGATCTGTAGAGCATTTCTCCTTAACTCATCCTCATGATATTTTGCATATACCTTAATGTATACTTGAATCTTGCATTAGCCATCTGTTTTTGTTCTAATAAAGGTCCTTGCCTTGGCTTCCCTTGTTCACACCACATTAAGAAAGCATCTCTGGATGTATTATGAAGTTCAGCCACATAATCATTCCAACCAGGTCTACATGTATAGTTTTTCTCCTAAAGATATTTAAGTCTAAGCTAGCATTATTGAGAGAGGAAGACTAACAACTCATTAGCTTCTTACCGCATTATTACTACCCTTTTTGTAAATGACACTAAGTTTCCTTTCTCCATTCACCACTTACCTCTGTATAATTAATAGACTTAGCAAACAAAATAGCTAGTGCTCCAACTAAGCTATCTTCCCCTCTCCTCAGATTCCTGCCTAAATGTTATCAGGTCAACTCTCATCTTTTCCGTATTCACCGTATTTTCTTAACCCTATACAAAGTACCACCATTCACCACTATAGATGGCAAGTCACACCAAAAATCTATTACTCTATAACTAAAAAAGATTTTTGTAGTTCCAATCTACAAATCTGATTTATAATTCTCTCGTCATGCCCTCGAATTTTCCAACAGACTCTAATAAGAAAAAATTACATCTAAATTGGCCAAATCTGACAAGATTTTGTATAGAAATTGTACAGGCAATTTAACCTTTTATGACTTATTAACAGGGGCATGTTAAGGGCAGGGAACTTAGGGCACGTGCCCTGGGCCCCGCGCTTTAATAGGCTCCCCACTGTAGAGAAGAGACTCTGCTTATTATATAAAATTAGATCAGATTTTGTGTCATTAGATATAGGTTTTTGGAAAGTGGAAACACATCAAGGAAAAACTGAAAATGGTTGGAAAATAACATTATTATTGCACTTTTATTTTTACATATAGGTAATAGCTGATCCTGCTAATGAATTGCTGTTTTTACACTTGACACTGATTTCCTCCATTTTTTTTTTCCTTACTCGATTATCCTTTCAAGTTTCAACACTATTTCTTATGTATAACGTATAGTATTATTGCCTTTTGTATATTTACATTGGCAAAATTTTCCTAACAAGTTAACTGTCATTTGGCAACTCCGAGTCTCGCCTAGCGCCAAAGAGAGGAAGGCCTAAAAATGCCGAATGCTTCCAGCGTTCAATTTTTGATTTGTCGCTGTGAGGGGAAAGTACGTCGTATGTATAGTGCTTTTGTATGTGTGTGTGTGTTTTTCTCTTGAATTACAACATAAAAAGCTTGATACATATGGTACGTCTACATACGCTGGGTGCTTTTAAGATGGCAAGATCGCCTTTCGTGTTTGTTTTGCGGATATGTTTGCTAAAAAAAAGGTTGACTTTTTTTACTTAACTGTTAAGTGTTACAATTTTCAGGACATTATTATCGTCAAACTGTCAAATGTAAAATTATTTTGGGAGCTTTTCCGAAATTTGGACTGTCTCCGAATTTTTTGAAAATAAGATATTTAATGTAGAGTTTTATGCTGATTTAAAAAATGTAAGTCGTTTTTTGAAGAAATGAGCGGTTCAAAAGTTATGTTTGTTATTGTAATTTTGTATTAGGTCAAAAACTATAACAATACAACTGAAACTAATACAAGAGTTATTGTGAATTTAGCTGATATCTCTCTCTCTCTCTCTCTCTCTCTCTCTATATATATATATTATATATATATATATATATATATATAAATTTAGGGTGATTCAAATATGGGGGTCAAAAATTTTTTTTTACATTTTAATGTGTTCAACCCTTTAAATGGTTCATTTCAGCATAAAAACATCTAGCCTAAAATATTTTAGCAAATTTTTAATTTTTAGGGGTTGCTACCAGCAATTAAAAATTGACAGAACGACTCAAATTGTCAAATTTTTCCAATATTGTTGTACAGTTTTCCACACACCCCAGGAGGTACAGTACAAGGCGCATTGCTTTTTTTTAATGTGGAAAGCTCCCCCGTAGGTCCTACCATAACCACAAGCATGCATAATTAAATTAGCATGATATTTGAGACATTAGCTGTCCTTACTTCATCAATGTTTCTTTTTTCTATCAGGGTAAACAGCCCTGTAGTTTTTCACTACTTGTAGCAAGAATTGTTTTTGATCTTCGTCATGTGTTAGTATTTTATTATATTCATCCATTAATTTTACTCCTCTTTCCGCTATATCATTCACGACTTTCCACTGTTTGATAGATTTCTTAGCGGAGTTATACTCTTCATCATTATGCCATTCTTTAGCATCTTTGAGTAAAAATTTTGTACTAAATTCTGTTATTGTAAAGAATCTTTGAGTATTTGATGTGACAAAATTTTCTAATTTCTTCGTTGGAATAAGTGCAAGATCTAGAAAAGCCCGTTTTGCAGGAAGAATTTCCGTTGTATTTTACTAGAAGTAACCTAACAGTTTTTTAATAGCAACAGATGCAATTGTGTCATTTATTTGTTTGTAGACTACAACATTCTGTAATAATTCCAGATCAAGACGAGGAGCGCAAAATGGCACAGGAGCTGTAAACCATGCCTTTACATGTAACCGAGTAGCAAATAGACAGATGTCTTTGTCCTTTTTTGTCTTTTACTGAAATTTTGAACTGAGATTTGAACATAAAAATTTTTAATGAATATATAATTTTGGTCATCCACCTAGCCCGATGAAGTCCCGCTGGATGTTTAAATTTGATTCCACCTTTTGGTTCACCTCCCAAAAAAATAATTGTTAACTGCAATAGTTCTAGGTAATCGTCTCTTGGTTGGAATGTATCTAGTTGATTTGCTGCAAATGTAATTATGTCATCTTTGATGTCATGAATATTTTCATAGATATCTGGATCTGATAATGCTGTTTCGTAGTCCTCCTTATTAATGCTAGACCATTTTTCTCTGAACTTCTTAAAAAGGACTATACCTGGGCCAGAAGATGGTGATAAAGACTTTGAAACAACAGCTTCCAGCATAATTTCAAATATGTGGTGTCAACATGCCAGCCACAATAATCGTTGTCGAATTTTTGTTCTAGAAGAATAGCTGCACCATTTCTAGGACCAGTATTGGCTGCCGTTGTATCGAAACACATGCATTTTATTTGTTCGCAGATGTCCCATTCAAACGATGTCTGATACGGTTCTAGGAAATTTCGCCGCAAACATTTTCGCCGTAGGAAAATTCGCCGTAAACATTTTCGCCGTAAACATTTTCGCCGTAAGACAAATTCGCCGTAAGGACATTTCGCCGTAAAATTTTTTAAAAATAATCAATGGATGATTATTTAAGAAATTTATTTAACCAAACTATCACGACTTAACCTAACCAATCGTCAATGCCGTACAGTAAGTTTCAAAGTAAGATAAGGAATTATTTAAGAAATTTATTTAACCAAACTATCACGACTTAACCTAACCAATCGTCAATGCCGTACAGTGAGTTTCAAAGTAAGATAAGGAATTTATTTAAGAAATTTATTTAACCAAACTATCACGACTTAACCTAACCAATCGTCAATGCCGTACAGTGAGTTTCAAAGTAAGATAAGGAATTTATTTAAGAAATTTATTTAACCAAACTATCACGACTTAACCTAACCAATCGTCAATGCCGTACAGTATAAAGAATTTTAATTGTGGTAGACTGCTCGAAGCTAGGTAGACCGCACACTTAACCAGCACCGGCTATTATAAGGGTTCAGTTAAACTTTTTTTTAATTTTAATTTTATTTTATTTACGGCGAAATGTCCTTACGGCGAATTTGTCTTACGGCGAAAATGTTTACGGCGAAAATGTTTACGGCGAATTTTCCTACGGCGAAAATGTTTACGGCGAATTTTCCGGTCACGGTCTGATACACAGCATTTGCTGTCAGGAGACCAGTACCTGAATCCAGTTTAGGCACACCAAGAAGTTGATCATCGGCTTCTCCTGAAACCAATACGGGCAGACGGTCAACAATATGCATTCCTGTAATATCTTCAATTAATTTTCCATCCCAGTGAATTCTTAGGGGCACCTTGGCTTGAATTCTTCTTTCAGGTTCTCTGCAATTTTCTTTCTATATTTTATCCTCTCTCTACGAATAGAAGAGTAGCTAACATTGTACTCTTCTGGATTTTTTCCTAGACTTTGAATTGTTGGCATTAAAACTAGAGACGTATTTCTGTCACTCAATTTTGCAACATCAAGACTTCCTAATAATTCTTCTTTCTTTTGATCTCTTCTGCTTTCCTCTTTTCATAACGTTGTTGCTTTTCTGCTGCTCTTTGCTCTTTTTTAGCAACAGCCTTATCAATGGTACCCATTTTTCCATGACGTCCTTTCTCACGTTGCATTTTCAAGAATTTCTTATCTTCTGTTTTTATAAGCTGCATAGCATTCTCATGAGCAATGTCAAATAAGTTTTCCAGTTATCTTTCCGTTTTTCTTCTTTATTATTTAAATTTTGTGATCTTTTCAATTTGCTTGCTTTGTTTTTCTTAAGCAGCTGCCATTCCTTCAGTATTCCTTGAATTTTATCTACTACATGTATTCTTTGTTTTGCTGGTATTCCTGCTTTTTTCCAAACTGCTAGCACATCATCTGCAGTAGAGAAGCATGATTCTCTAATGCCTTGCTTTTTAATATTTCTATAGTGCATGAAGAGGGCCATCATTTCCTTCTCTGATGGTAATACGGATGTTTTTAGTACTGCAGAGGGCTGCCCAATTAGCCATACTTCAGTTTCTTTTCTTGTAGAACTTCTCCCAACTGAGCAACTAGGTGATGGTGAGTTAGGCCTAGCTTCCATAATCGATTAATTGGTATCAAAATTACGAGTTCCAAACAACAATTCAAAGCAAGCTATTATATAAACCATTAATTAAAAATTCTGAAATGTAAGCAATTAAACAAAATCATAAGTTGTAAAAACAAACAAATTGAAAAAAAAGGGAAACTTTGACGCCTGGTAGCACATAGTAAATTTTATTTCAAATTCACCAAATTTGGCATACACTACTTTTTTGTCATAGGGAACAAAAATACAGGTTGAACAATTAAAAAAAAAAACTGATTTTTTTTAATCACCCTAATATATATATATATTGGCGATACTGGTAATGGGGGCCGAAAAATTGAAAAATATCAAAAAATGCTCTTAGAGTATCAACTTTGGTCTCAAATTGAAGCTTACAGTCAGAGGAGTAACATCTACTTTATAAGTGATAGTGGGAATATTGATATTTCAATCTATAAAATAGGTTTATAGAAAAAATTGAAAAATATCAAAATGCTCGTAGAGTATCGACTTTGGTCCCAAATTGAATTGATTGATATTTTATTTACACAACAACAACAACAACACATAACTACATGCTACGTATCACTACTGGGAAGAACAATTCCCCTCACACGCACATAAGGCCGTACATGGAAGTTCAGCCTTTCTGCAGGTGCAGCGCTTCATACATCCTTTTGTGCACTTGCATGAAACCAGCTCTTGATAGGCCTTTGATGCCTCGGGTAGGTTCGTCCAGTGTGGTTCGTACAAGCGGTCACCAGTCTTGGTCCATCCCCAGTTAGTGGGGCAAGGGCGATCTGGATTTGGTAGAAGTGTCTGTCCCCACACATGACCTCCCTGGTAGGTCGCCCTCTTCACATGCTGTTCTAGAGCTGCCCATGTTGGTGGAATCAACTGCACATTGTTGTTCTTTGCAAACATCTTCTGTCGAGCTATATGTATGTCAGAGCTGGTGCTTGTTCGGTCGGACAAGAGGATGACGAACCTTTCGATGGTAGACATGACACATTCTGATACAGTAATTGGTGCTGAAGAGACCTTCAGCAGCGCAGCTGTTAATTCCGGAAACACATCGCAGATGGTGCATGCAGTCTTCTTACCATGCCCAGTAAAGCTAGACATGGTGTCGCACCCAGTCAGAGCGTGAAACATCAGCAATGCCTGAGCCTTCTGTCGACCAAGCCCAGCTGCTATTTCGTGTGCTGACAAGTACCGAAATCCCTTTCCAGTTCCGAATGCCAGCCAGAGTTCATCTTCAGGTTGCAGCTCCGGTGCCACAGACACGGCCAACACCACAACGTCTGTGTCGTCCGAAGCATGATCTTGCGGTGACCATGCTGTGCAGCATGTGACACATGCAGCAACATGCGAGTGTCGGCTTCCTCATGGTGGCATGGAGCGAGTGATGCCAGATCATCCAGTGGCGGCTTACTGAGGACTATCTCTCCATCGGTGATGATTAGCTCTTTGCCCTCCATGTTGAACCACCGGAGGGCAGCTTCAGACAGGAACCTAAACAACTCCGTCTTGTTGCAGTCCACACGGAGGAAACTTGGCCAATTTCTTGGTATGGCAGTTGCAGCTACAACACGTCTGCGCACTCCTTGTCCTCGTTTTGTTCTTGCCATGCCTTTCAGCGAATCCTGCTTGTAGGTGTCCCACACTAGATCCAGGCGTGTCACTTGCTGCAGTTTTGTGGACAGCATATTCATCAAAGTTCTTTGCAGCACCGGGCTTCAACATGTGAACTATGGCAGCCCCATCAATAACTATACAGGTTGTAACAGGAGCGTCAGCATGGACTTCAGATAGGTTTTCTAGGCATTGAAGTAGGTCACTCTTAGTACCTAAGCGCAGTCTACCATCATCAGAGAGTGCTGGAGGGCATGCTTGGTTCTCATGGCGAAAGAACTCCTCTAGGTTCCCGTCCCTTGTCTGGCAACCAATGTACAGCCGCGAAAAGAGTCCGACGTTATTTTTCAGACACACCAGTTGGTGCTTCCCTTTACTTGCTGTCTTCGGCCTGGGGTTGACAAAAACGTTCAGCTTGTTGCGACGTATGATGTCATCAATGGGCTTCGTTCTTTCTACCAGACGCTCTCTGGTGAAGGTTTTGAACTGCTCCTTGCCAATCATCTTCACCTTCTGGACAGCATCGACCGCTGCAGGACCTGCAATTTCTTTGGAGTCGAGAACAATCAGGTCCACGCTTTCTTCCTCGAATGGGTTGCCAAGGTCTTCTATCACATTAACAAGGGAGATGACATCTTTGGTAAATGCGGTCTGCACACTGGCTGTCTGATCGTGGTGCCGTGTGTCAATTTGCATTCCCCTGTGCTGGTGCCCATCTTGGAACTCTTGTATTGCCGCGGCGATTTCTGGTCCAGCAATCATCTAACGCCGGAGGGCACTTGGGTTGTCCGTAAGGCCAACAGCTCCACCGTCCCCTTTAATTAGGGCGTTCTGCTCATGTGCTTGGTCAATTGGGATTGAGGAGAACACTTTCTGGGTCTTCTGAACTATGAAGCTGCCAGCCGTGAATTTTGCGGCCACATCTGGGTGCTTTGTTGAAAGTTCAGCCATGTCTTTCAGGTGAACTGGGATCCACCTAGCGTAGTTGGTGCGATCCAGAGCGTGGAACCAGGGGCGAGTTCAGTCAGGGCGTCGAGATACATGGTGAATGATGCCTGCCGTAGAGAACGCACGTAGACGAGTATCAGAAGCTTTATTTCCAGCACGGTTGCCCAACACTGAAATTGAGGATATGCATGTGTTCTGTTATGGCACCAGTCTTCAAAGTTTTCTGTCTCCCCTGCCTCAGCTGGATGTATCTGACAGCTTCTGTCGTATGCTCGTTTTTGTAAGATGTATAGTGCAGATGCGGTTACCTGGTGTGCTCGTCTTGTACGCGTGATGTGGGCTGCGTGCAAGAACGAATCAGCTGTCCCTGGTGATGCGATCTCGGCTTGCACTAATGCATGAACCCAACCACTTCCTTGCAGCCAGTCACCCACCATCTTCAGGGCTGCCAACTCGATGTGGAGACCACCAAACATCACCACTAGTTTGTCTTCCCCGTAGCTCTCTGGCCACTTCCACTGAATCTGCTTGGCCAAGGCAAACAGGGGTTGGTCGACGGTGATTACTGGTGTCTGCCCTGGATTAACATGTTCAATACATTTTCGCACAACGTCCATTGAATGTCGGATCATGGCGGTTGTGTGTGCTCTCTCAAGGAAGAGTGGGAGCAAAGAAGTGGGGCATATAACTTGAGCTCCTGATGGCTGACGGCTGGCGTGAAAGGCAGCCCAAGACGTGTTTTCCTCTACGTCAGACCTTTCAAGGGCCTGTGTGACGTGGTCTAGCCACAGGTATTCAGTCTTTCTCTGTTCTGGGAAGCCTTCTCGGCACAGAGACACCACATCAGCAGGTGGGATAGTTTGATTTGTAATAGTGCTGGTGACTGTTGGAATGTTAGTATAGTTGTACGGCAAGTTTATGACGATCTTCTTATCGCTTGCTTTACTGGACCCTTCTGCGATGACGATACTCCGATTAACCCCTTCGCCAGTGAAGGATGGATGCTGGAATAGGGAGATAGCAGTACCATGGAAGGACTTCTTAGCTGTTGTTGAACTTGGATTGTCGACAGCAGTAGTTGTGAACACATTGCCGCGCATCTTTGGAGGGCAAACTACTTGCAGTCGTTGTCTCCCATCTGTGCTGAGATTCGGAGAACACGGTCATATGAGATGCTAATCCCATAGTGAAAAAGCCTGTCAACCAATTCCCTGTTGCGTGTGTGAGCATGAACTATCAACCCTAGGTAGGTGGGAAAAGGTGTCTCCTGAGAGGGTATGTGCCGGACATTGACAGAGGCTGTTGTCCCAGGCGTCCGATTATGCTTGACACTATTGAACTTCACCAACTGGGCGATGGTTAGTGCTGCATGCGTCGTGTGTGTCACGTGTTCTGTAATACTGGCACCATCCAGGACCATTCTCACCAAGCAAAGCAGTAGTTGCGGTACAGATTCTTCTTGGCATCCTTCAGCGAAACCAGTGAAGGGCTTGGCTTCTTGAAACATTTGGCGGCGGACCACCTGTGCTGCACGAGCAAGGCACACCGCATCTCTGTCACTGTCTAACTCGCAGGATTTAGCAATCGCAGAACCAACATCGTCATTAAATGCCAGAAGGACATCTCTTCCTTTCTTGTGGGCACTCATGTCTGGGAACTGTGACAGGAGTCGTTCTTTCAGTCGTGTCGTGTTAACTCTGCCATCTACTTTGACTCCTACCTGCTCCAACATAGCCGTGTAGCGGCGAGCAATATTAACCAGTTTGAACACCGGTGCTGTCGCCCCAAGACGTGTTTCTTCGATGTATAGAACCAAATCGGCGAAGACAGTAGTGGCTATTTCCCTCTCGCGAGCAGTTTCTTTAGATTCGGCAGCCTTTGCCTTCCTTGCTCGATTGTACAAACCTACTAAACATTTGGCATGGTACTTAGCCTCCAGAGCCACAACGTCTCCCACACTGAGTCTGGCAAGCAGGTGTGTGTCTTCAAGAATCTCAGCACAGGCCCGCACGGCTGTCTAGCTGGAAGGTTGATGCTGCGCGGATCCTTCTGCGCCAGCTGCTTGTCTGCAGAAGAAGCACAATGCTTCTTGGACGCCCTTCTCAGAAACTACGAATTCCGACCTCATGTGCTTGTATACACCTGTTTCGTCTCCATCTTGGCAATGACCGTCTGTTTCCAGTTTCCGTTTTTCTGCTCTCTTCAGCATAGTGTTGTTGAATTTGAGCTGGCATTTCTTGTGATACTGTGCATTGTGTGCAACCATGGCGGCTTCAATGCCGCACCCTTCATCCAGTCTCTCTATCTTCAGTGTCTGTGGAAGTTGACCCAGTTCGCTGAATTTCACTAGGTTTTCTGCCAGTGAAGTGTATCCACTCCCAACGTCAGTTCTTTTCGACTGTGAAGGACGTGTTAGCTGCTCTGCCTTGTCCTCTTGGCAGATGATACACAGGTTCCAGTTGATCTCAGTTGGATGCACGGACACTGATGACCACAGACGCTCTGGATCATCGACGTTGAAGCTTTGACTAGACGACATGATGTTCCTTACAGGCGGCCCTGCAAAGAGAAAAGAACAATATTACATTAATATTTCAGCTGTAGCAATTCAACTAGATATCACCCACAAAGAGATGTGAACACAGAACACACACTCAGCGACTAAATTCCGTCAGCCCCAGTGGCACATTAATCGAATGGTACCCCCATCCCTCCTCATTGTTTTCCCCCAACACAATTTCATCACACGCCAGGCGACATCGGAAATGCAGCCCCGATGACGTAGCAAAACGTAATGGTACCCTCATCCCCTCCTTATCGCCCCACAGCAGTGACAATCACATTCAGAGCGACAAGCACAAATCAGTCGCTATCTGATTAAACGTAATGATTTCCCATCCCTCCTGACCCCAAGCACAGTGTGATTTAAACATGCCGCAACAAAATGAAATTAGTCCTGCTTTATACCAACAGTGTTTATTAAATAACGTTACTAACAATCGCAAAGGTTGGTGATAGATATTTATAATTGATCGGTAAAAGATGTGGATACGCTTCATTGTCTAAAAATTAACACTAAATTAATATATATATATATATATATATATATATATATATATATATATATATATATATAGAGAGAGAGAGAGAGAGAGAGAGAGAGAGAGAGAGAGAGAGAGAGAGAGATATCAGCTAAATTCACTTATAATAATAAAAAATAAAGCACTAAATTTAACACTGTCAGATAAAAAAAAAACTACTGACTGTAAGCTTCAATTTGAGACCAAAGTTGATACTCTAAGAGCATTTTGATATTTTTCAATTTTTTCAATTTTTTCAATAAACCTATTTTATAGATTGAAATATCAATATTCCCACTATCACGTATAGAGTAGATGTTACTCCTCTGAATGTAAGCTTCAATTTGAGACCAAAGTTGATACTCTAAGAGCATTTTGATATTTTTAAATTTTTCGACCGCCATCTTGGCCGCCATCTTGAAAATAATAAAATTTCGTGATGCCTCCATATCCAAATCTTTTTAAAATCTATTTATCTATCTCTGCACCAGTTTTCATGCTTGTATCAAAAAACGAACAATTCGATTGCTATGCCGCCCCACTAAGTCTTTATCTTCTCCTTCGAGCCTTGCTCTCTCCAGAGAACTTAGTCATTAAAATTTCCCGATACGTTATAAGAAGGATCCGGGAATCTTCAGAGAATTTAGTAAGCCTCCCAGAATCCTCCGAGCCACTATAGAAGAACTCGGAGAGTAGTATAGAAGAAACCACTGCAAGTAACAAATCCGTTGCTGCCACCTAACTAGAACTCCCGTCGACTTCGAACCAACCCAGGCCATAGACGGAGGGGTTAACAACTGGCGACCTCTGCATCCAGGATTCTTCCAGTCTTCCAGACCCTGGAACTAGAACCAACATCCACCCTTGAACCGGTGTGTCACGACTCCAAATTCTCCACTCCTAGTTTTCATCCAAGAACAAGTGGCCAGCAAGACACGTCTTCAGATTTCGCCGTAGGAATCTTGTTAAGTACAGAACTCTTTTTTTAAAGTAATCTCTAAACATTTGAAAAGTCATTATTATTAACTAAATAATTAGTATCAAGCCAGAATTAACAAAAAACACAGTGAACATTCCATACACCAGTGATACATTTCTTTTTAGTGAAACCGAGTTATTTCCACTATTATAGTTAGTATAGTATAATTTTATTTAATGTACCAAGCACAATATTACCATACCTTCACGTACATTCGAGTGAAATCTTGTTCATATTTTTTTATTATTATTTTGTTTGCAATCTTTTCAAATTTTCCCCTAGTTAGGCAAATTGTTGTGCATTTTTTTTATTGTGTATTTTTTAGATAGAGTAGTTAGGGAAACCCCTTAAATGATCATTCCATAAATTAAGATCGGTCAAGCAGACCAAATTAGAACACATTAATAGTACCTTCACATATGAGCGATTCAGACGGTGCGCTTTCTGACATCGAAAATTTCCCTACACCCATTTTTGCACCTACCCCGCACCCTTCAAACATATTCCCAAACACACAAACTTCAGATCAAGTACAAGCCAATATGTCTCAAACCCCCGCCCCAGCATACATTAACTTAGGTAGACGAGCAAACCTTCCCCATACTGTCTTAATTTTTAAGGGGACCATAGATAATCACTTTGTTGAATCACGCGTAAGACCTTGGACTGAGTCTTTAGAACAACATTTCTTACGCGAAAACATCACCGATGATGATATAAAGATTAGGGAAGCAAAAAGGTTTATCGACCCTAAAGAAGGGAATGCTCATGATACAGTCACCTACGTCCCATCGATTAGCGAAGCTATAACATGGGACAATTTTAAACAAAATTTATTAGAATTTTTTAAAGAAATAACACTTGCACAACCCTTAGCCACGTTAGAAGCAGTCTTCCAAACTAAATGGAAGAAAGAGGAACATGAAGATTTAAATAATTTTATTACACGAACACAAACTCGGAGGAGAAGCCCTCCGAGCCGCAGAAAATGCGTGTGGCATTACTTTCACTTCAAAACAAAAAACCTAATAGTAGCAATGGCCAATTACCAAAACCTACCCGGAGCACCTAAAAAAAAGTTTCAAGAGTTTTTAAATGTTGACAAACCAGTAAGTGTAGCCATAAATAAACACGGGAACATTACCCAGATTTAGCAAACCAGAACTACCGAAAGGGTAGAGAAACCCCCATACATTACATTCAGCAGCAACCACAACACCAACAACAACAATCCTATAAATCGAGGCCGATGCAGGGAACACCACCCCAGAAACAAGCCCTCCAAAACCAGAATACACGCCCTCCTCCACAGTGTTTTAACTGCGATAGGTTTGGGACACATGATAAGTCAGTGCAATTATCCCCCTTATTGCTCCCACTGTCACGAACATGGTCATCGCCGTAGCGATCGCCAAAAATGTGCCGATAAAGCCCCTGCAGGGTATAGGCCCCACTTCCAGAAATCGAACCACCAACGTTCCCAATAGTCCTCCAATCCCCAGAAACCAGTCCATTCCCAGCCTCAGTCGAACCACCAACCAAATAGATTACGACCACAGGGTCAATCACACTATTAACCCATGTACAAACCCCAGTACAATCAGCAAGGTCGGATAGTTCGGTACATAGAAGTACCCGCGGAGGAATCATTTTCCCCAGAGTACAGTTTTCAAGAAAACCCTCCAGCGTATGGTGATCCCATAGAATATGACCCAGGTCCTCCATGGAGGCAATTCGAGCCCTTTTTTAGATCCTACTTTGGAGGCGGCAGTTCAACCTCCTCCCTCCTAAAGAGCAGTAATATACCCAAATACACACACCAACTCCCCATCAGGATAATAGGTGCAAACCTCCTAGATTTAATGATAAATTGTAGCACAGATAGCCAAGATTTAACTGCTCTCCTAGATACAGGACCACACGCGACGTTAATTAAGAAACAATGTGTAGATGAGTTACTAGAGAGTACAGATTACAAATATGAAATTAAGGCACCCTCTTGTCAACTCAGAGGAGTTATGGGCACACCCATACCTACATACGAAGAAACTGAATTATATTTAGAAGTTGGAAACGCGGTATATCCCGTGAAATGTTGTACTGTATAGTGGACACAGTCACCACGTTTCAGACAGATATCCTACTAGGTATGGATTTTTTCAACCGGAATCAATGGGAGATTTACCCAGCCGGAAAGTTAGTAAAGTGTCGAAATAGGACACACCATCTCCACGAGAATAACAGACAGCTTAATGCTAATAGAATTAGTTCAGTTCAGATTTCCGAAAGAAATAGAAAACCCCCTCCATTTTCAAATATTGCTAAACCCATTACTAATTTGTTCCAGAAAAATGCTAAATTTAACTGGGAATCTGATCACTAGCATGCCTTTGAAACTTTAATTGGTAAACTAACCTGTCATCCCATCCTCCAATATCCTGATTACACAAAACCCTTTGTCATAGCCACAGATGCTTCCTCCTATGGACTAGGAGCCGCCCTATTACAGGACATAGATGGTGTGGAATTACCCATTGCTTATGCCAGTCAACTTCTCTCTGCACCTCAACGGAATTATTCCACTACGGATCGAGAGGCCCTAGCAGTATATTGGGCTTTGAAAAATTCCGAAATATCGTCTATGGCTACAATGTAACCATCAAAACTGACAAGCTACTTGAAGGACGGTTGAGTAGATGGGCTCTCTTGAATCAGGACTTTGCGGCAAAAGTCGTATACAAACCGGGAAAACTTCAAGTTATTCTAGACGGATTGTCGAGACTCAAGCCCGACGCCCAAGTGAATAAAATAGGAATTCTTCCTGTGTTCGACTATGAGTGTCTGCAATACTCCCAACAACAGGACCAACACATCCAAAACCTTCGGACGCGCCTTGAACAAAAGGAACCATCGAAGGTAAAAGAACAGTACAACCTCAAAGATGGGCTCGTACATTTTAGGAACGAAGATGGAAACGACCTCGTGGAAATACCAAAGGATCTCGTCGATATAGCCATTGGACTTTGCCACGACTCACCTTTGTATGGCCACATGGGGCCGGATCGCACCATCAAGAGTCTTTTGGAGCGATACCACTTTCCCGAAATGAACAGAAAGGTACATGAATACATCGCTGAATGTCCGTCTTGTTTAAAACACAAAGGCAACGTGCCGTCCACAGCTCCCATGCATAAATATCCAGTATGCCAAAGGCCCTGGCAAAGAACTGGAATGGACATACTGGGACCATTCCCCAAAACATCAAGGGGAAACCAGTACATCCTTGTGTTTACGGACCACTTCTCGCGTTACAGCGAAGTAGCTGCCATTCCAGACCAGACCTCGGAAACTGTGACAAGAGCCCTAGTGGAACGCGTCATCCAGAATCATACTACTCCTTCCATCCTAATTTCGGATAACGCCCTTAGTTTCACGTCCAAACTGTTCGAGTCACTCTGTAACATGTGTAAAATTAAAAACACACACATTGTGGCATACCATCCGCAGGCAAACGGCTTAGTGGAAAGGCACAATCGAAAGATCTTAGAAGCCCTTCGCCACGTTGTCGATGCATCCTCCCGTACATGGGATGATTCCCTTCCCATGGTACAAACCGCCATCAACAATGGCTATAACGTGTCTATCGGGGACATCCCTCATTTCGTCCTAATCACTACGACAAGCGTCTACCTTTTGATTTGCCTGACCAAATCGACCCGGCAGTTCTAACATCTTCCGAGATGGCAGAAGTAAATCAGCAACTAGCTGAACGATCTTTCAAAATTTTTGACATAATCCGCTATGCCCTAGACCAACGAAACCAACAGATGGAGCAAGAGCAACATAGGCGTCATCCCCGTCAACGAACTATAATCGTCGGTATGCGATGTTATCTGAAGAGCGTGAAACCGCCAAGTGCTCATCGCAAATTATACCCAAAATGGGATGGCCCATATATAGTAGGATTATGAAAAACCTCGGAAAAAATCGTTATGAAATCCTCGACCTCTGGGATCATTCCAAACTAAAGATCATTCACGCTGATAATTTGAAGATAGCTGCCAAACAACACCTTCCCAAAAAACAGCTGCCAGGCGTTCGAGCCGCCTATCCTTCGAAAGGTCAAGGTATTAACAAATCGAGCAGGGATCAAAAAACTGGAGTGGTCACCGCGGGAACCACTACTCATGACGAAGATTCGTACCTCGTAATACCACCAGTACTCGAGCCAATCTCTGAACAAGAGAAGGCCCCAGAACCAAGAGTCCGATCGGACCCAGACCCTGGAGAAACCCCTTCGAGAGGATCACTCAGTGGAACTCCACCATCTCCTCCAACTCCACCATCTCCTCTGTCACCACCCTCACCGATTGATGATCGACGCACGGACCATACATACCGGCTGCAAATGCATCAACCACGTGAACTAGAACCTTCACATAAGAAACGAACCCGCTCAGAATCCGAGCTTAACGGTCGACCCCCAGTGCCACCAAAACGAGGCTGACCCCTTCGTCCACAAACACAAGTATCCACACGGCCACCCCCAGCTCCGTATAATCTAAGGCGTAGAAATGAATAAAATTGTCCCCTTTATAATTTTCCAAATTATTTACTCTTGTAGCCCTAGCCTTAAAATTTCTACCGGAGTTGTTATAGAAAAGCTTGCAGAAGGTAAATTTTTGAAAGGACACGCGGACCTTTTTATCAATTTGCAACCCCTTGCCAGAATTAAAATCAATTTCCTTCAGATAAAAACCCAATTAAAGACGTTTGAAAGTAAAGTTCAGGGTTCCGTTAAAAATGTCCCGGGAACCGACCAGAATGAAAGCCGAAAACTTATAAATAAAACAAATAAGATGTAGAGAGAATATAAAATAAATATGGCGCACAATTCTGTGAAACGTAGCAACTGTATTTAACTGGGCAACTCACACACAGTAACAAAAGCAAAATTACTTTCTAGTGTCTGAACAATCAACTGTCCCTCTTTAAATTACTTTTAGTATACGAGTAGGAATGAATTGAAGTTATATATATATATATATATATATATATATTATATATATATATATATATACACAGGGGCGGTCAGAAAATAAATTTACACGGCGTATAATTTCGTAACTAAAGAACGTACAGTGATTATGTTTGTATCAGGTGAATTCGTTAATCATTGCTGGCAACACTGCACGTCGATTCGGCTGCCATCTACCGTCATTGGTTATATAAGTCAGTTGAACATGTGTGGTCTTGCGTTATCGTGCAAAAGAAGGACGTCTTCCCGTTTTCTCTCCGGTCGAACTCGCTTTATAAGTCTCTGTAGGGTAGCAATATATGCCTCTAAGTTGGCTGTTTGTTCTTTCTTCATAATGTCCACCAGAATCACCGCTTTCATATCCCAGAAGATGGTGGCCATAACCTTTCCTGCAGAGGGAGCCATTTTGAACTTTTTTTTGTGGGGAGTCTGCGTGATGCCACTCCATGGATTGGCGTTTTGTTTCAGGTTGAAAGTGGTGTACCCAAGTCTCATCCCCAGTCACAATTCGTGAAAGGAAATCATCCCCTTCTGTCTCGTATCGAACCAACGACTCGGAATCAATTTCTTTTCTTTGGGCTTTGTGATCTTCAGTCAGTTCGCGAGGAACAAACCGTGAGCACACTTTTAAGTATCCCAGTTGCTGAATTATCGTATTCACACTTCCTTCACTAATTCCTAACTCCTTGTATGTGACGCGCCGATTTGATCGAATGATGCAGTTAGCACGTTGCAAAGTGTGAAATGTCACAGCCGATGCCTAGCGACCGCTGCATGGTCATCATCATCGAGGCTGGCTCTCCCTTTCTCCGATGATCTCACACGTTTAGACAAGCGTCCAACTGTGCTTCGATCAACAACAGTATCTCCGTAAACGTTTTGTAGACGTTTGTGAATATTTATTTATTTCCAACTGTTTCCTTCTCTGTGGTTAAGAACTCGATAACAGCTCTCTGTTTACGACGCACATCACTGTCAAACGCCATTTTCGAAACTGCGTTCACCATCGGTTTTAACAAGGGCTTTTAAAAGCGGTTTTATACAAGGAGGGGAGGTTCAAAGTGGAAAAATCCGGTTATGTGAAGCGCAGAAAGTTCAGACTAACGGCCCAAAAGACATTTCAGCCCCATGGCCTATTATTTAGCTAAGAAAAAAGTGGGGCAAAATATATTGAGTGCCCCTAGTATATACTATACACCTCGGTGATGTAGTGGGTAGCGTCGCTGACTACGAATCCGTCGGCCCCGGGATCGAGACCCGGTGACGTCATGGGGCGCTCAGCAAAACCCAGCTGTTAATCCTTCCACACAATAAAGAAATGGGTAGATAAATGGGTACCCTGAGTAACCTAGTGGTTAAGATGCTGGGCTGATGGTGGGGCGTGGTTTGGATGCCACGTTAAACTGTAGGTCTAAGGTGGAGTGACAAGCTTGACCTTCGTCAGATTGAACAATTCAGGCGGAAGCAAAACCAAGGAGAGAGAGAGAGAGAGAGAGAGAGAGAGAGAACAGTGTCATTTTTTGTATTTCCTGTTTCACGATGAAAATCTTTAAACACATTATAAAATTAGCAGCAAATAACGGAAAATGAGTGTGTGTGTGTAAATACTGTAATTATTCATTCAACAAAATTCTTTCGAATCAAGGTTTAGACGCCATGAGAGAACAGAATGTTTTTGACATTTCCAAGAGATATTTTGTAACCTGGAGCAAAGTAGGTGGCAGAGAGGGAATTTTTATTGCATTAAAACTGAAATATATATATATATATATATATATATATATATATTTATTTGGAGTCAGTGCATGTTGACAGTATGAGGTTATGTATTAATATTGATGATGGGGTATTTTCCGAATCGTTTATCATTAATAATTAATTTAATTAAATCATGATTTTAAGCATCGTCTTGGCTATTATCCTTATATTCCGAGTGAGATACCCAAGGAATATGGCCATTTCAAATATGTGTGTGGTGTGTGTGTGTGTGTGTGTGTGCATTCAGGGTTGTTATAAAGTCCGGGAGGGGTTCTAATATTAAATAACTTTTTAATTATTCTAAATAGAACAAAATAGCACATACCATGAAAATCTATGATTTTAAGGTTTTTTCACAGTTCACAACGTTGCTTTACGTTCAACATATCCTCCATCTCGGGCCACGCAGCGTTCGATTCTACTGTGTAGAGACGAAAACATTCTCAATTTCTTGCCGCGTGATCTGACGCATTACAGTTCGATAGATGCTTTCAATTCTGCCAAATCTTGTGGCCTAGTGGAGTAAACGACGCTCTTGACATGGCCCCATAAAAAAAGTCTCAGGGGGTTAAGTCGGGTGATCGAGGCAGCCATGCAAGTACTCCTCTCCCAATCCATTTTGCAGGAATGTTTCATTCAAAAACTCCCTGACTTTCCGAGAATTGTGGCAAGGGGCTCCCTCATGCTGGAAAATTGTTTGGTTCACGAGGTCTAAGCCACCAGCTGTAGAAGGAAGAAGTTTCCGAACATTTCAGGATATCGCTCTCCGTTCACTCAAAAAAGAACGGACCGATGATTTGGGATTTTCTTAAAGCACACCACACATTGACTTGCGGAGTCTCTCTGATAATACCACAATTGGTGGTCTTTCATTTCCCCAAATACGACAATTAGGCGGTTAACTTTGCCACTGAGATGAAATATTGCTTCATCAGAAAATGTTCACTATTTTAAAAAGTTCAGATCTTTGATTCGTGTGAGAAAATCGTGCTTCTCTAGACACGGGTAAGTGACTCTCTTTGGTTTCTTTCGAACGCTTCTCGAACAGATGTTATGCTCTCTTCACTAATAGCTGGTCTACCGGAACGCGGTCTGTCATACACTGAACCTGAATCTTTAAATTTTTTCACCCACTCTCTTATTGCATGTTCAGATGGTGGATTTTGGTTGTACTGTGCCCGGAACTTGCGTCTCACTGCTGTAACAGATTTTAATTCGATTTCAATTTTTTTCAGTTGAAGCCATAGAGGGTTAAGTCGGGTGCATCTATCTGCAAAAAAAAATAAAAAGGATGGAATCGAACGCTACATTGCCCAAGATGGAGGATATGTTAAAGTGTAAAGTGCAAGTATGAACTATGAAAAAACTTTAAGTCGTAGATTTTCAAATGTGCTATTTTATTCTATTTAGAATAATTAAAAAAATTATTTTTAAAACCCCTTCAAGACATTATAACAATCCTACACACACACACACACACACGTGTAGTTTAACCATCCTTCAAATTATTACTGATTTTTCTACCAGCATTTTGAAGCAAATAATATTATATACGTGAAACTAATTTTCAAATTAAGCTTCTTTAATACGACGCGTGAGATATTTTAACGTAAATAATTATTTATTCGACTTGTCAAATATCTTGTGAGGAGATAATTTGGTTTTATTATTATTTTGAAATACTGTAAATGACAATGTTGTGTTGGGTCTAAATCTTAAATTCGGGCGTAGTTTTAGGTGAAAAAAAAAAAAAAAAAAAAAAAAAAAATTATATATATATATATATATATATATATATATTATATATATACATATAACCAACACACACACACACACGAGGGTAATTCAATAAGTATCCGCACTTTTATTTTCACAATTTTATTTTCACATCTGATAGATTATAAACACATCACTTCTCAACATAGTCTCCCTGTTTCTCATACACTTAGTCCAGCGATCTACAAACTTCCTAATGCCATCACAAAAGAATGTTTTTGGCTGTGTGCGTGGCCAGTCATGCACCGCCTCCTTCAGGTTATCATCGCCTTGGAATCGCTGACCTCTCAAAGCGTCTTTTAGTGGTCCAAACAGGTAAAAATCCGAAGGTGCCAGGTCTGGACTGTAGGCTGGATGATCGAGACTTCAAATTTAAGTTCTTGAAGGCATTTTCTAGTCTGTGCAGCGGTATGAGGGCGCGCATTGTCGTGTAACAGAATAACACCTTCCGACAATCTCCCTCTCCGTTTTGTGCGAATTGCTTGTTTTAACTTATTTCGAAGCATGTCAGAATACGATGCACTTGTTACTGTAGTTCCACACTCTAGATAATGTTCAAGGATAGGGCCTCGTGTATCCCAAAATAGCGTTAGCATAACTTTACCTGGTGACGGCTCTCCTGTCATCTACTCTCTTCCTCTTATTTATCAATGATCTTTGAAGTCGTACTTCCTGTCCTCTGCCAATGATTCAACCCTTCACTTCTCCACCCGCTTCACAAAGCGTCCCTCTTAACAGTCACTTCATGCTTCGCATGAGACGGTTATATTGCACCTGACCTCTGAGCTTTCTACTATCCCTGACTGAGACAGAGAAAACCTTGTGGTTTTTAATGCTTAAAACACCATTTTCTTCACCTGTCTACTTGTCACAATCTTCCACACGCCTATCCCCTTATCTTCAACAACATACAATTCAATCCTTCCTCTTCTCTTAACATTCTTGGAGTTTCCTTTTCTTGTGATCTTTCCTTTCTAAAACAGCTTCTAAGAGGTTAGGTGTGCTGTACCGGCTTTGCAGTTTCTTCATGCCCACTCAGTTGCTGTCTTGTGTACAGGTTCTTGTCCGCCCCTGTATGGAGTACGCTGGTTCAACCCACACATCTCTACTTTTCATCTCATCAACTCCCGCCTCTTACTGACTGTCTTCAATCCCTCTCCCTTTGCTCTTTGCTGCATTGTTGCCTCACTCTCCTTACTATCACTATTATAAACGGACACTGCTCTTCTGAACCTCCAAATGCATCCCTCCTCCTTTGAGGAGAGCTTGCAGTACCAGACTTTCAACATGTCATCCCTTTTCTATCTGGCTCTCTAACGCAAGGGTTAATCTGTATTCTCAATCTTTCAGCTATTCAACGGGTGAACTCTGTAACAACCTTCTCAATCCATCTTTCCCCTGTCTGACCTCCAATCTTCGAACGCGGAATGTCCATGGTCATTTTTGCGGGCGTTCGCCGTTGGCCCCACATTCTGTATAAAACTGTGTGTATATATATATATATATATATATATATATATATATATATACACATATATTTAAAGGATTATAATTATTCGTAGGGTAAGCATATAAATAAATGACGTTTGATCGTGTCGGTGGCTCTGTTCATAGCAGAATTGTGATGGAGCCGAGCGAGCTAGCGCTTTCATGAACAAAAAGTGTAGCTCCCTGCACAAAAATATTGGGGGCGCTCTAAAACCTTTTCCATGTTTGATGTGTCAGGACCTTAATAATAAATAGTGTATTTATAATGCATTAATAATTTAGAAATTATCAAATTAAAATTTCGGTGTAGGAGAAAGTTGCCTCTGGTCTTAGCATGCATACGCGCTAAATACTGATTCACCTCTCGGTGGAGAATGTCAACACGGAGAGGGAAAGATGAATAAATATATAAATAATGATTAACGTTTGGTAGAATCGATTGGTCTGTTTGTGTAACATTGCTTTAGGATTTACTGAATTCTATTTTAGCACTGTTTTTCTTACATGCATCTTTGTCTCTATGTTTATATTTTGTCATTTCGCAATATTAGTTTATTTTAATTTTCAGTTTTACTCTTGTGTTCCTGTTAGAGTGTAACGTGAATACCTGATTCTTCCATGATGTGTTTCAAGTTAACAATTTTTTTTAGTGAATAATTTGATTTTAAACTCTAAATAAACTGAAATCTTTTTTAGATCACAAACTATGTTAACCAATTAACAGACGCATCCAATTTCAAAACGGAGCTTGTGAGTTTTTTGACCTAAAAGAATTGTACGAGTAACTATCATAGTTATTAAACCTAACATAGTTAATTTGCGGGTAGTCTTCAGACGAACTCATCACTTGGTGATGCAATATAAATTCACTTAAGGCTCGTGTACACGGGCTCACTAAGTGATGCATCATCGGTGACGCGTGAATACCTATTATTGTAGTGATGCCAACTTGAAACGATACATCACCAAGTGTTTACACGTGAAACTGTAGTGATGCATTTTTGAACCAGTTTTTGTTGAAATGGCATCTAGAGAAGTCGTGTTAGCGGCAGCTAACGTTGTTGTGGAAATACTGAGGCGAAGGACGCGAAAGAAAAGTAAGTGAAAGTGTTGGGTTCGTGAGTGGATTAAGAGGAGAGATGTATTGGGTGCATCGAATACTCTATTGGAAGAACTATTTGTCGAAGATAGTGCCAGTTACAACAACCATTTGAGACTCACAAGGAGCCAGTTTAATTTTTACTTGGTAAGGTGGAGCCGTTCATCCAGAGGAAAGAAACCGATATGAGAACACCTCTATCGGCCAAGTTAAAGCTGGAAATTACTCTCCGTTACTTGGCTACTGGAGATAGCTTCGCTTCACTTCAGTTCCTGTACCGTGTACCAAAAACAACAATTTCCCGTTTCATCCTCCTCTCACTGATCACTAAAGTTGGAAGCCAACCAACTTCTGCTATTGATGCGTCATCGGTGACGCGATGACTCATCACTAACTTGCATGTCGGTTTACACGCTATCACCGGAGCATCACTAGATGACGCGTCACCGATGATGCATCACTTAGTGAGCCCGTGTACACGAGCCTTTATTTTTCTTGAAACGTGTCAAATGCCTATTACTCATTCTATTTTTAAATATATTGACTAGTTTTATTTTGTGGTTAATTAATAGACAGAATAAATGTTAAAAAGCGAAACAAACCACGTTGTTAATCGCACGTTTCATAGTAATGACAAATTAACTAATTTCATACTGGAGTTAACAATGAACTTGACCATAAACGTGGTGTAAAATATAAATTTAGAAACACATTACTTCTATTGTGTAAACAAAATACACCATATGTACGCAACAATATTCATTTGTGAATGAGTTATCTTATTAAACCAAAAGTAACAAACTTATATAGGTATATAAATCCAGTCAAAGCCGTAAATTCATTTAAAGACTTAAAAGAAACGCGTGAATTATTATATAAAACAATAATAATTGACAAATTAGCACATTAAATTATTATTTAGTTACTTTTATATTACGGTATGTAATTTTTATAGTAAGTAAAATAGTTGGTGAAATATTTGAGGGAAGTCAAATGTATTTCCTTATCAAGGTGGTCAGATAATGTGTCAGTAAAGCTGAGTTACTAATCACTGCACTATTACTATATTGATTGTAATAGTCATATTACTCGTGTGAAATATGAGCGGGTAGTCAGATACGCTGTTTTTCATTAATAAGTAGGGTAGTCAGATGATATAGGCCTACTAGTAAATTTTAGTTACTAAAAGTGCACTAGGCAGATATTGTTAAAAAGTTGAAGGGTTTGTTCATAGATTTGTGATTTTGTTCACTTGACTATTTTCATGATATAACTTCATTTAACTCGTTTACTCGACTAGTTCATCGCGAAAAGAATTACGTATAATTCTAATATGAGTAAAGGTAGTCAATCAACAAATGATTTTATGAATTTTTTTCTGCACACTTTGGGTAAATGACTCGGACCATGGACCAACCATAGTAATTTAACTAACCTTTATAGAGCAACGAGCAACTAGGAAATTGACTTCAAAATTTTTGACAGTATATTTGCTATGAGGAATTAAACTTTGTTTTTATTTATTATTTGAATTTCATTATTCATTCAGGGTGTCTACCAAACTGGAAAACCCGAAAAACCTGTAAAAATCAGTGAATTGTCAGGAATTTTTAGTAATAATTTTCCAGTTTATTTGAGAAAATTTATTCATTCAAAAGAGCATTATGCTTACAATTTTCATTATTTTTCTGAGTGAACTCTGAAGGTTAAGATAAATAATGTTACGTTTTACGTTGCTGTTGTCATCATAAATTTTTACTAATTATTATATTACATAATATTTCAGTTACCATTTTAGATTTTTCATTTTCTGAAAGAATTCGGTTATCCTGCAAATTATTAAAATTTAACCTGTAATTTTCTTGCAAATAAAGCTTTTTTAAGACGAAAGTGTTCAATGACTTTGTATTTGCAATATCTGTAATTATTGGAATTGAAGCTGAAAATTCAAATCGAAAGAAAGTTCAAAATTTCAAAGGCAAAATTCAAAGTTAAAGTAAAAAAGTCGTTTTTTTCCATTCTTATCTTTGTAATCATATTTACTGATATGAAGTTTTTTTAAAAATCATTTCATTGGTCTGAAAAAATGTTTAATGCTCCTGGAAAACCTGAAATAGTCATATACTAGCGGAGCGACCCGGCGTTGCCGGGGTGGATGTTGAACGCTATATATATATATATGCCCGGTTAGGTAAACTGAATGCCCGGTTAGGTTAATTGAATGCCCGGTTAGGTCAACTGAATGCCCGATTAGGTTAATTAAATGGCCGGTTAGGTCAACTGAATGCCCGATTAGATTAATTGAATGCCTGGGTACGTTAATTGAATGCCCGGTTAGGTTAATTGTACACCCTTGACGATTGGTTAGGTTAAGTCATGATATTTTCGTTAAAGCCAACGAAAATATCACGACTTAACCTAACCAATCGTCAAGGGCGTACAGATTACCTAACCTGGCATTCAATGAACCTAACCGGGTATTCAATAATTTTACCATAGGTTTCGTAATGATCTTGACGTCATTTAATGTTTTAAAATTAATTATTTAATTGCTATTTTCTTACTTACAGCGACAGGCATAATGATATTAGGATACCTAATAGAAATTTTGTAATATTTTAAAGTGGGGAAAATAAATAATTTTCTAAAAATGATCTTCAACTATAAAAGCGCATCTAATCAGATAACTTAATAACGTATTTCTATGACAACTAAAAAATAGAATGATAAATCAATATCCTATCAAATTGTTTGTGTATACGTAAAATTATTTGTACAAAAGCCACAGTAATAAAACGCACAAAAGTCACGGTAGATAATTTCGAGTGTGGCTCGTTTAACTTTAAACTCGTGTTTATTTAAATTGCCCGTTTTAATTATGTAATTTTTTGTATTGAATCGATAAAGAAATCTTTTGTGAATCGAAAAATGTTAAAATTATAACAAATATCAAATTATTTTGTATAAAAATCATTGAATTTTAAAAATGCATGTTTGTTTTTAGTTTTTTGCAAAAAGTTCTTTATGAATTTTAAAAATATATACTTTTTAAATTGAATCGATAAATAAATCTTTTGTGAATCGGATGATATTAAATGTTTAGTAAATATTGACTTATTTTGTGCCAAAATTATGATTAAAAATGAAAAATTAAAAAAATACGTTTACAGGCATGGGAAGAACTGTACCCCTAAAAGGGGGGAAGGAATTATGTTAGGGAATTTTTTTTAGCATGGGCACTGCACAATAAAAAGACGCATCGAATGGTGAAAACCGCATTGTTCTACACCAATTGTAGCGACCTGTAGGTGTGCGCAAAGCGCAAAAAAACTTATATATATATATATATATATAAGCAGAAAGCAACAGACAAGAAGGAAAGAAACATCCATCAAGTTGGAAAGGGACTATATTTTGTATATTGCAACGTTTCAAGCACAAACTATGCTCATCCTCAGGCAAAAATTCTAAAAAGTTAAAAACATAATATTAAAAACCATAATGACATTAACAAATTAAAATAGGGAAAAAAATCCACAAGCATTAAAAACAAAGTCACACTAAAAAATTTCTAAAAAGTTACAATTAAAAACCATAATGACTATTATGAAACAAAAGCGAACAATTAACAAGCTTTAAAACAATAAAAGTGACGCTAAAAACGAACAATGAATAACAGCTATAAAATACAAAATGTAAAACTCAAAAAACTAAAAATTCACAGGCTATCTTTTAAAACACTAAAAAATTAAAAACCCACACTAAAAGGAACACACCTTAAGTCTAAGCAGCACAGATTCCGAGGCAAAACTAAAAAAACAGGAGCATCTAAAACCAAGTAAAGGTTGGTTGGTCAAGATGTTCAGTTTAGACGGAGGGGAACGGATGAAATATCAGAGTTAAGCGAAGGGGAGAGTTTTTTAATATACAGGGATTCTAGAAGTCTTAACGTTTGCTCACACGGAGCGGAATCTAAAATGTTAAAATTAGCTAAAGTTATATCGACTTTGCATAGAACAACATGGCTGCGTATAGCTGAAGCTTCTTTAGTTTTCAAAGGTTTGTCAGTTCTATGGCTTATGCCCATATGGGCACAGAAACGCGACTCGAGGCTCCGCACAGTGCTACCAATATAGCTCCGATCACATCGGGGACACTTGAATTCATAAACGACAGCACTGCGCAGAGCATCCGATACACGGTCTTTAACATTAAAATATGAGCCAATAGAACGACGGTTGACAAATACTAGTTTGTATTTATACATTTTATCCCAGTTTCCTTCAAAAATGTAATTTGACTCGTGAAACCTGCACCTGAACATTGTTTGGTAACACTCTACCCTCCTCTTATGGATATCTCTGTATAATGGCTCTTGCAAAGGAAATATCATACGAAAATAGACTCAAGATTAATTAATACCTTCTTGATGAAGAACTACAGAGACAAATAGCCAATAAAGTGGGAGTTTCATTCTCTACGGTAAGCAAAACCCTCTCTCGTCATTCGCAAAATGGGAGTGCAATGAACAAAGTAAGCCGACGGCGAAAAAGGAAGACCTCGGAAAAAGAAGACAAATACATGATTTTATTGAGCAAATGCAACAGAAAGAATATTAGCGTTCGAATAGTTGCGAAGTCAATGCATCACGCAATAGCAACACTTCTACTTTAACATCGAAGAGACGTTTGAGGGAGGCTAGTTTAATGGGCCGGGTTCTTACCAGAAAGCCGCTTTTGCGACTAAGAAATAGAGCCAGACGTTTGAAATTGGAATAAAATCACAAAAAATGGTCGCTCCAAGACTGGCAAAAGCGGCTTTCTAGGAGCAACCCATTAAACCAACCTCCCTCGGCCATCTATTCGCTGTTGAAGTAGAAATGCTGCTGTTGCGTGACGCATTCACTTCAGCAGCTATTCCAACGCTAATATTCTTTCTGTTGCATTTTCTCAATAAAATCATGTATTTGTCTTCTTTTTCCGAGGTCTTCCTTTTTTGCCGTCGGCTTACTTTGTTCATTACACTCCCATTTTGCGAATGACGAGAGAGGGTTTTGCTCACCGTAGAGAATGAAACCCACTTTATTGGCTATTTGTCTCTGTAGTTCTTCATCAAGAAGGTATTAGTTAATCTTGAGTCTATTTTCGTATGATATTTCCTTTGCAAGAGCCATTATACAGAGATATCCATAAGAGGAGGGTAGAGTGTTACCAAACAATGTTCAGGTGCAGGTTTCACGAGTCAAATTACATTTTTGAAGGAAACTGGGATAAAATGTATAAATACAAATAACAGAAAAACATTCTAACCAATAATATCAATATTTCAGTGAACATAAACAATTATTTTAATGAAAACGTGATGTCACCATTAAATACAATTTCTTTCAGTATTGATTAATTGCTCGTAACATGTAACAAAACACCACATTTGAAAGCTCCTTAATTGGACAGACATATCATTTTACTTCCTGTAACGTATAAAAAGAATTAAGAATTCTATTATTATTACATAATCATCATTTTAAAAATTGTTTCCATAATTTTGAACGCCAGTGTGAGTGTATATATATATATATATATATATATATATTATATATATATATGATACACACAGACCGTGCATGGAACAAGGAACTCTTCTGGGATAATAAAATCCACTATATATATATCTATATATATATATATATATATATATATATATATATGAAAATTATTTCACGAAAGTAACACGCGAAAAATATTTATGATGAATAAAACCACGAAGGAAAGGAAACACAGAATGGTGCTCAAGCGCTTTCGTCAGTGTTCCTGAGGATGTCATTAGACGAAAGCGCTTGAGCACCATTCTGTGTTTCCTTTCCTTCGTGGTTTTATTCATCATATATATATATATATATATATATATATATATTATATATATATATATATCTTATATTATATATATATATAATATATATATAATATATAATTATAAACATGTTAAAAAATCGATTTGACACATATGTTGATAGATTGGGTATAGTTTAACTTTTTAAGGTCGTAAAATTAAGGCTTTGTGGTTCGGAACCCACGTAAAATTGTCTATATACAGTGCGTTCGAAAAGTGTCTCCGCAGTGCTATGTTAAACGCATAGGAAATTGAAAAACTACAATGTTTTCATTCAACCATCATTTAATGATTTTATTACATAACCTTTTGATTTTACAGCATGTGTTCAAAGTGTTTTCCACCATTTTGCAGGCACAGAGCAACTCGTCTACACTTGTTGTCAAACACTTTTTTTAAAGTGTTGGTTGACTGCGGAGAGACTTTTCGAACGCACTGTGTGTGTGTATATGTATATATATATATATATATAAAGTTATTTGCAATAAAAATCAACCCCTTGTTTTAATGTTGTTTGAAAGTAATTTTACTTAAAAAGTCAACTTTAAAGTGATGAAATGATGTAAAACACCTTTTTACATATTTTAGGATCCTATTAATTCTTATATTGAAGATACCTTACTTTAGTTCTCATACAACTAAAACAAAATGGTACTTTGCTAACGGTAAAAGGCTAAGTATAGTAATTAGACTAATTACTGTTGCGTATTGTGTGTATGTGCAGTACAATGTAAAATTAATTTCACTATAGACATTTATTAATTGCGTATGAATAAGTACTTTAATAAGTACTTTAATATAAGCCCTTCGGTGAAAGGTCTTGGATCGTCTTATAAATTTGTGAATCATATTCTGAGAACGATGACATTAATTTTAATGTTACTAAAATTAAGGTTACGCAATTCTATCCCAAAAACTCAAACCACAGAACTGATATTATTTTTAAATTGAGAGATGAACCAATAGAGCGGATACAAGAAATTAAGTATCTGCGTCAAACTATTACCAGCTCCTTGAGTGACGACTCAGACATAAGGAAACAATATCGAAGTTACTGTGTTAATGCAGATATGATTATAAGGAACTTCAAATTCTGTACGAGCGAAGCTAAAGAAACACTTTTTCGTACTTTCGGCACTAATATTTATGGGTAGAAACTCTGGGTTAATTATAATTATATAAAAGAACCCTCAATTTGCCTTACGACAGATCCTATAGACAGCTACATAAGTACATAAGTTACTTCCAAGGTGCTCAGCCTCTCAAATGTTGGCTAACCGCAAAGTTCCGAAACTCCCTAAGGTAACAAGACGTGCCCAATACAGTTTCATGCGAGAATTAAAAATTCAGACAATCCAATTGTCCAAGCTATTCATCAGTCCTGCTTTATGTCTTCTAGACTGTGGACCTCTTGGTATGAAAGTGTGTGTCTATAGCTCCACTTAATTCCTGCATTAGCCATCCCATTTACGTGTACTTTTTATTTTTATGAAACTGCTCTTACCATTTTATTGTTATTTCTCGTCTCCTTACGTGTATCATTGTTATTTCTTTATTACCGGAGGACTTTTTGTTTTTGTTTTTAAAGTTTAATTAGTTGTATCGTTCATTACCGTGATGGATATTGTACCTTTTTCTAGGTTGGGGGATCTGTCTCCTGCCAATAAACAGCATTATTGTCATTATCGTTATCTTCATTTTTGTAGTCTTAGCAGTGGGTAGGTTTTTTTATTACTTGTTTCAGTACGTGTCTCATTTTAATCTCCTTTAGTCATAATTTTTAGTTTGTTTGTTTTTAAATGTATTATTGTTTGATTTATCTTATCGGTTATTACCTTCAAGAATGGGTGTTTATAAAGTCCCTATCTATTTCAGTGAAAACGTAGCAAAAAGGGTAAAATTCAATAACAATATAATAGAAGGCATACATTTAATGAATACTTAAGCATATGATTCTACATGAGCACCATCAGTATCTCTACAGAGTTCGAATCTGTCAGCAGCATTGCGGAACACATTTTGGAGCATGGCAGGGGTTATTTTTGTAACTGCTGTTACGATACGAGCACGTAAATCTTGCAGATCTGTAACCTTCGTTTGATAGACTTTTGATTTGATAAAGCTCCATGCAAAGAAATCCAAGGGCGTTAGGTCAGGAGATCGAGCCGCCCAGGGCCTGTTGCCTCCACGTCCGATCCACCAATTTGGAAATCGTTCATTTAGGTACTCCCGAACAATGTTTGCGTAATGACAAGGTGCCCCATCTTGTTGAAAGACGACGGTGTTTAAAGTGCCATCAGAATGAAGCTGGGACATTTACGTGCTCGTATCGTAACAGCAGTTACAAAATAACCCCTGCCATGCTCCAAAATGTGTTCCGCAATGCCGATGACAGATTCGAATTCTGTAGAAATACTGATGGTGCTCATGTAGAATCATATGCTTAAGTACTCATTAAATGTATGCCTTCTATTATATTGTTATTGAATTTTACCCTTTTCGCTACGTTTTCACTGAAATAGATAGGGGTTTTATAAACACCCTGTAGTATATCAAGGTATGCAAAAATTACAAATATTTAAAATTGGACAGAAACTTTTTTTTTAGTAAAAAACTTGTAATATTAACATTATTTTCTGTTAGTCGTAATCTTTATAACTGTGAGATTATCTTTTAGTGAAATACCTGTGCCTACTTTGCATTTCCTAATTTTATATTCGGTTGAATAGACTAAACACAAAGTAACATCTAAGCAGTTAATTTCAATGTTTTGTTTTAATTGCAAGTATGAGGTTGCAAATGGAATTAAAACTTTCACTGCTTCTGACACCAGTTGTGGATTCTCGCTTTTCTGTGCTAACCAAAACAGTCCGGGAATGACAACTGTGGGGTTTTGTCAGAAGAAATTTACTCAATTTATCATGTAGGTTTCTCCCAAGTTCGGCAGACTTTACCGCCTATTCATTCAACTGATTATTCATCTCTTACTGAACTTTCCAGCGTCACTCGGGATATAGTATGGGGTCTGTTTTAGCGATTGAAGCATGTTCTGCATTATCATTTATGGAAGAGGTGTCGCTAATTTTTTTTTATGGTCAAAGTGGGTTACGACTTACGAGCATAAAAAAGATTGAGAAACATCTTAAAACAACGTAAACATAAATATAAATATTTTATAATTTTAACATTCATGCTTCCTATTTTTGTTTGTTTTTATAACATTTAGTAAATATTTTATTGGCTGAAAAACCTTATTAAATATATGCTATAGCCTGTAGGTTTAAATTTAATTAAAAGGAAGACCATTTTCATGTAAAAAATGTTTTATATGTTTTACAACATGCGAGTAGTAATTTATTGACACTATACATTTATTTTCTACGTAAACGGATTTTCTATTCGATCCGGTCAAAAAAGCAACAACACAAAGAACGTTCTGTTACAAAAAAAACAAAACCCTGTTTTTTGCAGTACATACAAAATATATATATATATATATAATATATATATTATATATAATATATATATATATATATATATATATATATATATAATTCAGTGGCGTTCGGTCCATGGAAGCAATGGAAGGATTGCTTCCCCACTTAAATGATTAGAAGCGCTGTTAAACATATTAATGACGATAAAATTATGATAAACTAGTACAGTTCCGTCGCTTCGCTGACGGTTAGACAGGCTAAACTACAGAAAAGAACCCAGCCGTGAAAATTTTGAGTTTCACATTGTGTCAACATTTTGAATCTGGTATCTCCCAAAACCTCCTCACCCCCATTCATACAACTTGGGGGCTAACCCCCTCCCCCATTACCCCCACCCCTCCCCATTACCCCAAATCCCCCATTACCCCCACCCCACCCTTCCCCATTACTCCCCTTGATAAATTTCACAAACAGACAGGCTAAACTACAGAAAAGAACAGTCATCAAAATCTTGAGCTTCACATTGCCGCCCGTAATACAATTTCTGAATTTTTTTCTCACAATTTTTTCTCACAATTTCTGAAAGTGTGACGGACGGACGGACGGACAGACGGACAGCTCTCTTATTATAATATAGACTAGTACAGTTCCCGTCGCTTCGCTGACGGTTAGACAGGCTAAACTACAAAAAAAGAACCCGGCCGTGAAAATTTTGAGCTTCACATTGTGTCAACATTTCTGAATCTGGTATCTCCCAAAACCTCCTCACCCCCATTCATACAACTTGGGGGCTAACCCCCTCCCCATTACCCCCACCCCTCCCCATTACCGCACCCATCCCCCATTACCCCCACCCCCACCCTTCCCCCATTGCTAAACTACAGAAAAGAACAGTCATGAAAATCTTGAGCTTCACATAGCCGCCCGTAATACAATTTCTGAATTTTTTTCTCACAATTTTTTCTCACAATTTCTGAAAGTGTGACGGACAGACGGACAGACAGACGGACAGACGGACAGCTCTCTTATTATAATATAGATAATATAATATACTAGTACAGTTCCCGTCGCTTCGCTGACGGTTAGACAGGCTAAACTACAGAAAAGAACGCAGCCGTGAAAATTTTGAGCTTCACATTGTGTCAACATTTCTGAATCTGGTATCTCCCAAAACCTCCTCACCCCCATTCATGCAACTTGGGGGCTAACCCCCTCCCCCACTACCCCCACCCCTCCCCATTACCCCACCCATCCCCCATTACCCCCACCCCCACCCTTCCCCCATTACTGCCCAGGATAAAGGGCTAACCCCCTCCCCCATTACCCCCACCCCCACCCTTCCCCCATTACTGCCCGGGATAAATTTCACAAACAGACAAACAGACAGGCTAAACTACAGAAAAGAACACAGTCATGAACATCTTGAGCTTCACATTGCCGCCCTAATACAATTTCTGAATTTTTTTCACAATTTTTTCTCACAATTTCTGAAAGTGTGACGGACGGACGGACGCGGACAGACAGACGGACAGCTCTCTTATTATAGTATAGAAGATAATATAGAAGAATAGATTATCACTCCTTTCAAATATTTTTTTAATACAAAAAACTCGAAATCCAAATCAGTGCATTGAAAAGGAGGGGGAGAGCAATAATTTTGTTGCCTCGAGACGGGCGCCATTGGAAGCAACCTTGAGAATTGTTTCTTTTGTTTGACTTCTATATTCGTGTTTTATAAAAATTGTATCAATTCACCAATAATTTCACTGCTTATACGATAGTATAAATGTAATAAATGATATACAATAAAATTATTGATCCCTATACTGGGGATGAATTAATATTGTCTTAAAAGAATAAAAAATATTCACCGATAAATTAGAGTTGCTTATTCCTGCTAAGTATTATGCTAAAGGAATCCTTTTAAAGCTTATATCATTAAATAACTAAATAACTGGCAATTATTAGCAAATATATTTTTAGAAGAAGAAATACAAGCTAATTGTAATTAGAGTTTGCTTAATTATGAGTAAATCAAAGTGAAGTTGTTATATTGAGTTACTGTCGTTCGTCAACTGCCCATCCCCTTCCCCCCCCCCACCCTCTTCGCCAGCCCCCGACAAATGCACAAATTCAAATATAATTCGAGCGCCTTTTCAACAGTGTTTAGTTTTTTATTTGATTTGTGATTGTTACAGTGCGTTCAATGACCTTTGGCTGGATTATGCAGTCTTTTTATTTCTTTGGCAGATAATGATGGCGTGTAATAAATGTAATTGTATAATTGAAACTTTATCTTGTTCGTTCAGTTCTAAACAATTTGAAGAAAAGCGAGACATTATTAAAACTGGTAGCCTACGCCTAGCTTAAAAAAATTAAATACACAAACCAAAAGATGTACACATCATTTTAATGATCGGTTATATGAACATTATAGCTGGCTTCGCGGGTGCCAGAGTACTTTAAAGCTCTATTGCTGGCCTTGTATATTATTTTCAAGGAGAAAAAGTGTTTGAATAGTAGCGGTTATAATGATTTAAATAACTTTCATAAAGCTCAAAAACGGCCGAAATTTCTCATAGTCATATTATTTCTTTAATTCAGCTAAAACAATTTAGCAGAAGTCGTATAGTCTCAATTATGTGGCCAATTTTAACTAAGCATAAAAGGCCTAATGAAAACGTAATGAAGAGGTTGGTATACTGTGTGTATATATATATATATATATATATATATATATATATATATATATAGTTATATATATATACGAGGGCCACTCAGTATATTTTTGCCCCACCTTTTTTTTTTCTTTCCAAGTTTCCTTGTAAGTTCCAGAAATTTTTGTAAAAAGTAGTTACATACCTTTTTAACAAGTTTTTATTTTTCCACATAGTCCCATCCTTTTCTACGGCTTTCCTCCACCTCGAAACAAGGGCCTTTATTCCTTGCTGGTTAAAAGTCCGCTAGGTTCCGCTGGAGCCGCCTTTAACCTCCTCACGACTTCATCATCACTCTGAAACTGTCTTCCACGAATAGCATCCTTCATTCGCCCAAACAAATGGAAGTGTTATCGTGCAAAAGAAGGACGTCTTCCAGTTTTCTCTCCGGTCGAATTCGCTTTATATACGACTCTGGAGTCTCTGTAGGGTAGCAATATATGCCTCTGAGTTGATTGTTTGGTTTCCTCATAATGTCCACCAGAAATCACCCCTTTCATGTCCCAAAAGATGGTGACCATAACCTTTCCTGCAGAGGGAGCCATTTTGAACTTTTTCTTGCGTGGAGAGTCTGGGTGATGCCATTCCATGGATTGGCGTTTTGTTTCAGGTTCAAAGTGGTGTACCCAAGTCTCATCCCCAGTCACAATTCGTGAAAGGAAATCATCCCCTTCTGTCTCGTATCGAACCAACGACTCAGAAACAATTTCTTTTCTTTGGGCTTTGTGATCTTCAGTCAGTTCGCGAGGAACAAATCGTGAACACGCTTTTGAGTATCTCAGTTGCTAAATTATCGTATTCACACTTCCTTCACTAATTCCTAGCTCCTTGTATGTGACGCGCCGATTTGATCGAATGATGCTGTTAGCACGTTGCACAGTGTGAGATGTCACAGCCGATACCGGGCGACCGCTGCGTGGCTCATCATCGAGGCTGGCTCTCCCTCTCCCCGATGGTCTCACACGTTTAGACCAGCGTCCAACTGTGCTTCGACCAACAACAGCATCTCCGTAAACGTTTTGTAGACGTTTGTGAATATTTCCAACTGTTTCCTTCTCTGCGGTTAAGAACTTGATAACAGCTCTATGTTTACGACTCGCATCACTGTCAGACGCCATTATCGAAACTGCGTTAACCATCGGTTTTATACAAGGGCGTTTAAAAACGGTTTTATACAAGGCGGGAAGTTCAAACTGGAAAAATCCGGTTATGTGAAGCGCAGAAAGTTCAAACTTACGGCCTAAAAGCCATTTCACATCGTTATTGCTTTGCACTACGCAGTATACGCGGCTTAATATTATTTCACTGCTCAAGTTATAGGGAAACCTGTACTCTATATAAAAGGCCTTCATATCGTTCAGTACTATTTTTGTGCCCACTTTACATCCGGTTGGCAAGTTATCTTTAAATACGCCTAGAATACAATCAAAAGCACGCACAAAGAGGTCATCGTTAGCCACAACGTCAAACACAAGTTCATAAACGCCTTTCCAATCGAGGGTTTATTTCTACCGACCCGAGCTTTTCAATCGTGAACTCTTCTTCACACTGCATAGCGACAGTTGAAATAATCTTCTAAGTCGTTACGACAGCTGCTTATTATATAAAGAAATAGTTCTTCAGGGTGAACGGTGTAGATGAGCTCAGCCCTGTACCGATCAAGTGCTTTGTACCAAAGTTCATGATATTTCAAAGCGTCTAAACTTTTTAAATAAGCATCCAGCTCTATACCATTCTCACCTTGTTCAGTCCTACACTCGGTAAACCCATCGAGCAGAGCGGTGTATGCGTATTCAAGAACCGTATCAAAATAAAGCATATCCGTAACACGTTCGTCTAATATAGGCTTCAGCTTGCGGAATCCGACGATCTCAAACATTCTGTCGAGGATGAAACGATTTCGGGTAGGGACAAGAGCGTTATTATCAGAAGCATTCTTCCATATGAGCCGTATATCAATGCATGGCCGATCGTTATTTATACACAACGTACAAACAACGGCATATGAGGGGGTGTCACTAATCTGCTCTCTTCTTGTACCTACAACTGTAGGAATTTTATAACGATCCTCACTACACTTCTCAACTATCACGAAGATTCTCTTCATCTCAACACTTAAATAAACAACATTCCGATTGTTTATTTGTCTACAAGCCGTTTCCAGTACATAGTTAACTGCACCGGATTTACGCCTGAACACGCGCAACGACTTCGTGACGGACACATCGTACACGGCGTTGAGAATGCTGCTCAGTCGGTTCAAGCTCTGAGATGACTATGAGCCACATGCAACGGATCGGCTCGATGGGAGGAGTGAGTCACACCATAAGCTAAAGAAACGTGTACGGCGCTGTTCCAACATGAATAGTTGTATCCCATTATATTGGGTGTGTTTTGAGAAATTTTCCGATACATGAAGTAATATCGGTTTTAATGTTTTATCACTCCCACTCCCCAGAATACGCACCAGGCATTTTTGCATAGGGGGATTTTCACGAACTAAGCACATTTTATATCGGTTTTAATGTTTTATCACTCACCAGACGTTCATTTCCACAAACTAAACATCTTCACAATCCGGTGCACTATTTGAGAGAAACATATGCGCATATTTTTCCTTTTAGTTTAACAATCGATACTCGTCTCTAAAGTCTGTTAAAAACTCACACAGGCCATTAGCCACAACCTCACTACAAACTTCGTCATGATATATATTAATATAATGATAAAAATACTTAAGATTCTCCATGATGACAAGATTTACATTCTCAGTCGCAGGGTACGAGTAATCGGCATGATGCAACATGAAATAATATCGCTTGTCACACCACTCATCAACAAGGCTCACTATCCATATCCGTTGCTTCTCTTCTGCACGTGTTGTTTCTTCTACTTCACGGTATATGTAAGCTTTTATAAAGTTTAGTCCTACAACATAGTTCAATACATCACTTGTACTACGAAATCCTACAATGCTCTCGCCAGAATAGCCATAGAGTATTTGTACCTCTTGCTCCTTCGCACGAATCAATGTAGCCTTAAAAGCATCAAAGGAGGGTGGAATAGGGAGTTTTTCAGTATCCACCACATCTTGACACTTTGCCGAATACCATTTCATAAACGTCGAACACGCAATATTAAAGGTAGCCATTACTATTTTCTGTCTACGCGGGAGAATACACGTCTGAGGTCCAGGGCTTACTGCGATCAACTGAGCACGCAGGGAAGTCCAGTAGTAGCAGGAGTCACGTGATCAATCATACAGGTGGGCGGAGCTTAGAACTTTCTCTGTACACGCTGGGCGGAGCTTAGAATTTTCTCCTGTGTACACACACACACACACACACACACACACAAGGAGAAAGTGAAACGCTAATTGAAACACGATTTATTTAATAAACGAAATATTCAAGGTATATATTTACAAATACGTGTAATAATTAAGTTAACAATAGACACATCAAAGATTATGGTATCCAAAGGGTACGGTATCATAGGTACCAGGTACCTGGTAACGTTTCCTATAGGTGTTACGGCACACCTTTGTACTCCTAAGTTCCTTCACGCTCCCCAGCTTCTGCGCCCGAAAATTGTGGGTGCCTACAGTTAGTTGGGTGGGCCGGTTGCCCTCATCATCATCATCCAAGCACACTAGATCCTGCAACGAATCAAAGTTAACGACCCGCTGATTCGCCTGGTTGAACGTGATACCCTTAGCCTTCACGATATATTTCATATCCTCCCTCACCCGTACCCCATAAGTTTTTGGCCCTGTTGAGACAAAAGAGTCGGCGTATGCGGTGTCTCCATACTCATCCTTGATCTCATCAGTCAACTCACCGAGGAATTCACCAATAGGAGGCATGTATTCACCCTCCCTCTCTGTGAATATCACACTATCTGTATCAGCGTACAATACCCTCCGCCCAAGAGAATGCAATAGGCCCCAAAGTTTGATGCGTGCGTAGGCCGTTGTGAAGCTGGCTACAGGTATGTTTGTAACCCGTGAGGTATCTGTGGCCAATTCGGTATTGTTGTACTTTATTATGTAAGTATTACCTACATTCACGATCTCCATGACCTCTTTATCGGGAGCGTTGGCATAATCCCAGACTTCACTATAACTTTGTGCCAAATGAACGTTCCCTTTGCCAGTATTCTGTGCAAATTTTCCCCAAAGACTGTTTAGACACAACTTTGCACTAAAGCGCTTGCCAGGGTTCTTTACAATTTGGGAACGGTCAAGCTGTATACCTTCACGGTCACGGTAACGTTGAATATAGGCCGACTTTTCATCTTCGGTATCAACTCCTCGCGGATACCCTGATGCTTCGACCTTATCTTTCAAAAAAGCGTTTATATATGGCGTGAAAAGGTTGGGTAGCTTCTGAAACCTCCACACCTCATGTATCTTCAATATGCTGTAGCCATGGCGAACAGCTAGATCCAGCTCTGGACTTGTATATACACCTCTAATCTTACGCTGGTGGGTTGTATGGTCACAATCACCATTGTTCTCTTCTGCGCACTTCACGCACAAGGGAAACATGAGCTTGTGATCGATAACGACGGGTAAGATCGGCATCCATAAATCGCGAGGGGGAGCACGTCTACGAAAGAAAGGCCGAAATAGTACCCGTTCAAATTTGTTGAGAACACCTCGATGGTGGGTAGGTCAGGTCCCACCAGTTTCTCAGGTGCACCTACGGGGTACGGATTGTTCTTCATCACGTAGGGGTATAAAGAACAGAAGTCGTAGTAATGGAGTTTCACACCCTCCGTAGGCGGAAAGTATAGCTTGAAGGGATTTGTACGCCCTCCGAACAAGCTATCACCGCATTTGAGAGGATCCAGCACCATTGAACGTTTGATCGTGTTTATTTCTTCACGGTACTGTCCATCTGTCTCCATCCGTGCATCATACTCATGCTCCCACAAGACTTTGTGAGTGAACTGGGAGCCTATAAGTTGATCGCGGGTGCGGGTCCACGCAAGACAGTCGGCAGGAGATCTACCGTGGATATCTCCTGCGATTCCACACTCAGGACGGGGGCATCCGTGCCACCAGCAACCGTTAAAGGAGTACACAGTCTTCTCACCAGTGGCACGGTTTTCACTTAGACCATCAACCCAAAAAACACGACCATTAACCTTAATGGGTACTTCACCCGTGTTGCGGGCATGCTTTATGTATACACCTGTCTGCTGCTGTAGGTGTATGAGCGGAGCTTGTTTCTGTGAATAACGGCTAAGGTGTCTTTAGGCATGAAGTTATTCTTGAACACCGTAAAACATAATGAGGCGATGGTGGTTGCGACTTGCAACGGATCGCATTTGAAACGGCCTATGTACATCCTTCTAAAGGCCTGGAAACATACTCTAAGCACGCGCACATCATTCACGCAATAACGCTCACATTCATCAGCTATATTATAAGGATTACATTCATTAAAACTGTTGTAGTATCGGTCAAAATCTTCACGTTCATCTGTACTCATACATTCATAGTTAAAGTAATGTTTGGTGGAGGTAGTCCTACGTAATTTAAAGTTTCGCTAGTGAGGAATGTGTAAGGGAAATATCCTTTTGAAACTTCAGCGGCTACGCCCATCACCTTGGGTAGCTTTGCTAATTTACAAGGTGTGAATAATAAAGTGTCTTTAAACTGTACATTACCTCTTATTTGCATCTGTATTAGCTTGTTGCCTCTTTTCAAGGGATCACCTGTAAATATCTCAGATGACTCGTGCTCAAGCAACTCCTTATAAAGGAACTGTGTGTCAAATTTTGCCCCGTTATGGGCGAGAATATACCAGTCATTTTTTTTAACTTGTCCGCTAACTTGACAATATAGGACACAAAGAGTTTCACAGGGCTATCGTGGGCATTCGTTTTAAAAACGTTTGTCCGTTTACCACATTTGTGACACTCATCACACTCGATCTCCATACACTCATCACAGATAGTCTGGCTTACAAGTAAATGTGGAATAACCTCTTTGGTTTCAGCGTTCGTGTATGTTTCTATATCGTAGTACACAGTTATACAAGGGCTATTTTTAGGCTTAGCTTTCATATAACATACATGCTTTACTCCATCCGCCTTATATTTCTCATGGCATGTAGAACAGTGAATTTCATCACATTTATGCTTGAAATTCCCCCAATTATCCATCATATGAAACATACCACATTCACAGATTCTCATTTTCCTGCACGTGCCAATTGATTTATGGAGCTCAAAACAGTTATTATTGAAAAATGTGCGTCTACACACATCACATCCCTCTTCTCAGCTTCAACTACACGGCTTTCACATTTGGAGCTTTTACACTGCTCACATACCATGTGGCAATCTTTACAATGTTTCACTATATCATCCGCAAACTCGATACACCCTTACACAAATCATGATGTCGCCCATATTTTCGACTTTTATCATAACTCGCGTAAAGGTCCCTTATATTACGGATGGGGAGATACGTTGTCCCTGACAGTCCTAAAATAAGTAGGGGCCTTGTACGATCTCTCACACTGCTTTTAAAAACATACACAGTCCTACGACGATCATCCATTCCAAATACAACTATACGAACATTCATTTCCTGTTCTACCCTTCTCAGCTCTTCAGGACCCATATTACAGTCAAACTCAAGTTTACAGTCTACAGCTAGTTTACGGGCACGCTCCACTACCGTAGGCAACCAAATGTTTTTGACCCGTGTATTTAGTACAGTAAACATACCGAGCAAGACTACTGCTATAAAGCCGCAACCACGATCGACGTTTATATGCCGTCTATAAATAGCCTGAGAATTGAAGTTAAGAGTATAAGGTGTGGCACTATGACCCGCAACACGGAATACACGGTCAATATTTACCGTGAAGTTGTCCATATTGAAGGCTATACTACTTTGAGAGGCCTGCATTATACGGCCTAATATATACTCTATATCTTCAGCTGCCAAACGTCTGAAGGTATTACTACCCAAAAATCATCTACATCTCCGTCATCTGACCCGAATCCAAAGACAGCCTCGTCCTGACTTCACGTTCGTCGCGGTTCTGAAGGGCAAACTCTACAATACGTTCAACTATGCGCGTAGTCCGTGTTCAACACCATTGCTATACATGGATCTAGGATCAACCCTGACTATATACCGATTTCTAGTCAAGGCTGGTGGGGGTAGCGGTGCGCACCAACTCGAATGTTATGCCATCCTCAACAGACGAGAAGCTGCTGTGGAGGATGTACCCGGAATTGAATAAGGGTATATTTGAGGAAGGTACTATTGTGGGGGTTGTGTCGTAAGACGTAGAGGTTGGGGCTCTATTACTGGTGGTCTAACAACCGGCGCAATCCTGGTGGGCTCTTCATCGTGCCTCCGCTTTGAACTGGCGCGTGCTACAGGTATCGCTGGTGAGGATTCGTCGGCGGGGAAGGATTCTGTGATCACAACTACACTGTCGTCGGGGTCATCTGTAATATCGATGATGGGTGCTGACCTCATCGTCATTCACGGTTCTGGGAGAAGAGAAAAGCAAGACTGTAGAATATAAGGGTCGCACTTAAATATATTATATTTTGTAAATGACCCACTTAGGAGTGTGACGTGTTAGAAATGGATTCTGTAGAAAAATTCAGGTTCACGAGCCCATCCACATGTATTATATCTGGACCTACAGGATGTGGTAAAACTGTGTTTATGCTTAAAATCATTAAAGAAAAGGGAGAGATGTTCTCAAAATTTGTGCATAAAGTTATATGGTGCTATTCGACGTATCAATCAGTGTTCAACGAGTACCAAGATGATATTTTGTTCCACAAAGGTGTATATGACGTTAATTCGTTAAAGGGAAATGAACATACAGTCATTGTAATTGACGATCTCATGTTGGAGATGGATAAAACGTTTGCCGAGACATTTACAGTATTCTCCCACCATCTTAACATAAGCGTGTTCTTCATCAATCAGAATCTATTTTTCAAAAATAGATACATGCGCGATGTGTCGTTAAATACACAATATCTAGTCTTATTCGCGCAACGTAGAGATGTATCACAAATTGGGGTATTAGCCAATCAAATGTTCCCGAATCAGCGTAAGGAGTTTTTGGAAGTTTATAAAGAAGCTACAAGCCCGCGTTACGGATATTTGCTTTGCGACCTTCATCCGCGAAACACGTTTAGGGTGCTTCTAAGAACGAATATATTCCAAACGAGCCTGAAACGGTGTATATTCCAGAATGACAAAGAGGCTAAAGAAATACCATGAATTAATAAAAATCTATCATCGACTGCCCCGGGCAATGCAGCAGATGTTTGCTAAAAATATCGACTCCGACTTTTTAAAATGCATCTGTGAAATCTGTCTTAACGTTATAAATTGCAATGTATCAATGAAACCACCTCAGAAGGCTCGCCTACGCCGTTACAAGAACATAATACGTGCACTCGCTCGTAAAAGTCAAACTGTAGGGAAGAAAAAACGAATTATTGTACAAAGAGGAGGGTCATTCCTCCCCATCTTATTTTCAGTTTTGGGTCCTTTACTGACTAGATTAATATAATGAAGAAAGTGGTAGTGATTCCACACGAGGTGTATGCTTCACTGCAAAGTTCAAAGAATCCAGACACGGATCTAGATCCCGTAAAAGCAGGCTTAAAAGAATGGAAAGCGAATTGCTAGCCCTATTAAACAGTGAAAAAACACCTGATGAGAAAAGAATCTTATACCAAGAAGCTCTGCAGAAATTTCTTCACGAGTACGAAAATTATAAGAACCCGACAGAGATTCCCGTGGTTATTAGGCACAGCACGGGGAACGATGGACATGGTGACATAGGACCTGTGTCCGACGATAGCTGACCAACCAAAGATTAATGGGTCGGCCACAAACATATCGAGCATGTATTAAAAAGCACCCTCCCACATACATTGAGGAATAAAGGTTTAAGTCTTTATAATCTATTGAATGAGGACCCCGCCATACAATGGACCGATACAGGTGAGATCATTGTGGAAGGAGCAAAGGTACAGGGATCGAATATCGTAGACATCGTCCATGATCTGGTGAGAAAGTGGGATAGGCCCTCACCATCAGGATGGAAGCATATTAAAGCAAGACTACAACAAATAAATGTCCCCAAAACAATGATAGGAAATCTGAACAGGTTAAAAGACTTGGAACATGCGACGCACGTGACACAATTGAAGACGCCATCACCCCCGGCGGTAACACCTTTGAAGAGGAGAAAGAAGAGGTTAAACAACGGTCAACCCTACCCACGTGCCTCTAAAATACGCAAATGGCTAACATATTAAGAAGACGTTATTATGACATTTCTAACCCAGCCTCCTACGGAGGCGTAGATAAACTGTACAGAAGTGTTTACGGAGTAGGAAAAAAAGTTGTTGAGAGATTTTTGCGGGAGCAGGACGCTTATACACTTCATAAGCCTGTGAAAAAAGGTTTAAAACCGCCAAGACCAGCTGTTTCGAGTGACTCTATTTGGCAGGCAGATTTAACAGACATGCAAAGATATTTTGTGTATAACGATGGTTACCGCTACATTCTATTCATAATAGATGTATTCTCTAGATATCTGTGGCCAATTCCTCTGAAAAATAAATCACCTGAAACAGTTGCTAAAGCCACCAAAACGCTGATGTTAAAAGAAAACAGGGTTCCTGGCTATTTTTGTACGGATATGGGGAAGGAATTTATAGGCCGTGCTTTTCAGAACATGTTGACAGTTTAATATCAGCTATTACACTACCAATTCTATACATAAGGCTTCTTTAGCTGAAAGAGTTCAACGTACCATAAAGGAACGCATGCACCGCTATTTTACACATAAAAACACGTACAGATTTCTAAACATTTTGGAATGATTGACCTCATCCTACAACCGCTCACACCATCGCATCGCACGATTGGGACAACACCTAACGAAGTTTTAGAAAGAGGTACGCGCCCAGAGGTGAGAAGAGATGGAACACCACCACACTATGCGCGTTTCAAAATCAATGATTATGTAAGGCTGTCGCGTTCGGGAAATAAATTCGCGAAGGGATTTCAGCAAGGATTGACACGTGAGATTTTTAAAGTTAGGGCTATGAGACCTAAAGGTGAGATAATGATGTATTATGTTGAAGATTTGAATGGGGAAGAAATCGCAGGAGGCTTTTACCGCGAGGAGTTGCAGCTAGAAATCGGGCATTATGATACAGCCATGGACATTGTGACGGGGTTAAATAAGAGTCTTGAAAGGTCGTACCTGACAAACGATTTACTTTTTGAAGTCGTAAACACAGACACGCCTGCATGCACATTGAAGTTAAAGTCAAAGCTTAGTAGAAATATTAAAGATAAAGAGCTGTTCACAATTGTGGCTGAGGGCCGATATAGCGCAGCCTTCCAAAGAAATACCTTTCACGAGGCACAGCATGACTTGTCCAGCTTAATGTATCAAATGAAGATGGAGAAATTGGGTGAAAGCTCTCAGCCCCCAGACATGTGCTATATTTACAGCAATATAGTGGAGCACCAGTTTGTTGGGGATACCCAGGCACGCCTGCTGCGCATTGCCCACATCCCCAACCATAGAGGAAGGAGTTTGAGTATTACATATGACAGACCCCATTATGTGAATGTCGCAACTAATCTAATAACCAATTTCTCAATATATATAAGAACGATTGAGGGTAAAAATTTCCCATTCGGTGACGGGAGCTTAACAGTGAAGGTAGCTGCACTTTTGACGCACTGAGTTATAACGGACAGAAAGCCTTTCACCGTCTATCGAGGGGTGAGATACCAGCAGTGGTAGTGGACTTGGGTCCATTTTTTTTCAACCATACTACGTACGGCTTTTCCTTTGCTGAAGAGGGGTGCCAGATACCTCGGAAGGAAAGCGCTACAATCATGTCTTAACGCTACAGAAGATATAATGGGGGTTAAACCTAAAGAAGCTCTAAAAAAACACTTAAAGCCTACACGGTACGAAATCGTCAAAGATGCAAATAGAAAAATGCGTGATGGGAAGAATAGGACTGTCCGGAAGAAGGGATTACCATCACTTGGCATTAAGCGTAAAAGGATATCAAAAAAGAAGTGTTCTAAGCGAATGAAGCCTATGGTTGACCATTTTTTTGACTGATATAAGTTAAGGACATTCATCTCATGAATCATAGTTTGTTTACTACTTGTCGAGAGAGGAGGCACTATTTCTAACTCGTCATGGCACGCTTCATCCATCCGTGTAGTTCACAATGCTGTAAATCGGAGCTATCCCTCTTTGAGATGCCCCCAACTCAAGTTTCTATTGAACACAGTGACTTTATTACAATTAACCCTTTAAACAAAATTAGTTCCCCGAGTGCCCCTATAGAATTCGTGATACCCACCCAGCTCAGGCCCTTACTTTTTTTATCCAAGCTGTGTGCACATGTACGCTAAACTACGTATAGCCCATTCTGATGGAACGGACTGCGATGACAAATATGCTGTATACCCTGAAACAAACTTTCTGCACTCCATATTCAACCAGTGTGACGTATATTTAAATGAGGTCAACATATCGGCAGGCACGGGGTACTATCACCTACGAGCCTATCTGAAAATGTCCTCAACTTTTCCAAAGAAGCGAAGGATACCTTTTTAAGTGCCGAGGGATATTATCAAACTAAAGACGAAAGTAGTATAAAGGACAAATTTTAAAATTCTAAAAAGAAGATATACGAGTGTTTTGTACGCCTGCATACAGATTTCACATTCCAGGAGAAGTTGCTTGTGAATGGGGTGGATATGAAAATAAAGCTCACCGGCACGAATCCTGAGATCTGCTTAAATCTGGATGCTGATCAAGAAGAGGGAGCAAAACCCGTTGTGGTTCACATTATGGAGACACCTCCACGTACGGCAAGTGAAATTAAGTTCACCAAAACAACTAGAAATTGAGAAAAATTTACTAAACGCCACAGTAAAATACCCTATTAACAGAGCACAGCTCAAACTATACACGGTGCCTGCAGGGTTGGCATCGAAGCAGATAGAAAACATCGCCCTGGGAAATCTTCCTAAAAGGATATTAATTGGAATGCAGAACAATGCTTCGGTGAATGGAAAATATGAGGGGTCCCGCGTCTTAAAGTACCTAAGCGCCAAAATTAAAATTCGCCAGAAATCGTCACCAAAGTTCAGCAATATTCTCGCAATAGTATCTCTGTTATTAATTGAGCTAGAACGTTCAATTTTGGGCTAAATTAGAGTTCTGGGTATGCTAATGAAGATTTGTGTTTTTGGAATAGATTTTCGTATTTTATATTTTATATATATTTTTTTAATTTGTTGATTTTCTTGTTATGCCGAACTTTGGGCGAACTTTTGGCTGGCGATAGAGGAGAAAAAAGTAGTTCGCTTCATAAGGTTCTCAACCATACTTCTAGTGTCGTAAGGTCATTATAACCCAAACCACGCGATAGAGGAATGGTGAAAATAGTGATATCCATCAAAAACACGTTTTCGCCTGTGGTGGCGCTTAGATACCGTAAGACGCGCGACCCCTCATATAAAAAGAGTGCCTTTAAATTCGAGAATTTCGGCCTTAAAAATATAACTCTATACGTTAATGGCATTGCGTTGGGAGGAACATTGGATACGGACTATTCATCAGACGCTGTGTTATCACTTTGCGCGAGAGGAGAGCATATAGTAATCTGGCCCATATTGCAGGTGATTGTGATGAGCTCGGGAATGGGGTAACGCAGAAAGAATTCATTGATCAATTTAACCTTTATCCGCTTGACATCACACCTGACTTATCTGCTAGCGTAAATACACATTTAAGTCCACAACAGAGTTGAAACACCTCAGTCAGGTTGGAATTCACCAAGCCTATAAACACGCCTATTAGTGTACTAGTATACCTCGAGTCACAAGCCCTAATAGAAGTAGACAGATTTATGGGCGTTATCACTGACTTTTAAAATGGATGCGAATACACTTCAGAGAGTAATGAATAGTGAACGAATCACACGTTCCAAATTTATCGGTGTGTTTGCGATGAAACATTGAATTTGCCAACTACGCGAGATTGCGGTAGTCTTATTGTGAACACAGATGCCATTGGTAATGAAGGGATTCATTGGTTTGCAATCTATTTTAGAAATACTACTATTTTGTACTATTTTGATTCACTCGGGACTCAACCCTGGAGTGGCCCTGTTATAGTAAAATTTCTCGATCAGTTCAGTTACATATCCCCGAAGTTGTATGGAACTCATTCCGGTTACAAGGATATTTTAGTAATATGTGCGGGATGTACTGCCTTTCATTTCTCATGCATATGTCACGTGGTAAAGACTTTATAAATTTTAATAAATTATTCGACCCGTGTCACACTCAACGAAACGATGAAATGGTATGCAGACAGATAAAAAGCCGTTTTCCGATTGTGCGTACTCATTGTATAGTATGATGTTTTATTCGTATATATAAATAATATATATATTTGTAACCAATAATGTTAGTTTGCATATTCTGTAGTTTAAGATGGTTATTTTACTAAAAACATGATTTATTTCAGTTAATAAATTGATGAAAATACATTGTGTCTTCTTCCCCCCAAAAAAGATCGAAACGAAAAAACACTTACATTATTTCGTTAATGATGTGACAATCGTTGGGCTGACTGCTGGGTAAATCTTCTACCTCCGTATTCAGGTCCATGACATGGGATTCTTCAAAACGAAAGATTGTATAACACGTGTCAAATCCTCATCGGACCTTAAAGGAGAAAGAATAATTCATTAGTTCATACTGAATCTTTTTTAATAAAAACTCAAAACATACACAGAGTATATATATAGTAAGAGTAATACAATGTGCAGATATCTTTCAACCGCTCAGAGAAGTTCCTTTAAGAGATAATTCCGAATAACATTTGAATTTATAAAAAAAAAACATGCAAAAGATTGCTATAAAAAAATTCAATGAATCAAAACAGGATTTTAGCATAATTGCAAACTAATCTATAATTATGGATACCTAGATGAAGCATTTTTAATGTGATGAGATGAGTTACTACAACCCTCCATATATATGATAAAATAATCCAGAACAGTGCTCTTTCTGACAGGCACATTAAATAAGTTTGAGATTTAATGGGCTCCAAAAAAGTAAAATTATAGGCACTTACATTACGGCTGTCCCTTGCGTCGGATCGTAAGGAGCATCATTGCAAATGTCATCAACGGTTTGCGTTGGAAATAATCCATCCCGGTCAGCCCGCTTTAAAAAGATTAATTGTAGACAACGCTACAGCGTCACCATCTTGATATAAATCCGGTAAATTGTAAAGTTCTTGATTCATGGCAGAGGGAATGTTTATTCACTGGTGAAAATAACTACTGTGACTCCTAGCTGAAAATATTTCCTTTTATTTGCACGATCCCCAAGCACCGCCCCAAAAGACTAAGAAGCGGTTCGTAAGTTTAATGATTGGTTGTTAGTGTAACTGGTCGGGGCTATGATAAATTTGTGTACCAATCGTAAGACCTATATTATGGGTCCATGCTTTGGACGTCCTGATTGGTCGACTAATGATGTCTTTATATTCTCTCCGTAGATTTAATGCTCACATCGTGTATTACCCCTTGCAGTCTCTACCACGACAAAATACTTTTCTCGGTTTTCCCATTTTAGAACCCACCCCTTTATGCAATATCCCTCGCAACATTGATCAACCATCTCTATCACAATATTTTACATTATTATTTTTTGCGGTCATACTAATTGAGCCTCAATTTTCCCAGTTCGGATAGAGAGCTGTACAACTTGAGCGGAGGCAAGTCGTTATAGGAATATCTTCGTCAGAGCCGCTCAGCTCAGTACCACAGGAAACAAAATTAGTGCAGCTACTCTTCTTAATCCTGACATAGATCATTACCAGAGACAGCACAATAACATCCGATGACACAAAGATCATTAGAAAATAAGAAATCTAGAAGATCTCTACAAGCAGAATGTTTTTGCGCATTATTATTTTTTGCGGTCATACTATTCTCAGCTTTCCCAAGATTTCTGCCTTGTGGAATTGTTTATATATATATATTATATATATATATATATATATATATATATTATATATATATATATATATATGTGTGTGTGTGTTAATTGCCACGATGGTCTCAAATATTTGAAAAATATATGTTTGCGGTCATACTATTCGATTCTCAACTTTGATTAATTTATTCGGCTTGACTTTCTACTTGCCAATTCTCGCGTAGGAGTGTGATTAAATTGTGTTTAGCTCATGAAAGTGAATGTCTGTTTGGGTTGGTAGATAAATGGGTGCCCTAGGCATCCTAGTGGTTAAGACGGTGGGGTGCTGGTTGAGAGATCGAGTCCGGGCGATGACATTGTAATTTCAGCCTGCCCGTGCTGCAGCTTAGTTCGGATTCAATGTTAAACTGTAGGTCTAAGGCGGAGTGAAAAGCTTGACCCTCGTCAAAATGAACAATTCGGTGAGAAGGAAAAGTTAGCCATTATTACTAATGTAATTTACACCACGGTTAGGTACCAGTTATAAAGAGAATCTATGACCTGAATTTAATGCATATATTCCTCGTATGTATATTTTTTCTTCTCTCTCACTAAAAGGTCTTTTGAAAATCTGTGTATTAAATATATTCTCCATTTTTCAAATTTCCCCTTTACGATCTTATCGAGAGGATTTTATAATAAAGAAATTATAATTATTTTTGTTTTTCTTTTCATTCCTTTATTTATATTTTTAAAAATTTTTGCTGTGACTACTTACGGCCGTTATAGTACATATTTATGCTGTTTAAACTTCATTATGATAATAACAGTGACGCAAACAATAATAGGAGTGGAGAGAGGCTTTCTTAAGCTGTATGGTTGAATTTAGGCCAAATGGTCCTTTGCGGTCAGCCTTTGCGATCAGCTCGAGGGCTCACCTGTTCCGAATTTATACATTTTTTCCAGAGATGCTTTCAAAGAAAGGAAAGAAAGTAAATAGACAGAACGACGTTTAAATAAATAGTTATTTTGCTGTTTATTGTTTTTCTTATATATATATATTATATATATATATATATATAAGGTATGTATTGTTATTTTTTCTGATGCAACTTGTTTTTTCATTCACTTCGGACAATATATAGAAAGGATTGTCAAAAGTAAATAGACAGAACGACGTTTAAATAATTAGTTCTTTTGCTGTTTATTATTTTTCTTATATATATATATATATATATATATATATATATATATATATAAACGACGTAAGTATAGAGGAGTGTTCTGCACACGAGGAAGAGAAATAACGAACAAATGAAAAATGAGGTGACCGCCCGGGAATCGAACCCAGGATCTTCCGATTGCCGGTCAGACGCGCTATCCATTACACCACGGACCTCGATAGTCAGAAGTCGCAATTCTCCTACATAGGGCAGAAACCAATGCCTTGAGAGGGCACCCTCGCAAATCGTGAATATGTACTTTTAACTGCAATGACCACGCAGTATATTAATGTATAGAAACGACGTAAGTATAGAGGAGTGTTCTGCACACGAGGAAGAGAAATAACGAACAAATGAAAATGAGGTGACCGCCCGGGAATCGAACCCAGGATCTTCCGATTGCCGGTCAGACGCGCTATCCATTACACCACGGACCTCGATAGTCAGAAGTCGCAATTCTCCTACATAGGGCAGAAACACTCCTCTATACTTACGTCGTTTCTATACATTAATATACTGCGTGGTCATTGCAGTTAAATGTACATATTCACGATTTGCGAGGGTGCCTCTCAAGGCATTGGTTTCTGCCCTATGTAGGAGAATTGCGACTTCTGACTATCGAGGTCCGTGGTGTAATGGATAGCGCGTCTGACCGGCAATCGGAAGATCCTGGGTTCGATTCCCGGGCGGTCACCTCATTTTTCATTTGTTCGTTATTTCTCTTCCTCGTGTGCAGAACATTCCTCTATACTTACGTCGTTTCTATACATTAATATACTGCGTGGTCATTGCAGTTAAATGTACATATGATTTGCGAGGGTGCCCTCTCAAGGCATTGGTTTCTGCCCTATGTAGGAGAATTGCGACTTCTGACTATCGAGGTCCGTGGTGTAATGGATAGCGCGTCTGACCGGCAATCGGAAGATCCTGGGTTCGATTCCCGGGCGGTCACCTCATTTTTCATTTGTTCGTTATTTCTCTTCCTCGTGTGCAGAACACTCTATACTTACGTCGTTTCTATACATTAATATACTGCGTGGTCATTGCAGTTAAATGTATATATATATATATATATATTATATATATATATATTATATAAAAGGTGTGTATCGTTATTTTTTCTGATGCAATTTGTTTTTTCATTCACTTCAGACAATATATAGAAAGGATTGTCAAAAGTAAATAGACAGAACGACGTTTAAATAATTAGTTCTTTTGCTGAACAACTTTAAGGAGAAAGTCGGTCTTGCCTTTAATAAATAAATAAATAAGTGGAAACTCGTCTAAATAAGTAATTAAAATAAATGGTGGTATCTGCCAACTCAACCTAATAAGGCATACCTGAACAATTAAAAACACTATTTGGCAACTCATGTAGATAAAATGAATGGTGGTATCTAGCAACTCACCTAATAAGTTATACCTGGACAATTAAAATAAATGGTAGTATCTGGTAACCCCCTCCATATATAAATAAGTGATATCTGGCAACTCACGATCCTCTATATAACACCTGCTTGGCACCTGGACGCTCATAATGCGTCGGACTCCGGTGGAATAAAGAACTCTCTCCTTCCTTCTTAGGTTAAGGCATAGGTTAGGTTTCCCTTTGGGAGGTGAGGACATCCCACCTTCTCCCCAAAGACCTCCGTCTCCTTTCTCTTCCTCTCTTAGGTTAAGGCTACCCCTTTGGGGGGAGGTCATCCTCCCTTCTCCCCCCGAAGCTCCCTCCCCTCTCCCCCTTGGCAGCATTGAGTTGTCGCATAACCCTACCCCCTTTGCAACATTGATGTTGCATACCCCCATTCATTGCATAACCCCTTTGCAACATCTTGCAACATTCTTGCACTCGTCCATTTTGCGCCCATACTACTTCGCTACACCCAATGCGCACGTGTGAGCCTGAGTCGTTACCGCCACGCGACATACCTCTCTACATTTTCAGTTTATAACGCTGTTTTTAACTGTACATTTAAGTTTTCTCTATTTGTATTTGTATTTATATGCGCGCGCGTAAGTTTTCCGGATGACGCAATATGCGGCATCCGTGCGCTAAAGTGTTAATGGAATGATCCCCTTACCTTGGCACAAGCGTAAGTGATTAAAATTTTGAAAATATAAAAAAATATGACCCGTAGGAGCGACTGAGTATAAAAGAACACGAATGAAAAATAACGCAAAAGTTAAAGCGAAGTGGGCATTTATGACCTCTCTCTCTCTCTCTCTCTCTGACAGGACCAGGTAAACTGAAACCCGAATGCCTTAAATGTAAAGCTTAACATTGGTGTGTAATTTCCTGAAGGTAATTTCAGCGACATTACAACTTTGAGTGTATGTTTGTTCCTGTAGACTTAGAGAAAACAATAAAAAGGAAGTTAAAGAGCTAAAGGAAATTCTAAAAAGAATCTTGAAGTTCGGATTGTGGCACTGGAAATGCAAACCACTGGACAAGGCCAGAGTGAAAACCCAACATCGGATATAAACTATAAGGTTGAACATTTAGAACAAAGATGGCCCGTTTGGAAACCACAGTGAGTATTACGAAAAATAGGACAAATGAACGAGAATTCAAGGTAGTTAAAAATAAAAGACCCTCAAACCCGAAATACAAGGATTCTGAGCCCATCACCATAAAACATAGATTTGACTTACATGCTGACGGAGAGGAGGATTCTCTAGTCAGAAATCAATAGACTTTTTTGGATCAAAGCACGTGACCAAGAGAAACTTAAATGTTTTCCAGGTGCCACAAATCGGATAATAAATTGGGAATTAAACAACATTACGTCAAGAGTAAAAGACCACATTATTGTACATGTTGGTAGCATTGACATTTTTCAGGGAGGGCAAACTGAGGCCACTGTAAAAGGTTTTAAAAGCCTAACCGATAAAAAAAAAGAGTGACATGGGATAGTTGTAAGCATTCCCTCAAGAATGCATGTTAGTGGTTGTAACTTCAGTAAATCTATTAGCATAAACAATACAGTTAAACGCATTTGCGAGAGTAAAGCAATGGTTCTTAACCCCTCGGTCGCGACCCAAAATTGGGCCGCCAAGGCATTTTGATTGGGTCATTAAATTGTCACTTAGCATTTATTTATGTTATCCCTATTTATTTTACCATTAATTATTTATTTATTATCTATTACAAGTGAACTGTTTAAAGGCATGAGTCGCCGAGCTAGCCCCGCGACCAGAATTTGGGTCGCAGCCTGAAAAGTTAAGAACCACTGGAGTAAAGGAATAAAGTTTGTCGATTTTTGGCCTATGTTTTTTGATAGCGAAGAATACTTTGGCTCGGATGGGATTAATTTTAATCAAAAGAGTAAGAAGAAATATGGCGATCTTCTGAACATTAACATGTTTAATCGTTTTAAATTAGGATCCCCCAACCAGTAACTGATCCTACTCTCCCAATAGTTTGTCCTACTCAACCAATAGTTAATCCTACTCCCCAATAGTTAATCCTACTCCCCCAGTAGTTAATACTACTACTACGGTAGTAGTATTACTAAAGCATTGTCTGAACAAGCTTCCCCCTTAGCGTTAATTGATTTACCTGCTTCGGGAAACAACTCAGTTCAAATATAAGAAACAATAACTTAAAATCTTTTAAAATTGTGCTGTTCATTTCTTGGTCAATTAGAAACAAATTAGTGGAATTTATAGCGCTAGTTAAAACTGAGAACTTTGACATCATAGGAATAACTGAATCCTGGATTCATTCTGAATCAAGGGACTTTGTAGGGAAATTGAAATGGTAGATTACAAAGTGTTTCACAAAGATAGGAATAGAAGGGAAGGAAGCGGAATACTTTTATATTCTCGTGACTTCTGCACCCGGTAAATAGTAATATTGTTAACCCTTTCATACCTGATTTTCATTTACTTTCATGCCACAAAAAAAACATTTGTGTTATATCTCCAGAATGACTAAAATCTCATGAAATTTGATGGTCTCCTTTGCGCACATACGGCATGAAAGGGTTAATATTGTTTCTGCTCATGAAATGTTGGGAATTGAACTAAATTTTAACAATAAAAAAATGCACCTATTTCTAGTATATATTCCTCCTTACTACCCCGTTAATAAGGATATAAACTTGTATAATCAATTAAGCAGGTCAATGAATAATAAGATTAATGTAATTTTAGGTGATTTTCACTGCGGTAATATAAACTGGGAAGACAAAGCAGCTGATGCTGAGGGGTCAAGACTGATGGAATTTGCGGATGATAATTTGTTAAGTCGGTCGGTTGACAGTCGTACTAGGGGTAATAATAAACTGAATCTCTTATTCACGAACGAAGATGACCTAGTCTCTAACCTAACCATTGGTGAAACTTTGAGTAACAGTGACCACAGTTTGATTAGGTTTGACATCAGGGTTCCAATTAATACTCGAGAAAAGACGCAAAAAAGGCTTTATTTCTCTAGAGCAAATTTGAGAGTTTTCAAAGTAGTTTAGGCACTCTTGAAGTTCTGTGACAATAAGCGAGGATGTTAGCGTCACCTGGAGCTCATACAGGGATTAATTTAGAATATTACAGGACACTTTTATACTCACTAAAATAGTTTCCTCCTTGTCAACCAAGACGCTAAGAACCAAGAAAATTATATAAACCTACGTCGGAGGGTTAAATCCTAAATTAGATCAGCTAAACGTGATGAAGAAGCTAGAGTTGTCTCACTCTGTAAAATTAACCCTAAAGAGTTTTTGGCTCCTGTTAATAACAGGAAGCCAATTAAAAATTCCGTAGGTCCCCTAAAAGATAGAAATAGCATACTGAAATTCAGTGATATAGATATGCTCGTAGTTAATACTCGTACGTTAAACAAGTTCTTCGTTAGTCTTCGTGGAAGAAGACTTAACTGAAGTACCAAATTCCCGGATTACGTATGACGATAACCATCCTTTAGAGACCATAAGTTTTACGAGAGATGAGGTACAGCAACTAAATGACAAGATGAATAAGTACAAATCACCCGGTCCTGACTTATTTCTTCCAAGGGTATTGAAAGAAGTTAGCCACAATATTGTTGATAATTTTGTAACCATATTCAAACAACCATTCGAATTAGGGAAAGTTCCAACCGACTGGAAGTTAGCAAATAGTAACACCAATCTTTAAAAAGGGTGATAGGGAAAAGCTTTGTAATTATCGGCCAAACAGTTTAACATCAATTGTCGGCAAGCTGTTGGAATTCATTATTACAGACCGTATCGTGTATCACCTTGAATCAAACAATTTAATTTTTTATTCTCAACATGGATTCAAGCGACATAGATCTTGTCTAACAAACCTGTTAGAATTTTTCCATAACATGTATAATTTATACGACTCAACTAGAGCAATAGATAAAGTATATCTCGAGTTTCAAAAAGCCCTTGACAAAGTTCCTCATGGGAGATTAATGACTAAATTTAAAAGACTAGGAATTACCGGGCTCGTTTCCAACTGGATTGAAGATTGGTGAAGAGATAGAAAGCAGAGAGTGGTAATAAATGGAGTGGCTTCGGAGTTGGCCCCCGTCACCAGTGGAGTTCCACACGGTTCCGTTCTGGGTCCTTTACTTTTAATCATCTATATTAACGATGTAGACGTTGGGCTCCTTAGTACAATTTCTAAATTTGCAGACGATACCAAGTTAGGAAATAGTGTAAGTAATGAGGTGGGCGTAAGAACTCTTCAAAATGATCTTGATAGGTTGGGCGAATGGTTTGATACTTGGCAGATGCCATTCAACTTGAACAGAAGTAAGGTAATGCACATAGGTTACAAGAACCCGAAGACCGATTACTCTCTCTTGGGGAGAAACTTGACTGAGACTGATCTACAGAAAGACTTAGGAGTTTATATTAGTAATGATCTCAAACCGTCGAAGCACTGTGCAGAGGTCGAATAGAGGCCCTTAAAAATACTAAGTTATATTAAAAGACAATTCAAATTTAGAAACAAGGAGATTGTAATGCCTCTTTATAATTCACTAAATATACCTCAACTCGAGTATTGTGTGCAGCTTTGGTCTCCTTCCCTTAGGAAGGATATAGAAAGGTCGGAAATGGTACAAGCAAGGGCCACAAAACTGGTCGTTTTAATGAGACTGCAAAACTACCACCGAAGATTAGAACGCTTAAATCTGTTTACCTTAGAGACTAGGAGGTTGTGCGGTCAGCCTTTTCAAGTTTTCAAGGTGCCCAATGGAATAGACAGGGTAGACTACAGGAAATTATTCTCATTCAATATCAATCCGACAAGAAATAGTGTTTTTAAATTGGAACTTAAAACATTTAGTACCTCCATCTATGATAATTTCTTCTCCTATAAAATAGTTAATATTTGTGACCAATCTCCCTCAGAGGTTGTTTCAATCCGAAGTGTAAACGTGTTTAAAAATGGTCTGGACAAAGTTCTAAATACACACAGGGTTTAAGACTGTCCTCGCATATAATATAATTTAAGAAAAGAGTATTATAACGTAACCCGGGAGTTACGCAGGAGTTTTCTTAAACATTTCCCCCTACACTTAGTTCTCCCCCCACTTTAGAGAGACGTTTCTGGTTCATTGTGCCCCACATAGCATGATCAATCATCGAGCAACTCATTTTTTTATCACATGCCTCATGCCTAAGTGGGAGACTCTTGAATTCGCCGTAGCAACAACGGGTGATCACTCATGAGATGCTTTCATTCTCTATGAAGGACAAATATACGGGGATAGATACAGGCAGGGCCGCCGAGAGCTGCCACGGGCCCGGGGAAGGATTGGTATATGGCCCCCCCTGTTTACTCAGTATTTTATTATGAATGTTTTTTGTGTACATAACAAGCAAACTGATTATATGTCCAAGTCACTATTCAAAACATACCGTATGAATAAACAACTCGGAAGAAAATTACCATTTTATTTTTCGAATCAATTATATTAATTCTATCACCATACAATTTACAAATGCAGTACCAGTCCATGCAGGCAAGACAATTGTTTACTGCAAGATTTTCATAATTAGAAGTGTACTTTCTTTGCCTTTTCTCTAGCAAAGTGGTAAATGATTCTGATGAAATTTAAAGTACGGGCTAACTGGCTTTGAATTACAATGATTCCCAGATCTGTCAGTCGGTCTTGGGCATTGGTGAACCGCAGATAAATAATATTTTATCTGTTTCAGTTTGACTATGATAATCTCTATAAAATATATGTTAATTAATTATATTTCCTCTCTGTTATTTAATCAATTGCTTTATTAATATTTTTAGATTTTATCCCCCTCTTTCCGGGCCCCCAGAGGGGTATCCCCACACTCTCGGTGGGCCTGGATACAGGGACCTGCCACTGATATTCCTCGCCGGAAAGAGATTTTCTCTACTCTCGTGGTGGCATAACATCGCGAAGTATGAACAACTCAGTATATCTTTTGCTGCATAAACACCTTTCATGGTGGGAGACTCAAGTTGAAACTCGGCGACATTCAAAGTGTTGGTAGCAGGGGCGTACCTAAAGTATTTGGCACCCGGGACGGATCCTTCCTTTGGCACCCCCGATAAATAATTTTAAAATTTAAACACACAGAATAATATATTATGTTTGCAAGTAGATTTTTAAACAGTACAGTACTGTCATAAGCAAATTGGAAATAAGAAAAATGCAGGACATTAAAAATTCAGTGAACAGGTAATACTGCATTTTATTTTATACAAAAAACACAGGAAATCAGTCTCAACGCTCAGCGGCTGAGCGTGAATCCTCTCTATTTACCTTTGAAGAATAGGCTGAGCCTCAGCCTATTCTTCAAAGGTAAATAGAGAGGATTCACAGTCTCTGCTTTCGAGCCTTAATTTCTGCAAATTGATCAATGACCTCATCAAAATTCATCTTCTTTGCATATTCATGTTCAGTTGAAAGTAAAGCCAGATTTGTCAATCTTGTCTGACTCATGGTCGAGCGAAAGAATTTTTTTAGCAATTTCAATTTGGAAAAACTTCTTTCACATGAAGCAATAGGCACACAGACAGTCAAAAAGAATCTCAAACACAGTGACAAGCTTGGCGAAGGTTCACAAAAATCCCATTTCACAATAAACTCCAGAAACTGCAATGCTGTCCATTAGGGTGTCTCAAATATACGAATGGAGGATTTCGGGTCGGGGCGACACTTGCCCGTATTACACCTTTATAAAGGATTGTTATCACAAAATTTGACAGCTGTAGGAGGATTTTTAGGGGTCACTCAAGTTCGCCACTTCTGTTTCACTTATACAAGATTTTCTTCTCTTTCGCAGGTGATGGTTACTAGAGCAGGAAACCAGTTGTGGTTGCTGGACAAGGCCCCAATTGCAGCGATTGTTTGTCCACGACTTCCATCGAAGGAGCAATGCCTGCTCCTTTACTTCCACCACCACCAAGACCAAGAGGGAAGGAAGACCAAATCGGAGAGCATTCGCCTGGTGGTGGAAACCATCTGGCCCATCTGGGAGAAGGCCAACATACCAACTACCACCAAGAAGTACGCAGGGGAGAAGCTGGCGAAGTTGATCGATACCTACGACGCACTCAAGAAGAACAGGACAAAGCCGCAAGAGGGTTACCGGTACAAGGAGGGGATGTTCAAGTCGGATTTGGAAGACGTGTTTGACGTGGCTCACTCCTCCGCGCTATCCTCCTCCAAGGTCCCTCAGGAGGACAAGGATTTTCTCACCTCGCAGAGGGAAGACAGGATGTCGTCAAGTCTTCCGGGGGTGGACCAGAAGACAGCGAAGAAGAAAGCTGTGAAGCGGAAGAGGGATCTTGCAGCCACGGCTAGGAAGAGTAAATGGATGCTGGGGTGACACAGCTCATGGAGGTAGCGATCTTGGAGGTGGATGGTAGCAGCACTGAAATGAACACGGAAGACGAGGATGATGACGACGAGACGTACCAAGTGCCCAGCACCAGCAAGGCCCAGACTCAAAAGAAAAGGCGAATGAATGCCCTCACGGACCCGAATCTCATAGCTGCTTGGGATCGCGACAACATGTCCGTGAGACAAGCAACGTCGCCTTTGCAGCAGCAGCTCAGAGTTTGGGTCATGACCTGGATGACCTGGTAATCTCGCCAGCAACTGTTCATCGAACACGGAACAAGATCCGAAAGGAGATGGGAGAAGAGTTGACCCGAAAGTTCGAAGCTTCTGGTCCTTTAGTCTTGCACTGGGATGGAAACTGTTGGAAGATATCGCCAAGGAGAAGAAGGAGGTTGACCGGATTGCTGTTGTGGTGACGGGCGATGGAGTCGAGGAGCTTCTTGTTGTACCCGTTGCGGTGGACGGCACTGGAAAAGAACAGGCTGCAGCCGTACTCCAGGAAGTCCAGGCTTTTGGCATTTCGGAGCAAATCATTGGACTGGGATTCGACACCACAGCTGTGAACGCTGGGATGATCCAAGGTGCTTGCGTTCGCATTGAGCAGGAGTTTGGCCGTCCCATGTTGTGGTTGGCTTGCCGTCACCACGTCTTGGAGATCTTACTCAAGGATGTCTTCGTGCGATGTCAGGGGCCGTCCTCTTCCCCTGACATTCTCCTCTTCAAAAGATTTCAACAGCGGTGGGCCTCCATTGACAAAGGGTCATTCTTGTCCATCGGTGACGAAAGCAATCCCACAACAACTGACAACTGGGCAAATCAAGCGTCTTCCATGAAGAAATACCTGCAGCAGACGCTTTCCCACGGCACACATCCCCGAGAAGACTACCGTGAACTCCTCATCCTTTCCTACCGCTTCCTTGGCGGTCAGGTCCAGGGGGGATTTCGTCAGCCTGGGGCCTATCACCACGCCAGAGGATGGCCAAAGCCATCTATGCCCTCAAGATTTTCATGTTCCGTCACCAACTGGACCTGACAGCCAGGGAAGAAGGAGGACTTCGGCGGCTGTGTTTGTTCATCTCCCTCGCGTACGTGAAGCAGTGGAATGAGGCAATGGTCTCGAATCGAGCTCCACTGAACGACCTAGAGTTCCTTCGCCTGCTCGAGGCCTACCCTGACAAGGAAGTCAGCCACACGGCATCCATGGCCTTGAAAAGGCACCTGTGGTACCTCTCAGAGGATCTCGTGGGGCTTGGTTTCTTTGACGACCGCATTCCAAAGGACACAAAGCTAAAGATGGTCCAACGACTTCAATCCCCCGCCACGAAGAAAGGACTCAAACGGATCGATCCGAAGAACTTCAATCCACAGCAATCCATCGAGCTCTTCGTCACCCGGAGAACAAAAGAAGTCTTCTTCCGCGCGATCCTTCCAGAATCTGAGTCTCCCACCTTCCTCATGAAAGATCCAGAGGATTGGATCAATGACCAGGATTGGATCACGGCGGCGCAAAAGAGGGCGAAAGCCCTGAAGGTGGTCAATGACGCCGCCGAGCGTGGTATCGCTTTGATGAAAAGATTCAATTCCACCATCACGCGTGATGAGAAGCAGAAGCAATTCGTCCTCAAGGTGGTTCGGGCTCACCAGAAGTTGATCCCCGTCAAGACGAAGGAGAGCTTGAAGAGTAAAATCAAGTAGTGTAGGACAGATTGATGATGAAAACAATCCATTTATACGCGCTTATTTCAATTAATGAAAGGTGCATTTCGTTTATTTTCATTTTTGTTCAGAAATAAAGAGAATAAGAGAATGATAGAAATTTCTTTTTTTTCCTAAATAGCTACAAGAAAGTGTTAAACTTGAGTGACCTCTAAATGCTGTTCGATTCCCATCATTTTTCGATTTTTAGAACCTCTATGCCTATTGAAATCGGGGCAGCATTCGCGAGCAAGAGAAAATCGAAAAAAAAAAAAAATTCTATGTATTAATGAGACACCCTACTGTCCATTTCTTTTCCTCTTCAACGCTGATTTTGGCAGCTTCCAAATGCCTCCGAAGTCGTCCAATTTCCACACTGATATCTTCACCAGAGAATTCATCGAAAATCTGAGTCAAATTTGGAATATACTTCCGAAGTTCTTCTTCTGTTGCAACAACCAAAGTGTTGGCTGAATAACAGCGAAGATTGACAAAATTTGGTCCATTGCCTTAGAACGAATCTCCAATTCTTGATGAAAGCGATCAAGACATTCAAACATAGCCCTTTTTACTTCCTCTGGCAATGTGAGACCAGCATCCTTTGCCATCTCTCCTGGCATCCTTTTTCGGAGCTTTACTCTCCCTCTTCTCTCCATAGAAATGTCCATTTCCTCACACTTTGTAGTTGCATAATGAATGGCCTCTCCACAATTTCATTGCGCTGATCTTCAAGAAACAGTTTTAGAGCTTGGAGCTTCACAATGCACTTTTCAAGGCTGATTCCAACTGTTTGCAAATACTTTTGTGTGGGATTAATTTCTTCCAGGACTTCACACCAGAAAGAAAGGTAACTCAAAAAAGAGAAATCACATACAGCAGACAGCAAAATCTGAGCTGATCCTCTTGTGTTCACATTTTCTTTGGGATCGCACAGTACTTCAAGGGTTGAGGTCAGCTTTTCAAAATTTTCCTTCACTGGTTTCACAGCGTCATAATGAGCACTCCATCTTGTCTGGGAAAGTCTTTTGACTGTCATGCCTACATTCTCCATCAGCACTTCCCATCGATGAGTTGAGACTGAAAAGAAGGAATACTGTAGACTCTCTCCAAGGTTCCAACAAAAGTCACACATGAAGAAACGCTTCCAAATGAGTGCACTCCGCAAAGGTTCAGATAATGATTTGCACAAGGCACAAACAAAGTCTTGGGATTAATCTCTCTGATCTTTGACTGAACACCCAAGAATGATTCCTTTACTTCAACTTTGTCACATTCAATATGGACGTATCTGATCACTTCACACATCTGATCAGTGTAGGACACATCAGGAGTGCTGTCAAAAAGAATTCCAAAATACTTTGTTTTCTTGATATCAGCCACTATTTTCTCTTTGACATAATTCCCCAAAAGGCAAATGAACTCATTCTGAATCTTTGGAGATAAATACGAAGCCACTCTCGTTTTTATCAAATATTTAATTTTTCGTTTGTAAATTTTGTATTGCCAATAAAAATAAAAATTTATTTTATAGTGGAAATTAACATTAAGCTGTTGTAATAGTTTGAACATTTTTAAATTTTTTTCTTACTTTAGCGAATTTTTCATTTGGTTTGAAAACTTGTACTGGTATTTCAACTCTCCCGATGGCAGCCCCCTCCTGGCTGTTACCCGGGGCGGACCGCCCCCCTCGCACCCCCCTTAGTACGCCACTGGTTGGTAGACACATACACAGTACACAGGACAGACATCCAATTACAGAAAAAACACACACACACACACACACACATGCCTGCCTTGTTAATATTTCTAAGAATAGAATAGAAAAATATTTTGTAGAAACATAATTTCACAACAAAAAATTAAACTATAAAAAATGGATGGCATGGATTAGGTAAGGTAGAGTTGCATTTCTGCCGACACATTTTGTTTCTCTTGGTTGTCTGGATGCGCATGACGGGTGAGGGCATGATGTGGAAAGTCTGATTTCTGTTCTTAATTCTTGTTTCCATATGTTCGAGGATTTTTGACGATACAAAGAGGTCGATGTGCGATCGGCAGAGGTATAGTATTGGTTAATTTATACAGCAGTGCTATCTAGTGTACGATCAGTCATAATTGTGAAACTAGCTTATATATTCTCTTTCCTCTAAAATTTCCTTAGTTATTTTTCCAGGGTTAAGGTATTTTTTCAACCTTTTTCTTTACTCGCCTCTGGTGGGAGGGTGGGGAAAGAGCCTTATGTTTTTTATCCGTTTACTACTACTGCTAGAATAGTTAAAAAATGAAGTTTAAAAACAGGGACCACCCCGAGTGGACCGAAAAGTTTTTGAGGCTTCCTTTTGTCCTTATAGCACTCTCTCTCTCTCTCTCTCTCTCTCTCTCTCTATATATATATATATATATATATATATATATATAATTCAGGGGCGACGCCAGACTTTTCACATAGGTCAGGCACAAGCATTATGGGCTTGATATGACTTCGATAGAATTCATATTAATGAATATGTAAATTTTGTTTTTTAAATAATTTTGCTTTTGTTTTCAAAAATTATTTAAAGTCTACAAAATCAATAAATTGTTTAATAATTATAATAACTTACTTGTATTTTATTATGTCCTTAGAGAATGTCTTCATCACATTTAATCTACCATGAGTCATTTATACATAAACTCCAACCTCCTCGGTTTCAATGCAAATTCTTCGATGACCTTGTCATGTAGAATCTTTTGCCTCTCCAGGGAAACCACAATTTCTTTCTCTATTGCAATTCTTGCTAAACATACTATTCTTTCCTGACCAGTTCGGTTCCTTAGATACGTCTTAATTCGATGAGAATGAGAAAAATGTTTTAATCCCTGATAATTGTTGCACTACAGATACTATCACAAGATTGAGTGTATGTGCATAACAATGAATGAAATGAGCATATTTGTAACCATTTGTCTTAAGCTTTGATTGAACCCCATTGAGCTGACCAGTCATAACAGCGGCTCCATCATACGTTTGGCTTACTAATTTGTTTTTTACATCGCTAAATGAGCCAGGCACTTTTCAATTGACTCCACTAATCCATTAGCACTTCTGTCAGAGCTTACATCAATAAAGCCATAAAAACGTTCTTTTGTTTCATGGCCGAGAACGTATCTTATAATAATTGAAAGTTGGCACTTAGTCGTACAATCTGTGGTTTCATCAGCTTGAATGAGAAGAAAAGTAGCATTTTCAATTTCACTACGTATTTCATTTCCAATTAATTTATCAATGGAAGTTATCAATTCATTTTGAATGGTGCTGGACAATCCAGAAAATTGTGAGGATCCCTCCTTTGTATTCAATCTACGTGCGAAGACACTATCTAGTTGGGCAAAATAACTTAAAAGCTCCCTATAGTTTCCTTTATTTAAACTATCTTTGCTTTCATTATGACCACGGAAGGGCAATTCTTGCTTCTCAAATAGAGTACTGCATTTATTAAATTCTTTAGGTACTGTCTGTTTTCATCTACCTTTTTATTGTGGATTTCTCTTTCTATTTCAGAGAAACGATTAGGTGAAGTCTCAATGTTTACCGAGCCAAAACTCTTCCAAGCTGTATAATTACCTAAATGTGAAGAAGATTTTGCATGAATTCGGCTGTCACAAATGATATTCTTCATGCTACTATAACCCTGATCTGTCCATGATTGATTTAATTTAGGCTGAAATAATAAACATGGCCAACAGAATAATTTTTGGGAATCAACGCTGCCGCAGAGCCACTCAATCTGTTCATACCACTTTTGTTGAAAGCACCTGTTTCCCGTCTTACATGTAAGCACTGGCATTGGTCGGTCATTTTCTATGATAATTTTTTTTCTGAAATGTTTCTCCGGGAAAATGGCCTCTCTTTTAAACTTGTAATGATATCATCACCATCCATGATGTAAATGGGTATCTAAGGTCGAGTAAAAAAAGAAAAAAAACACACACACACACAAAAAGCACAAAAGAAAAAAAAAACACACACACACACACACACACACACACACAAAAAGCACAAAAGAAAAAAATTCATATGCATTGAAACGAATACGACACGGTCCCTGAAGTAACTGACAATTAGGAAAGCCGTGCGCAATTCATAATTGCCACATATCTCTATTTTCACTCAAACAGCTTTCTGAGGATGAGATTTGGCATCCAGCGTAATGTTAGGCACTTAGAAATATGCCTGACTTGTAAACTGAAAAACTCGCTTTTCTCTTCTTTGAAAAAATAGATTGACAAAATTATATACTTATCTGATTGTTTTGACAGATGCTATACTAATGTTGATTTTAAATTACATTAAATTTCGTAAAAGTTTCATTTTTCATAAGTGTGATGCAAGGCATCGGAAATGATGCCTGACCTGCTTTGTGGCTTAATGCGCTCGGTCGCTCAGGCGTCATAAAACAAGTCTGACTTTGCCCAAAGAAGCGGCGCATGGAGAGAAGGAAAAAAATGCGGCATTCTAAAATTTATATTGCTCTAATAAAGTGACCATAATAAATAGATCTTTGAAATACACAAATTTAAATTTGACATGATGACCAGGAAATTAAATTTATTTTTCTTTTAAAGTTAGGTCAGGCTGAGCCTGACCTGTCTGACCCCCGCCGTCGCCTCTGATATATATATATATATATATATATATATATATATATATATATATACACACCAGTGTCACTGACGTCCCATCTCACAAAAATATTTGGAAGAATAGTTAGAGAGAAAATCTATGACTTCTTGGAGACACTGGAAAGATTCACTGAGAACCAGCACGGATTCGATCAAGAAGATCATACCAATCACAACTAATACAGCACTATAACAATATCCTAGACGCACTTGAAAGCAATGAAAACTACGATGTCATATACACGGATTTTGCTAAAGCTTTCGACAAGTGTGGTCATGGTATAATAGCACATAAAATGAAACATATGGAAATAACAGGCAAAGTGTAATATGTTAATATTATACATATTACAGTACAACGTAGATGGCTCACAAACGAAATCATGCAGCTTAGAGAATTCGTACACAAACAAAACATTCACATAGCTAAAACGCACACACAAAACACCCACCATCCCTGACTTCACGGCGATCCGTTAAGATCGTACTGGGGTTCACGGGGAATTAAGGTAGGTTGATTTTCCGCACTTTTTTAGATATCGACTTTGGACTAGTCGAGATAGTCAGGGCTTAATATGATAATAACTGACAAAAACTTTCAGATCCCTAGCTTTAACCGTTTTTTGAGGAAACCGTTTCAAAAATCGTCAAAAAATCGTACCGAAAAATACTGCATTTTCGCAATTTTCGGCCAAAAAAAACATGCTATTTTCATAAAAAAAATCCTGAAAAAAGTTACAATTTTATTGAAAAAAAGTAAAAAAAACATGTACAGAGTCAAATAGACACATTTAGATCCCAATATCATCATAATTTTCACTGTAAGAGCCCTTAGAAGCAAAGGAAAGCCTCATCTGGCGGCTTAGGGCTTTGGCCAGAATCTGTTTGTGCCTTGATTCGAGTCCATAAACAGTATGGGAAGCTTCAGATGTCAGCTTCAGGGCCCTTTCAACACTCAGAATGTGAAGGCAGATCAGGCAGCTCCAGCTTGGTGCCATTCAGCAATGCTTCTTGAAGCTCCTGGTCAGAAAAGTCTTCTGTGAGAGCAGGTTCACAGATGCCACTTTGAGAAAGGTTGATTAGTTCTGACCAGTGGGTAGCTTCAATGTTGATGGCTGTGATCTTCTTCAGCCTCTTCTTGGCTGGCTTCCCACTTCTGAAAGAATAATAATTAATTTATTTTTATTCCAGTTTAAGATTTAATCCCTATTAGTCTCAGAATTGCTGATTTAAATTAAACATAAATTAAAAAAAAAAACCCGAGTTCTATAAATCCCCATAATCGAATTTTTTTCAGAAAGAAGGTAAGATTATTTCCATTATCAGAGGGGAAGGGGTGAATTGGGATAAGAAAATGTGAAAAAAAATTCGATTATGGGGATTTATAGAACTCGGGCCTTTTTTTTATTAAATAAATCCCCATAATCAAATTTCTTTTCACATGTTTTAAATTAATAAATGCTTACCTGATGGACAGAATTTTCTCGAGAGCAGCTTCTCTCACTTCCAAGTCATCAGACTTCATCATGGAGTACAGCACATTCTCGGGCAGCAAGGCAAAAGCATTGTACTTCAGGTTCTTGAAAGCAACACCCTGGATTTCTTCAGACTGCTGCTTGATCCTCTGGATCATGTTGAAGATGTACAGCTGCTGATTGTGGAACTTGCTGTCCCTTTTGATCTCAAACCAACTGACTGCATACACTTCCACAATGAACTTGATGGCCTGGTAAAGCTTATCCTGTAGTTCTGGAGGGTAAGCACCTCTGGTCCACAGACACATCAATCTAATTGCCAAAGTCAACCATCTTGCATGGTTTAATGGTCCAATTTTCCAGGCAGCAAATCTTGGGTTGACTTTGCTCCTGGAAATTCCAAGCACATACTCCAAAAGAAGCCTCTGGTCGCTACTGAGATCATTCAGTGTCTCCTCAGCAAATTCCATGTCATCCAGGGGGCCACTGAGTTTGGTGAATTCCACTTGTGGCAGATCTTGGTAGTCAATTTCACAGAGTTTTCCCAGCGGACCAGTGAAAGCAGTGGGACTTTTGGTACTGCCATCAAGATGCTTGAAAACAGCTCTGAAAGGAAGCTCATTCTGATGGAGTGAACAGCCAATGGTGTGCAATTTCCGCTCAATTTTATTTTCCAGAGCTGTTACAAGGCCTCCCTCGCAGCCAGTGTTTGTATTTGTGTTGTCAAGGAGGACAACTTTCAGGGTATGAACACTGTTAAACTCCTCCAAGACACTAGCAACTTCTTCACCAAGAAGAACTCCAGTCGCACCTTTAATTGGGATGACTCTGTGAGTAAGATATGTTCCACTTTCAGTTCCTGGCTCCTTTGTGAAAGTCAAATGGTGCTCTTCTCCCTTTCCTTTCTTCAGCTTAGTCTCCCCATTTTCATCCTTAACTTCTCTGTACAGCAAAGTGTCCTTGTCAACTTTCCCATCAACCCCAATACAGACTAACTTTTCCAGACCCTCATTGTGCTTTTCATCACTTTTCACTTTCATTCTAGCTTTTTCCCTGTCCATTTTCTATTTATCAACTATTATCTGTATCACATCAAGGCCGGGCTTAAGCAGGTCCATAGCTTGTAAGTCCAGGAGGAAGGCATCAGCAAGACTTGCCCCAAGATTGGAAGAAACATCACCCCTGATCAGTTCCATGGCATATCTGGGGTTTTTGAAAAAGCTGTAACCTACACTTGGGTGCCTCCTTGGCTTGAACTCTTCAGCTTCACCACCAGATGGCTGAAATTAAAATAAAAAATAAATTACTAAAGCGAAAATGGGGGAAAATAGGGGAAAAAGTAGGGAAAAATATGGGTAAAAATCGACGAAAATGGGCGGAAATAAGAATAAATTACTTAAACGAAAATGGGGGAAAAAAAAGTGGGAAAATACGGGGAAAAATGGGTAAAATTTCAGGTAAAAAGTCGGCGAAAATGGGCGAAAAAAAGAATAAATTACTAAAGCGAAAATGGGGGAAAAAATGGGGGGAAATAGGGACAAAAAGTAGGGATAAATTTGGGTAAAAATGGGATAAGATATAAGAAAAAATATATATTACCTCTCCTGATTCTCCTGAGCTGGATTCAAAAGAAATATCTTGTGAAGGTGTGGAGGCAAAAGTGGCCAAATCCACTTCCTGCTGCTGTTGAATCTGGCTCTGTAATCTTTCTGCTTCAGCTGCAGCCCTCTGGTCTCTCTTCACAGCAGCTTTATCCACAGACCCCAGCTGGAAAGAGCCCTTGGGTCCTATTTTGGCCCTCTGATCTCTCAAGTATTCCCTCTCCTCTACTGGAACCTGAAATATTAAAGTATATTAAATAGCAGATCTAAAATAAGAGATAAAATCCTGAAAAAAAATTGATTATTAATTTCTATTATCATGGGGGGGGGAGGAAGATTACAGGAGGAAAATGCGGATATTTTTCAATTACAAGCATTGAATTTCCTTCCATTTAAAAGGCACCTAATCGCACTAAGTTAGGCCAGTTAAAAGTTAAAAAATAATAGCATTACCTTCTTACTGGGAGGACAAGTACAGATTATGTGCTGTGTTTGACAATTTTCTTTCTTGCACTTCACAGCATTGTCATCACAGGGACGAACAGGTAGCTTACAGGTGCAAGCAGAAATGTCAAAAAGTTTATCCAGCTTTTCCTCCAGATTCTGCTCCTGGACTGTAGAAAGAGATTTCTTGTTTATCTCTTTTGCTTATTGAAGCACACTTTATCCACCAGTTTCACACATAATATTCCTCATACAGGGGCAGCCGCGGGTTCACTGCCTGCCAGATCTCAATCACATCCTTTGCTATCATTTTAGCAATATCATAGTCTTTCAAGTCCGGGTGGTTGTTTTGGAGGAAATAACTGTACTGAATAACTTGGCGAAGGGTAGGAGGCTCTGTTTTATCCAAAGGGGAAGGCTGGCCACTGAATTTTTTGGCACTATCACTTCGAGTTAACACTGCAGACTTCCGTTTTTTACCCATTTTTATGAAATATCTGAAAATAAACACAATTAAATGAACGCATCATAAAATAACTTAATTTAATACACATTTTATAGGTAAATATCATTAAAAAATACAAAATAATACACTAATAACATCTATAATGCATTTACAATACGTTTCAAGCATCGTTTTGTTAAAAAAGCCGAATTTTAATTGATTATTTTGATGAAATAAGGTCCGATATTTTGTTTGTTTACATTGCGCGAATGCCGCGCGCGCGATTTTACGCGTAAAATTCGGCAATTTTATAACTTAAAAATAATTAACAATCCTCAAAAAATACAATCATTTTCACAAATATCAGTTGGTGCAACGTTTTTTATACATTAATACCTTTCTATCTAGACTAGTCCAAGATCACAGTTCCAAAATCAACCTACCCTAACGGGGATGGACTCATCACTTACATACGTAAAAGCATTAGCTACACTGATCCCACCCAAAACATTACAAACACAATCCAAGCAGATAAGACGATAGAAATACAGGCAGTTAACATTAAAACGCGCCCAAAACACACCACCACACTAATCAACATTTACATCCCACCAGATAGTTCACCTCAGGTGCCAGCCAATTACAATCCACAGTTTCACAATCTGGCCTCTCTCACTAATGTCATCTTAGGAGGAGACTTCAACGCTAAAGACATTAGTTGGTACCTGCACAACCAAAGCAACACCAGAGACGCCAACATAGTCACACAACTAAACAGCCTCTTCATTCTTAACAATACAGAAGAACATACACACATACCACATCAAGCAGGATACTCAAACTCCTCCCCAGACATAACGTTCTGTTCCCCCTCACTAGCAACACATACACACTGGAGAACAGTAAAACAACTGTCATCAGCCCACCTGCCCATCATCATTACAACACGTTCTACACTCTGCCCCAACAGCCTTAGGCACACTTACAGAAATGACAAGAAAGCTGATTGGGAACAGTTCAAAATACAGACTGAGGAACAATTCACGACATTAAACAGCACACCCATCATAAACATCAATACAACACTCGAGGTATTTAATCAGATCATCAATAATGCAAACAAATACATACCCGAGGGCAACATTAGGAAATACAACCCAAATTACACTAGAGAAATAGCCCACCTCATAAGGCAACGTAACAACCTCAAACATAACACACAAACACCACACACAGAAACCATAAGACAGCAGATACAACAGCTGAACACAGAAATAAACAACAAACTCAAAGAAAAACAAACAGAAACATTTAGGGAATTCATAACAACACTAAACCACTCCACAGATACATCCAGGCTATACAAGACTATAAACAGCATTACCCACTCTAACAGCGGCATTTACACCTCACACGCAGCTATCTGTCGCAGCCAAAATAATATCCCAACATATACACAACAAGCTAACATTCTAGTTAATCACTACGCAAAGATAAGTCACTTAAACAGCGACAACAACCAGAAACACACAGACAGACAAACAGCCAGGCACAAGAAAACCTACAGACTCGACACGACCATTACACCCTTCAATACAGACCAGACCACCAAGATCATCAAAAACATTAAGAATTCGAAGGCTACTGGACCAGACAACATATCTAACATACACCTTAAACACTTGGGCCAACATGGAATACTAGCTCTCACAAATATCAGCACATATTCATACCAACACTGTATTATTCCTGACATATGGAAACAAGGTAAAATTATTACACTACTCAAACCAAACACAAATCCAACAGAACCAGCTTCCTACAGACCCATTACTTTACTATGCGCACCTTCCAAAGTAACAGAAAGACTAATCTTACAAATCACCAACCCACACATTCCACTATCGCCTACTCAACATGGATTCAGACCTCACCACTCAACCACGACATTACTCACTAACCTCACGCAGCACATCATGGATGGCATCAACTCCAGACGACCAGCTCAACGTACACTATTAGCAACAATAGACATTAGTAAAGCATTTGATGCTATCCCACGCTTCCCTCTCATAAACAAAATACTCAACACAAACATGCACAATAACACTAAAAGATGGCTGAGCAACTATCTTTCAGGAAGATTCTTACATGTCACATTTAATGGTAAGTCATCCAAAAACAAGCTTTTCCCGAACGGGATCCCTCAAGGACCTGTTTTCTCACCAACACTGTTCAACTTATACATGCATGATATTCCAACACCCATAGATAACAAGCTTACCTTATTATCATATGCAGATGACATCACTCTAACATCCACCCACAACAACATCGACACCGCTACAAATAACCTACAAACATACATAAACAGTATACAAGACTGGCTCACACACAATAGACTCAAAGTAGCGCCCACAAAATCAACCATCACCTTGCTTACAAGCAATACAAAAGAACACCAGATAACTCCACAGCTTACACTGAACAACACCAACATTCCACACACTCACAGGACCAAAATACTTGGGGTCACATACAACACGTCATTATCTTTTGCAAACCACATTCAGGACATTAAAAACAAATGTACGTCAAGACTTAACACGCTTAGGGTACTAACAGGCACAAACTTTGGACACCAGCATGAAACAACATCACTCAAATACAAACAATATATTCGCTCAGTTATGAACTATGCTAGCCCATGTTGGGCACCCATTACATTATCTCAAACACACACATAAACACCTTACAGACAATACAAAACAACGCACTTCGTATCATTACAGGATGCACTCAAACAACACCAATAGAACACCTGCACACAGAAACAAAAATACTGAAAGTTAGGGAACATTTAGACATGAGGGGAACACAATTCATGGCAGCAGCGACAACTAACCCACAACACCCTTACCACTACATGTACAATCATGCATCGACACCTCGCACCATTAAGGTAACACCAGAGAGACATTATAACCAAATACTCCATTCCATACCACACCCCACAGACATCACACAGTACATACACAGTACATACACAGTACATACACACAGGGCCGGATTAAGACCTTTAGAGGCCCTAAGCACTTAAAAGATTTTGGTGCCCCATATATATGTAATTCAAAATATAAACAAAAATGAACCATAAAATAAAATTATATTTTTTGAAATGAAACAAAACTTACAGTAAGATGGAAAATAATGTTTATTTTTGTATACTTCCACTTCATTTATATTTGAAAAGTTTTCTCCTACTTTTTTTAATTGCAAAGTCTTTGATCAGATCCTCAAAACTAATCTTACGTAACACATCTGCTTCTATACTTAGTAGAGATAAGGCATCCAGCCTGCCTTGTTGCATAGTTGTTCTGTTGGTATTTTTAATATACTTCAACTGAGAAAATGAACGCTCAGCTGAGCAATTTGTGACCATTAATGTTAAAAATATACGAAAGGCAATTTCTACATTTGGGAAGGCACACTCAATATTGTCTTCTACAATTATTTTATAAAGTTCAGCATGACTGAATCTTGTTTTTACATTTACTATAGCACACGAAAATATTTAATCTATATGTATTTTTAATATGGCGCTCAAAGATTTGATATAAACAAAATAATAACGCAAAGCGTAAAGTGTGTGATTACAACGAAATATATTTATTCTCTCAAAAGGGTTGTTGTTCACTACAAATTCAAACAATGAAAAAAAATAAATACTATATATGAATATATAATTCAGTTTTCAACAGCTTATAGGCTATAAGCCGCGATTATAATAGTATAATAAATCCATGGTAAATCCGACAATGGAAAATTTCTGTGGTGCCCCCCTTCCCTTGATGCCCTAAGCACGGGCTTATTTTGCTTAATGGTTAATCCGGCCCTGCATACACACACACCTAACCCACAAAGCACTGACACGACTCGGTCCAAATGCGGTCCTAGGTGCGAAGCCGCCACCCATTAACAGGTCAGAGATCAGCCTGAGCAGATCGGATCGAGTTAACTTAGCACGATTCCGATGTGGACATCACCCCAACTTACGGAAATATAAACACAGACTAGACAACTCCACAGACGACACCTGCCACCTGTGCCAGGACACACCACAAACAATTGAACACATTATGACAGACTTTACCGCTCTAGCACAACATAGAACACACCACAACATCCCTAGTGCGCTGAACCTCTGGTCCACTCCGGAGAGGGCGATCGGTTACCTGCGTGCCGCCGGCTTGCTTGATCAGGGTGGGCTGATCAGCTAAACAACAACAACAACAGGCAAAGTGGGAAAATGGATCTACAACTTCCTCAGAGAACGTCAACAGGTCGTCAAAATTCAAGGTATATCATCATCAGAATCGGAACTACGCAGCTCAGTATTAAGAGTAACAGTATTGGCCCACTCCTATTCATTATCATGCTAACAGACATAGACAACGAAGTAACCAACAATAGTATAGTAACATCCTTTGCAGACGATATAAAAATCAGCAGAAAAATCAGTAATGCAGAAGAGGTGGAGGCCCTACAGAAAAACACGAACAGAATATACAAATGGTTAGAAGACAACATGAAATTTAACACCGAGAAATTTAGCACCGAGCTCTTAAGATATAGAAGAAATGAGGCGCTAACACAGACAGCATATTATGACCCAGATAGACAGGAAAATTGGAGAAGCAAGAAAGCAATTGATTTAGGGGTTATGATGACTGACGAAACAAAATTTGAGACACAAAATCAGATAGCGATAAACAACGCAAAAAGAGTCGCGGGACAGGTAATGAGAACCTTTAAAATAAGGAACAAGCGAGTAATGATGATTCCCCTGCTTAAAACACTGATCATACCAAAACTAGAATACTACAGTCTTGACGTTCCCATATAAAAAAGAAAAAATTAATAAACTAGAAGTAATTCACAGCCAAGATTGATGGCTGCAAAGAACTTTACTGGGAAAGACTTCGTAAACTGAATCTATATTCACTGGAAAGAAGAAGAGAGAGCACCATAATTTGCAATTGGAAAATAATGGAAAAACTAGTATCTAACCTCAAGCTGAACCTAGTAACCACTCAAACAACAGTGGAAAATAGGAAAGGGGGAATGTGTAGTGTTTCTAAACTAAAGGCCCGACAAGGGACACCAACACTGAAGATAAATAGCTTGGTTGGAAGAGGGCCAAAACTTTTTAACCAGCTTCCAAAGGACCTCAGGAATGTCACAGGGGTCAAAGTTGAAGTCTTCAAAAGAAGACTAGACGCCTGGCTCAGGATGGTACCAGATGAGTCGGGTGTACCTGGCTGTATAAAATTGAGATCGCAAGAGAGCAGCTCACTCCTCTACCAGGCTAGGCCTAGAAGTGGGGCCACCAGTTTGACCTTCGTATGAAGAGAGACCAACGCACGGAACCCCTACGAGATATGAGACATACGCACCTCCATGTTGTAGTCGTTAGCATCGCTGACTACAAATTCATCGGGCCCGGGTTAAATTTCAGTGAGGTCAGGTAGCGTTTAGCTCACCCAGCTGTTCATCATTCTAAATAAAAAACTGGTTGGTAGATAAATTGGTACCTTGGGTAGCCTAGTCGTTAAGACACTGGGTTGCTGATCGGGAGGGAGGTCATGAGATCGAGTCCGGTTGAAGGCTTTGTAATTTCTGATTTCTTTGGTGGGTCGTGTTCGGATTCCATGTTAAGTTGTAGGTGAAAGGTGGGGCAAGAAGCTTGGCATTCGTCAGAACTGAGGTTTTACCGAAGTTTATACCCTGAGTAAGTGTATGGGTGGAGTGGTGCTTCGTGAAAAGAAGTGAAACCTCTTCTGACACACTTAATTTATTGACACGTTCGTTTCTAGCATTTCACTTTGATTTAAGAAGACTTTTTTCTAGAAAAGGAATCAAAAAATTTATAAATTTTTCACTGAAACGTTCACAAAGAAAATTTTCAAGGAATTTTCCATTTTACTTTACTCGCGTACATTTAGTTTCGTCTTGACTCGTTTCCAGTTGCATTTTAGTTTTTTTAAGTTACTTCCGAAGCCACGAAACTGGGAAACTGTTCTCGCTTTTGTGAGATTATAGAAAATGAATCACAGCGTACCAAATCGTGTCATAAAAGTTGCGCAAAGGCCACCACCTACTTATTTTTGGAACCCTTTTTTAGTCACTCGTCCCGTCCACAAACTTAGAACGGAGAATAAACGGACGAACTTTAGGCAAATAACAGTGAAAGGACTTTTAAAGGCAAATGATAAAATCGTTTTAAACCCATGTTTTTTACCAGACTCCGGAATCCTCATATACACTGTTGCTTATTTAACGCATTCCTTAGTCATTAAATGCAATGAAGAGCGAGCAAAACGGCTCTTGTATACAATTTAAATTTAAGTTCGAGAAGATAAAACAAAATTGAAGCGAGAATCAGGATTAGAAGAAAAGGGATTAGTTGACGCCTTTTCCTCGGCCTAAAAAATTTTCTGAATAAATTTTATGAATAAAATGTGTTTGTTTTGAAGATTTGGTTCTGATTTATTTATGAGAGCTCATTCATGAATAAGCTGTAAATTATTAAAAAAAGTCTGAACTGTAAAGTTTTTAATTTTACGAAATGAATTTCGAAACTGATTCAGATTAAAAGAGAAATTTAAGTTTCTATTAATTTTTATGGAACTCGGAACAGTTTGATTATTGTGAATTAATATGCTGTATTGTAGATAACAGCTGGAAATGAATAAATGGCTCCTTTATCTTTTACTTTGGTCTTTTTCTCATTTCTGTCTGTAGCATGACGTTGTACACCGTCTCCCTCTCTCTCTCTCTGCAACAGCGAATAAGCAGCCAGAAAGGGTTCACATCGCCTTTTCCTCTTCTCGCCTCTCTGCCATTCCTTGTCTTTACCTTGCCTGACTAAGGGCTTATTTATTTCTATTTTTATTAGGTGTTCCCGTAGCGTTGTGCGCTTGCAGAAGCACAGATGAAAGAAGGCCTTATTTATGGATCGGATCTCCAGCTGTGACGTAGATTTGCATGATTGGCCTTTTGGCTTCGTTGTAGCATACACCATACACACTAATCGAATCCCTCGTATATATATATACCGATACATTTACGACCTCCATTTAATAAATAAGACTGTTTTTGTAAACAATTTTTGGATTTAAACTCGTGAATAAATCTAATAACTTTGAAAGTACGTTTGGAATAAATGTTTTTGATACTTAATGTTTAATTGTGTAAAACCTTAAACTTGTAAAAGGGTTAAAATAAATTTTATATTTCGGTATTTTGGTGATAAAAATAATTTATCTTTATTTAATTAAGATTTTAAGGTCTACTTCGAATAATTTTATTTCATTCCATTCCATTTATACTTATTATTATAATTGTCTATTTATTTTTTTACAAAGCGGTCTACCATACTATCATTACTTAAACAAAATTTAAATTGTTTAATATACTGTGTGTATATATATATGTATATATGTGTGTATATATATATATATATATACACGTGTGTGTGTGTGTGTGTGTGTGTGTGTGTGTGTGTGTGTGTGTGTGTGTCGGCGCGCGTGCTGTAAATCGGAAGATCCTGATTCGCCAATAAAGATATTGCATTGGTAATCAGCACATTGTTTTAACGATTTCTTTCAACGAGAGTTATAAAATATCTTGAAAAATTTTGCTGTTGTCAGTTGCGGGCGCAGATATTCGAGTGTACTTTGCTAGAAATGAAGAACGAAGACATATAAAGGCCTGTTTTATAAGGCCTACAGTAATGAATTAAATAAGTGTAAAATAGTTTGATGAAAAGTAAAATGTTTCATTGGTTTGAAATCGTCCTTGGCAGTTTTCTGCATCTGAAAAATGCATACATTCGTTATGATTCTTCTCGTACACTCGACAGTCATTGTATGTAAAGAAAATGAGAGAACAGTGACTCGAAGGTGATAAATGTTGTTGTAAAAGACGAAATGTTTTGCAGTGTAGAAATTATTTTCTTAGGAATTATTTGCTTATACGAATGCTTTTAATGCGGTGCGACGTTTCTTAGTGATTTTAATTTGGTATATCTCTTCTCCTCTTAACTGAAGACGCTTAATCCCTTCTCCCGCCATATCTCTCCATTAAATGCCTCCCTCTCCCCTCCTTCTCAGCAGGGGTGGACGCCCCACAGATTCAGGCTGACCTAGAAGGGTATGGGGCGGTGGGTTTTCTGTCGCCTCGTTCTAAGTGACGGGGAAAAGTGACAGGGTTGAAACCAGCTGACGATATACGGTGCACGACAAACCCTTAAGGTGAATTTTGTTGGACAAATCTCTTTATTTATTATCTGTAAGAATTCGAGCTTCCTTTTTTTCGTTTAGTTTTTATGATCACTCTCTGGTTTTAGTATTTGCCATTGTTATATCAAACCGAAGTCCATTTAGTTTCTCGCTCGTCTTATTTGTTGATCTTGCTTGTTGATTATATTGCATGCGGAGAGATGTTAATTTGAGACCGCGCACTCACGTACGGCGCTTTGATGGTCCCTAATACCGTATTCCCCGAGCAATTCGTATGCAAACGACCGTCTTACCTCAACTCGGAGAACATATTAAACCTTCTTTTACTAATTACTTCGTGTATTTTAATTTAAACATTGGTTTTCGAAACTCAAAATGTGCACATGTGCGTAGAAACATGAGTGAGCGGATTCAGGCGACGGTGTGTGTGTGTGTGTGTGTGTGTGTGTGTGTGTGTGTGTGTGTGTGTGCGTGCGTGTGTATAGACACAACGTAATGTATGGAGTGTGCCACCATAATGCAATAAGTAAATAAAGCTCGATGGATTGACTCGCTACGCCCTTCATTTTCGGGCGGAAAATCACATTAGAAATCAGCGCCTGTCAGACAGAAGGGTGAAAAGAAGTAAAAAATTACGAACGCTTTTACTGAGAAGAAGAAGAGAAGAGACGAACGAATTCGGCGCTCGGAATGAGGAAACAAATCTGCGAACCGAATCCCCAACTCTCTTTAAATCATTAAACTAAAAAAGATTACCGAATAAATCGGATAAAAAAGAACAAAAAAAAAAAGTAGATAAAAATTAAATAAGTGAAGGAGACTTCCATTAACCGTTGTTTATGAATAAAAGTAAGGAATAAACTTTTTTCTAATTCATCGTATCACTTCTTGGGAAAGATAAGAATCAGAACTACTTTTGCAATACATTTTTTAACCTTTGTATAAATAGATATGTATCGCTGATTCTAATTTTATAGACATCCAATGATTGTGAGCATTGTAAGAGATTTCCAGTATTTATTGTATTGTAAATATTGTATTTTATAACCTTCGGAGAGGGACCGATTTCAGCCCAGGTTTAAACGACGATTTTCGAAGAACGGTCACAGCATAAAATTAATATAAATTTAAACCTAGGCACGACCAATCACAATGCCAAAGTATATATATATATATATAAAATAAAAATAAAAGGTTGGTTTATTCATTATAGGTCAAGAGTTTTACCACATAAAAACGGTTTTTTTTTTATTTCTATATTTACATTTGCACTAGTGAATATTTCATGCAAAAAAGCTTCTTCAGTGATAAACTGGGAGATTTAAATATTAGAAAGGGACATCTGAGTGCAGATATAGTGAAGGCGCTTGCAGGAGATTGTATGGAGCAATTAGCTAGAGTTTCTGTTTGTTATTAATTGTTGTATGAGGTGCTTTATAGCGTTTCAAACACAATTTCTTGTTTCACTAATATGAATATAAAAGCGAAAAGAGTGCCATTTTTATAAAGGATGTGTGGCACTTAAGTGACGCAATTGGTACGCCAAAATGAATGCATTAATTCCTTCTGATCTCTCCTGCAGCGCGATCGCTCGTCTCCTTCGGACAGCGTTGGCCTAACCGTGGTTGCGCGCCAGACGGAATCTGAGGTGTGCCACGGATGCGGTGGAGTGATCGGCGACCGGTTTCTTCTTAGGGTAAACTCGCAATCGTGGCACCAGTCCTGCCTCCGGTGCTGCGTTTGTCAGTTGGCACTCGATCGTCAACCCTCCTGCTTCATAAGGGAACACAACGTCTACTGTAAAACGGATTACGCGAGGTAAATTCATGTTTCTCTATAAGTACTTACAAAACACGAGCCATTTACATTTACGAATCTGTAGTATTCGGTGGGAAATGGCATGCACTAATAGGCAGCTTTTGTCTTGGTAGACGAACACGCTAAATGGGTTGAGCGCAATGCTTGCATGCTTCTACCATGTAAAATTAATGAAAAAACCTGAAATCGATTTCACCACATCCAACAAAGAAGACCTGATAAGTGATCACAATCGAACACAGTCGAAAGCGAGTAATTAGGAAGAAAAAAGTAGAATTATTAATAATTAATGGCTGGCTAGAATTAAGAGTGAGAAGCAGCATTTGAGTTTTAACTGATTATTATCATAAAAGAAGACTCGTGTGTGGGTTTTTCTCCATAAAAATGTAGTATAAAAAAGTGCTATGATCTACTGGTGGAGGATGATATCCCATCGAGCGTTCTCTGTGCGAGTCTGCCCCTTATCCATAAGGTCAACTCCGGTAGTCACAGTATGGTTGAAGGTTGGAGTGGGTTCCCACCGTGTAGACCTCACTTTTCCCACACACGGTGTTGATCGTTTTATGTTGTCGGTCGTCCTGCACCGGGATTGATCCTTTTCAGAGTTCGCTTGCAAGCATTATGTAATCGAGATTAAGCGCGATTTCACTGCAAGAATGGAGTCAGAATGAGGGTCAAGGATGGTTCCTGATGACCCAGTCGTTGCTCCGAACCGGAGTTGAAACAGTCGATTTGTCCTCACATAAATAAATTCTTTCCTTCATTGCACTCTGTCTGTGGTCATTATGGTGCACAGGAAATATATTACTCTCCATAAGATGGATTCCCCAAACCGCTGCTCAAACAGAGGTAGTAGAATGTGTTTGGTTTGGGGGTTGTTTAACCTACTTCGTAACACGCAGAAAACCAAGATTTTGTTCAATCCAGTTTACTTAGATCAATTTATATAACCCTAGAAGGACGGTATGGAACCTGACACTTAGCGACTAGTGTGGCGTCTGCGTAACTTCATAATGAAAATTACATCTATAAGTTGAATTAAACAATGCACTGTTACTAAACAATAATAAAAATTAACTTGCGTACGATAAAAGAGAATTTTCAGAAAAACAAATGTACTTATATTGTAATAGGCTGCTCTGGCTTTCCAGGGTTAAAGGCAATTTTCATTTGAATCATAGAATTTTCTTTATGTTCAAAGTGCAAAAATTTCACTCTAAACAAAATTCAGAAACTGAACCATTTTGACAGTAAATTGATTTGTTGAAAACTGTAATGAAGAAATATTAATCATGTTACAGTTGTCCTCGACGTAAATTATTTATTGTGATTAAACAAAAAGTGTGTGCGTAGTTGGTTGAGTTGTTTTACTTCCTTCGTCCAACTGAGGGAACTGAGACGTGTGTGTGGTGTGTGTGTGTGTTTAATGAAGAGTCTCATACTCGCAAAGTAACTGTGGTTGAAAGAAGTTAAACTGAACAAGCAGCCAACGAGTCTTCAAATTTATTTATCAAACGTCTTCCGTGAGACTTGAGTCGATTGTTTCATCGTTATAAGTTAATCGTGGAATCTGGATTTCTAATCAAGTTATTCTTTTCGAGTGTAGGCTTAATTAAGGTATTAACTCGTGAATGTATAACTTAGAATACGTTTGTAATTTATGTTTTTCTCTGTTTATTGCTCTATAGTCATGCTTCATTCCTGTTAAAGGCAAAACTTTACTATCCAGACAGTGTTCAGAGACGGAGTCCATAACAGCTTGGTAATATGTTAAATTAGGTTAGATTAGGGTAGATTAGGCTAGGTTAGGTTAGATTAGGGTTGGTTAAGTTAGGTTAGGTTAGTAATTAGGGCCCCTATGCTGTTTCTGAACACTATCTGGATAGTAAAGTTTTACCCTTTTAAATATAAATTAATAAAAATGTGTAATGCTGAATTTACCACATAAAAGTTTAAACTGCAACATTTCACTTTAATTCAAGACAGTAATTATAATTTTCAAAGGTTAAACTATTTAATTATGTAATTAAAGTTTCTTATTTATTTCTTTGTTTAGGTAAAAATATGTAACTTAAACATAATTTTAGAAACTGAAGAAATAGGAATTATCATAAAATTATGTATCAGAATCAGCAAATTAATACTTGTACAAAATTTCAACAAAATCAATGTTTGTTGAATTGAAAGTAAAAATATTCTGTTGAATAAAATGAAATTTTTTTTTTTAAAAAGGCCTTCTCCTGAATATTTTTTTTATGCGAATCGACAAAATCCAGCTCTCTGCGCAGCAAAGGTCATGTGATGGAGGGGACCTACGGCTTTTCCGTGGGATCTGAACAACTGGTCTATACCATCTGCATACGGAGGACGGTCACCCATCCAGCTGCGAACCAGACCCAATATCGGTTAACTTCGGTGATCTACGGGAACGGTGGTGTTTTGGCATGTCACGACGTAGTCCTGGAGGAGGAGGAGGAGGAGGAGGATTCTGGGAGCTGAGTTTGAGTGTCCAGTAGCGGATGTGAAATTTTGATCTATCGCTCCTTACTGACCATTCGGTATCCGTGACCTCGTACGCACCACACATTCTGGCGAAGTCCTTGTACTTATTTGTGCCCGACTGCTTAATTAAACATTTATTAAAGATTGAAGAGTGAAAGAGTGAAGCATTTTTGCGTTTTTGGGGCGTATCAAGGAAAAAATAATACGTGTTTATAAAGTTTACAAGATTTCGATTGAAAATTTGGTTTTGAACTAAAAACAATATAACCTTTGGCTAGCTTCCGCCCGAATTGTTTATTCTGACGAAGGTCAAGCTTTTCACTCCACCTTAGACCTACAGTTTAACGTGGAATCCGAACGAACCACGCCGCACCAGCAGCAGCCCACTAGGCCACCCAGGGTACCCATTTATCTACCAACCACTTTCTTTATTGTGTGGAAGGATGAACAGCTGGGTTTGCTGCTGCGTGCCGGATGCTGTCACCGGGTCTCGATCCCGAGGCCGATGGATTCGTAGTCAGCGACGCTAACCACTACACCACCGAGGCACATAGCTAAAAATTTATATTATTTATGAAATTCATCAATGGTTAAGAATATTACACTATTAAATTTGATGTTCAACTTTGTTTCGTACTTCTTAATTAGTGAATAATTCGATAGAATGAAAATGCCACAATGGCTAAGTTTGAAATAAAGGTTATTGTAATTGTGAAGTAATTGTTATTCTTGCACGATGTAAAGCTGAATGGTAAAGCCGAATAGATGGAATAGGTTTCAGATTTACAATCTCTTCATAAATCTCCCTAGAAATGTTAATATATTGTTACTGCACTGTGATAAACATCTATTGATAAAGTCATCTCGCAAGGGATCAAAGTTACGGCAGGAGTGGAGGAGTGTGGATGGATGACGGCACTACACCCTCGTATTTTGTGATTTCAATCTCAACAATACCAAATACATTCACTTTAATTTCTTTATAACATTTTGTTTCATCTTCAAAATAAACATTGCTACAAGTATGGGAAGAAGCGCAATTCCACCATTATACTCGTATATTAACTTTTTGGTCTCTGATATCTTTATAGAATAAAGAAATTCTATTTTTAAATACGCAAGACGAGACCATACCTTCTAATAGAGACCCAATTTGAAAAATTTAATTTAATTTTGTCATTTCTCATTTTTATTTGTCACCGAGTAATTTTAGCGATTCTTAGTTACGATATTTGCGTTTACAACAATTCAACTTTTATTTACTTATTTTTAAAGGAAAGTATTAGGCATATTAAAAATTTTAACCGTAGAAAACCAGCGTGTATACTTGTTATGTACAGAAAATTATTTACAGAGCGCAAGACAAGAAGACCAGAGTATACTTTTTGAATGCAGAGAACTAATATTGTTTTATTTCAATCTATAAATTTAATTTTCATTATGAAGTTACGTGGACCCCACCCTAGTCTCTATGTGTGCGATCCCACGTTGGGTTTCTAGGGTTAAAGAATAAAAAAGTTAATGTAAGAAAATTTACTTAATGCTGTATAACTGTATATGTAGATTTAGAGTTCGTATTATAAAATGAATAAAAACTGCATCGGCAACATAAGTACTTAGTTACGGAGGTCAGATTCTTTATTTATAGGGTCTCATTTTGGCTGCCTCGTGCCACAAGGAACAGGATTTCTTTTTCAAAGGTGTCATCCGTTTCGTGACACTGGACTATGAAAGAATTTTCGTCTATTACCTCATCAGACGCCGAATGCGTGCGTGTTGTTTGGAATGAAGATACATTGTTTAAATATTCCTCGCTCTTAACTGAGAAGACAGTCACCAGTCACACATTCCTACTGTCGGCCATCACTCCTACTCGCGGATCGAAATTCTAAATTAATTTTGAAGTCCACGTTAAGAAAAATCAGCGACAGGTCATTTGTTTTATCATAATCGATGAAAATAATTAAAACTTGCCTCCCTTTCTCTATTTCACTAATTTAGGTACTGACATTAAAAGAAGCCAAACCTCGAGAGCACACCTTTTGTGGGCTTAATTGTACCGCTTGAAATATTAATATATTATGTTACACACACACACACACACACACACACACATATATATATATATATATATAATATATACTGATTCAAATAATGTCCACATTTTGAAATTATTTATTTTGGATACTAATTGCCCTAATTACCCTAATCTTCACATCATGATCAACACTTTAAATACTCTCAATAACTTAAATAAAATTATTGAATCTGTAAACGTAGTCAACTCCGATTATATCTCGGTTGACAAATTTTTAAACAAGAAGTACAACACTGACAACCTGTCTTTCCTAAACTTAAACATTCGCAGTCTCCCCAAACCACTCTGACGAAATGACAATTAAGCTAAAATTATTAAGATATAAATCCACATGCATTATATTAACTGAAGCCTCGTTGAATGAAAATAAGATATTTTTTGAAATTCCAGGGTACGCAAGCTACTATGTATGTAGGGCTAACAATAGGGGAGGAGGTGTAAGTATATTTGCAGACTCAAACTACGAGAGTAAAAGTATCAACAAGCATAAACGATACCTCAGAAACACTCGCAACTGAAATGTTTATTTATAACAATCAGTATTCAGTTCTGGGCATTTACCGACCACCAACTAGTAACGTACCAAATTTTATTACAAATATCGATAGAATTCTAACCTCCAATTGTATTAGTAACACTTGTATTATTGCAGATTTAAATATTGATCTCACAAAAGAACATTCAAATAATAACCCAAGCTTCCTTCACATCATCATGACTGCGAGTGGTTTTAAATTAGCTGTTACAAAGCCAACAAGATTTCACAATGACATTAGAAATTCGACTCTGCAAGCTCAGATCTGGGTGCGATCCCCGCTTGACTGCATTTCGGGTATAATTATATTAAATATCACAGATCACTCGCCTACGTACACCATGCTAATCACCCATTTCTTAGCGAAGGAAACTATAAAAGTTGGCTATAGATCTTACAGCTATAATAAATTAAAGTTCCTGAAAGAAATAGCTTTTGACTGGACTAGAATAACCGAAAGTAACCATTACATTGGAACAAAATTTGGATCACCTGAAGATCAGGGCCCCTAGCCTTCTTTAGTTAGCTTTATAAGGCTAACTAACGAAAATATCACGACCTAACCTAACCAATCGTCAAGGACGTACAGTTGACCTAACGATTGGTTAGGTTAGGTCGTGATATTTTTGTTAGTTAGCCTTATAAGGCTAACTAGAGAAGGTTGGGTGCCCTGATCTTCAGGTGATCCCAAAATTTCAAGCATTCTCAGACACAATAATGGATATATTCAACATAAACGTTCCTCTTAAATCAAAAGTAATATCTAAAACTAAATACAACAACCAATGGATCACACCAGCACTCATTATTACCGAACAGACACACAAAAGTTACTGTAACAGACTTAATGCATTCATTAAAAAAGCAAAAGTAGATTATTATTGTTCAAAAATTGATGACCAAAATCCAATCCTCTTAAAAGGTTATGGGACACTGAAAAATAAAGATTCTGACATTAGTACGATACCGGTAAAAATATACAAATTAGTATCCGATGAAACTGCAATACCACTCAGTAAGCTAATGAATGAATCAGTAACAGTAGGCATCTACCCTGACACTCTAAAGGAGTCAGAGTATGCCTTGTATTTAAGTCGGGAAATCCAGACACCCTACCCAATTATCGTCCCATTTCCGTATTGCTAACTTTAAGTAAAGTATTTTTAAAAAAATCGTGTACAATAAACTTATTAAATTCTTAATCAAATACGATATTTTAACTAAAACACAATTTGGATTTAGAGGTGCACTTATGTACAACGTAAGATGCCATAAACATGCTATTAGAAAATGTGTATCAGAACTTAAACAGCAAAAAACACACTGCCTTGATCTTCCTCGACTTGTCAAAAGCATCTGATACACTTTCGCATGAAATCTTACTGAATAAACTTCACTTATACGGAACAAGAGGAAATATCCTCGATTGGTTTAAATTAGATCTGTCAAATCGTCATCAGTACATTGGATTAAAAGATAATTGATCCAACAAGGCGATGCTAACTAGTGGAGTCCCAGAAGGATCCATTACTATTTCTAATTTGCGTCAACAATTTTCATCAACCACATTAAATTGCGTACAATACGCAGATGATATCACACTTCCTTCTTCCATCATAATTCACACTTTTTGGTTAATGGAACGAACGAGCAATTAGAAAATGTGTATAAATGGATAAATTGTGTATAAACTTTTATTGAACTTCACAAAATCATTTTATATGATTATTACCACAAAACATTTTAATACAAACTCTCAAATAAAAATTGAGAATACTACCTTTGCAAGGGTGAATGAGGTTAAAGTACTTGGCATTAATTTAGATGAAAAACTTAATTTCAAAAGTCATATACAATATATCAAATCCAAAATATCATGATTTCTCTTCATATTATTTAAACAAAAAATGACCCTTCCTCAAAACGCACTCCTTACCCTATATTATTCCTTCCTCTATTCACATTACAGCATGGAGTAGTTCAAAGAAATACAGTATATAAAACATCCTTTGGAAGTAATTCATAAAAAATATCTGCGAACTCTTTCGAATAATGACAACAGGCAAAGTCACACTTACCAAGAGCTAAATATTTTAAAACTAAATGACTTATACAAATTCAATATTGCTGTCAATATGTTCAAAGTTATCAATAAAAGTCAACATACATCACCCACTCAAGGAGCAATCAACCCCCATCAAATACACCATCGTTACAACACCGGACTGCCCAGTGATTTTGTACACAAACCTAACTATACGATAGAAATTGCGAGAAATGCGTATCAAGCAGGTTTCGTCACTAAATGCATTTCACAAATCACTAAAAAAGCACTTCATTAACTCCTACTGATGTAAAAGTTCACTACTGTCATTTTTACTATAGGAACCAAGTTCCTATTTTAGAATCAACTATTTGAAACATACTAATTTCATTGAACACTTAATTTATTCTTTTCATATTTTTTATTAAGCCTCATTTATTTTCTACTAAATACACAATAAATCATTTAATTTAAAATTGTATAAAATTTTGTAAACTTCATATTTGTATTTATTATTATTATTATTATTATGATTATTATTATTTTTATTATTATTATTGATATTATTATTCATTTTTGTTACCACTATTACTATCACTTGCCACTTTCATGTATTAAATAAACTAAATGCTATTAATTTTGTCTAAAAAGCCTCCATGCTTCCAAGGGTATATTCAAATAAGAGTACTGTGAATATATTAATGTCATCAATACCTAAAAATTGTAAAATTCTGTCACTTGTTTTCTTCTCTAAATAAAGATTTTGAATTTTTCTTTAATGAATTGCATTTAATAAACAAGGCCTTTACTATACGCCTCGGTGGCGTAGTGGTTAGCGTCACTGACTACGAATCCATCGGCCCCGGGATCGAGACCCGGTGACAGCAGGCGGCGAGCAGCAAAACCCAGCTGTTTTTCCTCCCACACAATAAAATAAATTGGTTGGTAGATAAATGGGTACCCTGGGTAGCCTAGTGGTTAAGACGCTGGACTGCTGGTGAGGCGTGATTCGGATTCCACGTTAAACTGTAGGTCTAAGGTGGAGTGACAAGCTGGATCTTTTCCTTTATAGCACCCCTAATTTCTTCTTTTCAGTTCGTAACAATTTTGACACAGACAACAAAAAAAAACAATGTGGGTGCTATAAAAGAACACAGTAAAACAATGGGACTGCTATAAAGTTTCGCTAAAACTAATGAAATTAATCGAAACCTATGGAAAAATTATTGAATGCCCGGTTAGGTCAACTGTACGCCCTGGACAGTTGGTTAAGTTAAGTTGCGATATTTTCGTTAAAACTAACGAAAATATCACGACTTAACCTAACCAATCGTCAAGGGCGTACAGTTGACCTAACTGGGCATTCAGTTAACCTAACTAGTTGGCTAATTTTTACACCCACACCCCCATTGTTTTACTGTGTTCTTTTATAGCACCCACATTGTTTTTTTTTGTTGCCTGCGTCAAAATTGTTACTAACTGAAAAGAAGAAATTTGGGGTGCTATAAAGGAAAAGATCCGACAAGCTTGACCTTTGTCAGAATGAACAATTAGGGCGGAAGCAAAACCAAGGTTAAACCAAGGTTAACCAAAGGTGTACATAAGTAAGCATTTAAAAACAACATTTAATAGTCATTTTATGTTAAATGTTCAAAATGTTCAGAATGTCGAGCTTTTCTTGATTCAGAGTTTCCTGAGTTGTCGATAGGTCGTCGTGGAACCACTACTGAATATCCTCCAAGGCCACTTGGTCTTACACCTCTGGCGTTCTATCTGTGGGAGTACCTGAAGGGCAAAATGTATGGTACTAACCCTCAAAATGTGCAGCACTTACAGGGAGAGATTGTTGGGAAAGTATGGAAAATCTCAACTAATATGAACACAACTGTGTGCCAATCTGTTTTGGGACATTGCGCTGCGCATATTGACGTGACGGACATTTTGGATATTTAACATAAAATGACGTAAATATTGTTTTTACATGCTTACTTACGTACATAATAAAGCTTTCGTTTATTAAATGTAATTAGTAATCAAAATAAGTAATTTGAAAATATGTCTACATTATTTTGAATCAATCTGTATACACTGCTATACAGGGTGTTATCAAATTATGTTTCATAAATTAGTATACATATTCAGGACGTCAAAGTGAACAAAAAGTTCCAATGAACACAAATCCGCAATCGCTTCGTTTCCGAGATACATTGTTTTTTTGCCGAGGACGATGCTATTCTCCGTACACCTACTGTATACTTTCTAGATATATCAGAGAACGATAAAATTATTATTAATTATTAATTATTATTATTATTATTATTATCTTTAGTATTATGACAGGATTTTTATCTCGATTATAACAAGCACGAGCCACTTCATTTCTGACGTATTGCATACGAGAAAAGATAGAAGCAATACTCTTCATAACTTGAAAGAAAAAAAATAATAATAATAATTTTATTATTCTCTGATATATCAAGAAAACACAATAGGTGGACACTGTGTACGGAGAATATCATCATCCTCGGCAAAAAAGCAATGTATCTCGGAAACGAAGTGATTGTGGATTTATGTTCATTGGAACTTTTTTGTTCACTTTGACGTCCTGAATATGTATACTAATTTATGAAACAATTTGATAACACCCTGTATATGGTGAGTCAAAAGTCCCTCCTCCTCTTTGCTTTTCACTCGCGAGTGAGTAGCATAACTGTCTGATGGGGACAAATTCACACCGTAAAAGAATGAGTTAGTTCTTCGTGAGTAAGAGGATTAAGACAGAAAGGTCAAGCAAAAATTAAAACTAAAAAAAGGCATGAGTAGACCTATGGACTTTTGACTGACCCTTTTATATATAAGTATTTTTAATTTCCATACTTAAATATTTTGTATTTATAAAGTTTGTGGCCTCAAATACTCTCAATATATAATTTTGAATGCGAAGTGCTTTTGGTTAATTCTATGATTTCACACCAGAAAACATTTTCTCTTTAATTGTATACCGTAGGTGCAGGTGTATACGGGTGTGATCGTATGTTATTTATTTTTGCATTACTCTTCACTTGGTCTTCACTGGCTTGAAGCGCGTTAGGAGTTTTCTGAACAACGTATTGCTCGCTTTAGTAAGAGAAGAAAATGCATTTCATCCAACGCGAGAACGGTGATCACTTGACACTGGCACGTATCTTTCGTATAATTCAGCAGAGAAAAGAGTGAAATATCGGATCAAGTAAAGATAATCCCTCCCAGGTCACACTAGTAAAGCAAATCCCTCCCAAAAATGACCAAGTAAAGATAATCCCTCCCAGAAAGTAAAGTGAAGCAGTCTGACATAAGGATAAAAATTAAGAGAATCTTTTTTTAAAAAATGATTTATTTGAAAACAAAATTTATTAAAATTCATTTATTACAATGGATCAAGTAAAGATAAGCACCCCCAACCTTTTTTAGTTAGCTTTATAAGGCTAACTAACGAAAATATCACGACTTAACCTAACCAATCGTTAGGTCAACTGTAGGCCCTTGACGATTGGTTAGGTTAGGTCGTGATATTTTCGTTAGTTAGCCTTATAAAGCTAACTAAAAAAGGTTGGGGGTGCTTAACTTTACTTGATCCAAAGACTTTAATTAAAGCGGTATTGCGGTAAAGCGGTATTACCAACTTTACCAAGTAAAGATGATCCCTCCCAAAAAATGATCAAGTAAAGATAGTCCCTCCTTTTTCTGTTGGGAGGGATTATCTTTACTTGATCCGAAATATCTTGTAGAATGCTACAACTATTTGCGCAAATAAGCCGACGGAAATTTTTAGTAGAAATTTCTGGCAACAGGAAAACGGGAGAAAATTTTGTTACGGCCGTGGACTGGATGATCCCTTTCCCCTTTGCGACATCGGAACTACCTTTTTCCTCCTACAATCTCTATCTCCCATCCCACGCTTCTTTCTATCAATTCAGTATTAGTTTTGGAGTCTCTACTACTTTCCTTTTAATTCTGTTTAAAATAAGTTTAGTCTAAATCTTTACTTTTCAAACTATTTTCAGTTCAAAATACGTTAATTTTTAAATGCAAAACAGTATTTACTTAAAATATTTCTGTAATCTTAAAGTTACGAAGCAAAAATAACTTCTTTTGAAATTCACTCTCAAAATTCAGCTTAAAGAACGTAGTTGAAATTATACTGTAACAGTTCACAAATATGAAGCAATTTTTTTTTTACACTTTAAAGGAAACACGCAATCCTTAAAATATCAGAGAATGTGGAGCTAGTGTTGGATCATCTGAAGATCAGGGCCCCCAGCCTTCTTTAGTTAGCCTTATAAGGCTAACTAACGAAAATATCACGACCTAACCTAACCAATCGTCAAGGGCGTACAGTTGACCTAACGATTGGTTAGGTTAGGTCGTGATATTTTCGTTAGTTAGACTTATAAGGCTAACTAAAGAAAGCTGGGGGCCCTGATCTTCAGGTGATCCATAAAATTAATATAGGAATATATAAAAAATACTCGAAACTATAAAATGAATCGGAATATAAACTGATTGAAGATGGATTGATTTTTAGAATTTTTATTTTTATTATCTATTTATCTCTTATAGACAAGCGGAATTTTTCTTTGTTCCAATGGTAGATACAATATATATATATATATATATATATATATATATATATATATATATATATATATATATATATATATATATATATATATATATATTATAGACACTTTAAATCAGATGACTGAAGGCTCGCGAACTCGGGTCCTGGAACTTGAGTCCACTGAAGCTACGTACATATATAGCAAGGCATGAAAAGTCTGACGAAGCGAAGTTATTGATTTAAAGGAATGGTTCTTAACACCTAGGTCGCGACCCAAAATTGGATCGCTAAGCCATTTTGATTGGGTCATTAAATTGTCATTTATCATTTATTTATGCTATCCCTAATCATTTTACCATTAATTATTTATTTTATTATTATAACGAGTGAACTGTTTGAAGGCATGGGTCGCCGACCTAGCCCCGCGATCAGAATTTGGGTAGTAATCTAAAAAAGTTAAGAATCACTGATTTAAGATGTCGATAACATGAGGTTACCTCTTAAAGATCAAAGGATTAGGAAGTGCTTTCAAACTTATCAAAGAACGTTTAAATATTATTTACTAAAATTATTGGTGCTAATTATTGTTTACAAAGTAGTAGACAATTTATAGAAATGTTAAACATCGGATCACCTGAAGATCAGGGCCCCCGCCTTATAAGGCTAACTAACGAAAATATCATGACCTAACCTAACCAATCGTTAGGTCAATTGTACGCCCTTGACGATTGGTTAGGTTGGGTCGTTATATTTTCGTTAGTTAGCCTTATAAAGCTAACTAAAGAAGGCTGGGGGCCCTGATCTTCAGGTGATCCTAAACATCTAATAATTATAGCTTAAAATATTTTTTTTAATGGGTTAACAATAATTCGAAGTAATCCTTTACTTTAAAGGTACAACCCAAGTAAATCAGCTTTTAGCTTAAAGGTGCAACTGCAAACTGCAACTGCAAAATATAATTTGGATGCTTGTCATGTCTTGATTTTCAAGATTGCAAGTATTGTTCATCGCATATTCATTCTCGTAAACACCTTATTGCACCTTTTCCAAAAACTAGGCTTTGTAATTGCTCTATAACTACAGGGTGTTTCAGGTCGACCCTAGAAATATGGAAATTGGCGGAATTTGTAGTTTGTATTTGGTATTTGAAGTTGTACAGTACCTGCAATAAAAAGAAACGCTTCATATTAGTTACGGAATTACTATGACAAACTTCAAATATGAAATACCAAATACAAACTACAAATTCCGCCAATTTCCATATTTCTAGGGTCGACCTGAAACACCTGCATTTTGATGTACGTTGTTTTATGGAGATAATATATCAGGTTGAGGGAAAAGTATTGTCGGTTTTGGAACAGTGAAATTAAAAGGTGTACTGTACGTTTTCTTTTGGTGTATCTCTATAGTTTATACATTAAAGTAAGGTAGGGTATAATTACTTTAATTTGTTATACTATAAATATGTATATTTTGTTCCTTTTTTATATTTTTCGTATTTTTTCAACATTCAGAAGAACAATGACATCGGAGCAAATTCGAGTGCGCCTTTTGTACGAGTTTAAATTTGGGAGTAGTGCGGCTCTGACTTCGCGCAAAATTTGTCAAGCATGGGGAGAGGACTCCGTCAGCGAACGTGATGCTCAACGATAGTTTCAGAAATTCCGTTTCGGTGACATTCTGAGATCGCATCGCTTGTCGAGTCAAACCCACGTCAAACTACACGAGATAATCCGAGTGGATAACGCAACTGTTTGCGCTCATCTTCGCCAAATTGGAAACGTGAGAAATCTGGATAAATGGGTCCCTCACTAACTTAGCGAAAAGAACAAGACTCAGTGCCTGTCCATCTGCTCATCATTTCTGCTAAGAAACAACAATGAGCCATTTCTTGAAAGAATTGTGACGTGTGATGAAAATGGATCTTATACGATAATGTGAAACGCTTGGGTTAATGGTTGGATAAGGATGCCCGTCCTGCAAAGATGCCTAAACGCGAACTCCACCCAAAGAATTCCGGAACGAGATTTATCTTGAAGGCTCGTGTCACCGAAACGGAATTTCTGAAATCATCGTTGAGCATTACGTTCACTGACGGAGTCCTCTCCCCATGCTTGACAAATTTTGCGCGAAGTCAGAGCCGCACTACTCCCAAATTTAAACTCGTACAAAAGGCACACTCGAATTTGCTCCGATGTCATTGTTCTTCTGAATGTCGAAAAAATACGAAAAATATAAAAAAGGAATAAAATATACACATTTATAATATAAAAAATTAAAGTAATTATAACCCATCTTACTTTAATGTATAGACTATAGAGATACAACAAAAAAAAAACTTGTGCACCTTTTAATTTCACTGTTCCAAAACCGACAATACTTTTCCCTCAGCCTGATAGAAATAAATGAAGACATATTGAAATCACTCCTGGAAGCTTACTGTATAGCAATTTCGAATTGCATTGCCACTGCATAGCAATTATGTTTTGAAGACGAGTCAGTGGACGCCGTGGTGTCCAGCGAATTCCTACTAGTACTGGACAGAGGGGGACTGAGCGTCCCCACATTAGTCACTACATCCTTCGTTCACAACGCTGTCCACCTCGTGGCAGTCCCTTCCGGTATCCAAGGCTAGATGTCGCGCAAACTTCGCAGAAATTCTCTCCTTTGTAGGCTCACGTAAACGACGTCACTAATCGGGAGCAACAATGTGGCTGTTTTTGACGCAAGGAAAAGTTTTTGACTATATCCTTTCCCTTCACCCTCCAAGCAGCAAAAACACGATAGGACCCAAGTTCCAGCACCCGAGTACAGTACAGTATAGCCAAAATTTGAGTTTTACTATTATTGTCCATTGGTTTTTCCTAGGTTAATGGTACCCTCAGATAACCGGAAAATTTAGACAACCGGAATGGCCTAATCCCCGAGCTTGCCGGATAACGAAGGTTTTACTGTATATATATACACATGTATGTATATACAGTACTGTATATACAGGATGGGAGAAACGTCTTTAAGGATTTTATACATACAACTATTTAGTTAGCAACATTATATAGATTAGTGTTCAAATGATGAACCAAATCAAACAAAAAGTCTATAAAAATTTTATTCATACAAACATTTTGTTGAATTGTAATTTAATCTTCAAAGAGTTCTCCATCCGCTATGATACATTTGTGGAGTCTCTCTGTGAAACTCTTCATTGTTCTTCTGAACATATCGAGTGGGATCCTTTTCAGTTGTTCATCTATTCTGCGGCCAAGGGCATTCACATTCGGATACATGAAACCAGGAGTGTAGAGTTTGTCACGCAAATAAGCCCAAAGCCAGAAATCACATGGGGTTAAATCAAATGATCTGGCTGGCCACTCGATGGGAACTCGCCGCCCAAGCCATCTTCCGTCAACGTTCGTATCCAGAATCTCACGGGCAGCTGCAGAGTAATGAGGCGACGCTCCATCATGTTGATAAAGCCAGTTCCTGCCAACGCCATTAGTAAGTAAACTGGCAATAGCGTTTTCCATCCATCGTATCTCTCGATATGTCAAAGACTCAAAGGAAACGAGTCCTGAATAACCAATGTACGCCCAAACTGTTAGTATAGCCGTTTTAACGGGTTTACCCAATCGTATTTTGAGATTTTTTTTCGCCGAGTTGTGAACGTTGTGTTTGTTTCTTTTACTCGTTAAACCGAAGGCACATTCATCTGAAAATTTGATCTTTCCAAGGAAATCTGGATCACTGTTGAACTTTTGTCTCATTGTTTCAGTAAACTGCAGCCGTCTGTCAGAATCATTGTCGTATATGAGCTGAGAGTAAATGGGTTTGTAATTGCGATTCCAATATTTTTCCAACTGAAAATTTGGAAATACCCAATTCCTCCAATTCCTGTGCGATTTTTCCCGTTGAAGTTGTTGAATCGACTTGAAAACTGGCGAGGACATTTTCTTTGTTGTTTTCTCCTGTCGCCGTTACTGGCCTTCCGCTTCTTGGACGATCTTTTACCAGGCTCCCTGTTTCCAAAAGTTTGAGCTTCCTGTATTGAAGAGTGGTTGCATTTGGTGGTGGTTTATTACATTTTTCTTGGAATAAACTCAAACTTTTCTCACAATTAGCGTATTACAAGAAATATCCCACAATACAAAATACACTTTTTCTTCATTGCTGTATTCCACCCTTACTGACATGACGCTGCCTGGACCTAGGGCCTAGGGCCTTCCTGTTCTAGCCTAGGGTTATTCCTGGCCTTGTATAATTGCTTTGAAAAGTATCGCATACACTACAGTGATATTGGAATTTATTTATTATTAACAAATTATTTGTATGTATAAAATCTTTAAAGACTTTTCTCCCACCCTGTACAGTATATATGCATGGAGAGAGAGAGAGAGAGAGAGAGAGAGAGAGAGAGAGAGAGAGAGAGAGAGAGAGAGAGAGAGAGAGAGAGAGAGAGAGTTACAAGGAAAAGAAGTACCTCAAAAGGGCCTTGCGGCCTATACCGAGGAGGTACTAATGGCAACAGGTGCCACGGAAAATTTTCTACACCCTCAAATAGTGTGCAAGATTTGGTCTAACCTTTTCTGGAAGTGATCCACAGAGGAACTGTTCACAACTTCTGAAGGTAACCTGTTCCACGTGTCACAGATCTTATACGTAAAGTAATTCCCACACACACTAGTCCTAAACCGTTTCAAATCCAACTTCCAACCATTGTTGCGAGTTTGGTTATCATTTAAACTAAACATGCTTCTAAAATCGACATCGTTGAACCCGCGTAAGAACTTGAAAACCTCGATCAGTTGACCGCGCAGCCTCCGAGTTTCCAGCGAAAACAAGTTCAGGGCGCGTAACCGTCGATTGTAGCCCATATGCCTAACGGAAGGGATTAACTTTGTGGCCCTCGCCTGCACTCGCTCCAGCCTCTCAATATCTTTCCTGAGGGTGGGCGACCAGAACTGCATAACATACTCCAGGTGCGGCCGAATCAGGGAATTGTACAGAGAGCGCACAATCTCCTTGTTCCGAAACTGAAATTGCCTCCTGATATAACCCAACAGCTTCTGGGCTTTCTTTTCCACCTCTACGCACTGTTTCGTAAACTTAAGTTCGCTGCTAATTAGCACACCCAAGTCCTTTTCCAAATCAGTAGCCTCGATATTACTCCCCAACATCGAGTAGTCCGACTTGGTATTGGCGTAGCCAATGTGCATCACCTTGCATTTACCCAAGTTAAACGGCATTTGCCATTTTTCGGACCACTCTCCGATCCTACCTAGGTCCGCACGCAGTTCCTCGATCGCTTCGGGCGTCCCAATATTGGCCCCAAGAGAGAGAGAGAGAGAGAGAGAGAGAGTTCTCATGGTGGTTATTAGGAGCTATCTAAATCCCGTCATTAATTCGAACCTGCTTCATACTAGTTATTAGAAAGCAAGGCTTGTATTATTAATTAAATATAATGTGTTTGTGAGAAGGGCATGTGTACACTACCTTTTTCTTACCTACAATTTTGAAGGCAGACTTAACGTTCGACAATGTTTTAACTGTATATATAATGAGGTATTTTATTCTTATATAAAAATTTGAAATGCGCTCCTGGAAACATTAACTGCTCGAAGAAGAATTTTAGTTTAATGACGAGCGTCCATTTATCAGAATTAAATTATACATCATTCTTTTGAAGAACGTTTCTTTAGTTTTCATGACGATGAAGCAAATGTTTCACTAATTTATCCATGCGCGAAATGACCCAGGTTTATTTTCGCTTTAATCTCCTTATTCGTTTCTGTCATCAATCTTTTACTATGAAATGTGAAGTCTCACGCGGAACCCTTTTAGCTGAGTGAAGTCAGTTTCACTCGCATTCATTCATTAGTGCCAAATTCTTGTGCCTTCCGTGATGTCGGAGGGCGTGCCAGGCACTCGCACTATTTTGATGATTAAAGGGAAAGTTTGGGGAAAGCGCGTTTCAGGTGCCTTTGAATCGTGGCGAGCTCCGAGTAATGGATCGTTCTTTGGTTGTGATCCGGCAAGAGGTAACCAAATAAATGGACCATGGGCGCAAAATGTCTTCCGTTGTATAAAACGGAACAGGAGCTCACCTCCTCTGAAGCGATTGACTGTTTCAAGCTCGCAGCTTGGAATAATTACTCTGTTCACTCTAACACATTATTGCCACAAACATAATAATTTCCAACAATCTTTGTTCAGGAAGTGTAATTTTCTGTTCAATCCGACATCATGGAATGACTGAACAGATTTTACACTTGAAATTGGTCAGTAATTTCCCAAAGACAAACGCGAGCTCTAAGAATGTCAAGTTCATTTCAGTTTTTATTGATTTCGAATACTTTTGAAGTTTGATATGTACAGGGTGGCCCAAAAATCAGGACACAATGGGTAAATAATATTTTATGCATTATGATAAATGCTTAAAATGAGACCCATTAACCTCGATATGCTTCTCAGTTCTTTAAATTGCTCAATCACTTTTCTGACAGTTGAGTAACCATTGTTTTTTCCTCCCTTGGCTTTGCAATTAAATTCGTCTGTGACACTTCGGTACGTGCTTCCTTCTCTTGTGTACATCAAGACCACCTTCACTCGCTCATCTTTCATTAAATTCCCATTCATGTCTAGCCTGGAACAGAGAAAACAAACAGTATTAATATAAATCAAATTCCCCTATGTGTCCTAACTTTTGGGTCACCCTGTACAATATTTAAAAATTAATGTATTAAGATTTTATTTATACAGCACATAGGCAAAAACTTACGCATCCCCACCTTACCCCCTTATACGCAGCCGTACGCTAAACCCTTCAACGCCTTTCCTCCATGTACGTAGTCCTGCTTGTCTAATCCCCGATCCCCAATACATCAGCTGTTAGCACTGTTATCCACTGTTAGCACACGTATCCATGTGTAACTCCGTGGGTATATTTTGTTTCCTCGAACTTATAATGGTAACCCTTGAAGGCCAATATGGGACCGCACATATAGCAACAAGTGTGGGGTATGCGTAACCCTATAATAAAAATTACATTTATAGGTTGAATTAAATAATTTATTGTTACTAAACAGTATTAACACTTAACTTCCGTATAATAAAAAACATCATTTAGAGATAAACAAATGTACTTTTATTATTCTTAACGCCCAGCGTCCTTTTTTGAGGACACATTTTAACACTACAGTACAGTTTAGGTTAGAACTTAAAAGTTAAATTTTTAAATATTAATTTTTAATTTTTATTTTTAATTTAAATTTTTGTGTATCAGATAAGTATTTATGTTTATTTAAAGTCTCTCCGAAGTTGAATATATATCAAGAAATATCAGGAAATAAGAAAAAGTTTTGGGCGTTAATGGGTTAATAAAAAAGTGGGACGTTTTCCAGTTTATGTACCGTTTTTCATATCCAGGCAGAATGTTGGTTTTTATGCAACTTTCTAGTGTTTCTTTGCTTCTGTTAGGCACAGCATAGAGTAAAACAGAAGGTTAGGTTACGTTACGTTACGTTAGGTTAGGTTAGGTTATCAAGAACTTACCTCTCTTAAAAAGCTGTTATAATCGACGGCGGTTGTATGACCAATCAAAAATAAATTATATGAAAAACGGTACACAAACTGGAAAAGGTCCAAAAAGTGTTCTCTTATTATTATTATGTAATAAACAAATTATCGGCTTTTATTTCTTTTTATTTCCCATAACACAATATTAATCCAGTGATTCCATCCATGGGGTTCGCGGTGCTTCGAAAATATTCAGGAATACTGGGGCACAAACTCGGCCACTCTGGATTGCTTCGTCATGGGTATCATCACCACCACCTGTATTCTGTTTATGAAAGGTTAATGAAAAAAATGTTTGACTCAAAATGATTATCTAAAGAGAATGAGAGAAGTAGATGGAATTGGTCGTCTTCATTTTGTTTGGTGTGACTTCATTATTCGAACACGTATTAATTAAACGCTTATAAATAATGTTTATTGTCTACTAAGACATGATGTATTCGGGACAGTCAGAATTATAGATAACATCACAGTAAATACCGCAAACGTACGTACACTCGTGGCTTTAATTAATCCTCTTCTCCTCATGTACGCGAGCGTAATCAAAATCATTAATCTCCTTGCTCGTCTGCGAACATATCACTTTAAATGGTAGTAGATGTTTGGTTATACTGTATATTAAGGTGGTCCAAAAAATGAAAATGAAAAATATATTTCTCATGACATTTGCCCATATTCCACAACCACTAACGATGTTGGAAATAAAAACTGGATCAATTCGTGCATATTCAGAGGTGGCGCAACTCGAAGCCTTAGTATCATTATACAGTTTAGGGGTGGAAAAATTCTTCAAACGTGCGCCACCCTTAAATATTAATAGATGTAGCTCAAATTCCGCTTTGAGGTCTTTTTCTATATAAAGAATGAGAAAATGCACCAGGAGCTCTTATTTGTGCATTTCAATATTTTACCATATACTGTATGTGTGGTTCACTCTAATCAGGGCCGTAGGCAAGGATGGGGGACAGGGGCGGTCTCCCCCCTGAGGCGTAGCCTAGCTGGCCACCCCTGTATTAGCACATACATTTTATCACTTTACCTGCCAAAAAGCACGGCGACTGAATTTTTTAGTGTGACATTAATTTATTACTAATATATTGATACATTTTTATATTGAAATATTGATTATCGGTAGTGTAGTCAGTGTGTAGTGTAGTATTTACCGTTACCATAATGGACTTCATTGTCATTTTAGCTAGATTATTTTCAAAACTCGAATGTTTATACAATACAATACAATGGTGTGATGAAAAATAATATTTCTAATACAATGATATGAATATAAAAAATGGGTTTATCTAAATGGTGATTTTATTACAACATAATTAGCAGATTATTTTATGATTATTACTGAGCGTCTAAAATTTTCGCTCCCCCTAAGGAAAATCCTGCCTACGGCCCTGACCCTAATATATATATATATGTATAGAAACGACGTAAGTATAGAGGAATGTTCTGCACACGAGGAAGAGAAATAACGAACAAATGAAAAATGAGGTCCCCGCCCGGGAATCGAACCCAGGATCTTCCGATTGCCGGTCCAATATGCTAACCACTACACCACAGGGCACAATAGTCAGAAGTCGTAATTCTCCTACATAGGGCAGAAACCAATGCCTTGAGAGGGCACCCTCGCAAATCGTGAATATGTACATTTAACTGCAATGACCACGCAGTATATTAATGTATAGAAACGACGTAAGTATAGAGGAATGTTCTGCACACGAGGAAGAGAAATAACGAACAAATCGGACCGGCAATCGGAAGATCCTGGGTTCGATTCCCGGGCGGGGACCTCATTTTTCATTTGTTCGTTATTTCTCTTCCTCGTGTGCAGAACATTCCTCTATACTTACGTCGTTTCTATACATTAATATACTAGTGGTCATTGCAGTTAAATGTACATATTCACGATTTGCGAGGGTGCCCTCTCAAGGCATTGGTTTCTGCCCTATGTAGGAGAATTACGACTTCTGACTATTGTGTCCTGTGGTGTAGTGGTTAGCATATCGGACCGGCAATCGGAAGATCCTGGGTTCGATTCCCGGGCGGGGACTTCATTTTTCATTTGTTCGTTATTTCTCTTCCTCGTGTGCAGAACATTCCTCTATACTTACGTCGTTTCTATACATTAATATACTGCGTGGTCATTGCAGTTAAATGTACATATTCACGATTTGCGAGGGTGTCCTCTCAAGGCATTGGTTTCTGCCCTATGTAGGAGAATTACGACTTCTGACTATTGTGCCCTGTGGTGTAGTGGTTAGCATATCGGACCGGCAATCGGAAGATCCTGGGTTCGATTCCCGGGCGGGGACCTCATTTTTCATTTGTTCGTTATTTCTCTTCCTCGTGTGCAGAACATTCCTCTATACTTACGTCGTTTCTATACATTAATATACTGCGTGGTCATTGCAGTTAAATGTGTATATATATATATATATATATGCGCCTCTGTGGTGTAGTGGTTAGCATCGCTGACTACGAATCCATCGGTCCCGGGATCGAGACCCGGTGACGTTAGGCGGCGCGCATCAAAACCCAGCTGTTCATCCTTCTACACAATAAAAAAATTGGTTGGTAGATAAATGGGCACCCTGGGTAGCGACTGACTCGGGGCTGAATAGATGTCTAATTCTTTTTGATAACTTTTCTGACTATTTTTGATCGGTGGAGGCACAACCTCATCGAAATAACTCCATAAATTAACCTTCGGCTTCTTTTTCAAAGGTTCTTAATCTTCTCGTGAAACAAAATCAGTTGCTTCATCTCCATAGGTTATATTACGTGCAGGACTAGCGTTAGGTGATGCAGACATAATGATTATCTCATTTTTTTACAAACTCAGGCACTGTTATGCAAGCAAATTTGAAACTAGAATCTAAAACGTGAGAAATCATGCGAGTCATGTCTGCCTTCCACTGCCTGAAGCGTTTCTGTAAATTTTCTATTAAATCGTTTTTCATAGTATGAACACCTGCATCATCAGTTATATTAGGCAAAAATGCCACGAGACCTGTTACATCGGGAGAGACCATGTGAAGACGAAGAATCAGAGGAAAAGTCATTCGTTAATTTTTCACATCGACTAAGAAGCTTTACAACACACTGAATTAGAGTCCACTGATGATTACACTGCCCAACAAAAAAAAATTTTTTGCTGCTGATTTAATTCTAAGACCTGTTTCTGGATAATATTGATGTGCTGATTTAAAACATCACCTTAGATTTTGTGCATCACATCAGGTTTTCGTGCAATGCAATATGCCTATTTTGGGTGATCCATGAAGGGCGCTTATCAAAATTGATGATTTTTGAGACCTGTTAACAGCTGTTTTGCTGTTAAAATTTTATCTGTTGAATACACAAATCTGTGCATTAAATCTAAACGTCATGTACAACATATTAAAATCTTGGGTATCTGTGATTTCCCCAGGTGTGAGCGTGACGTCATGATCTGAGAGAGATTTCCCATTGGCGGAGTGAGAGCAGCAGGTTCCGCTAGTGACGTCAGTCTGTCCTGGTTGGATACAGCTGCAAAGTGCGTGACGTCATCGCCTGCTCGCCACATGATTGGGAGCGGCACAGAGTTACATGTGGGCAGCATTCAGTGATCCAATACTGCGGCAGTTATTCGCGATCAGTGGTGAGTGAAGGGTGCGTTGCAGCTCATCATCATCATCATGTCTGCTGTTCGAAGAAAGTGTTCAAACAGCCCAGATGTTTTCTGCTACATTTGTGGATGCTTTACGTTACTAAAGCAGAGGATGAACATTACTGATTTCGTAAAAAAGGCATACCTGGCCTATTTTAAAGTTAAACTTGGAGATCAGGATAAGTCGTGGGCTCCTCACACTGTTTGCAAAACTTGTGTGGAACATTTACGACAATGGACAAATGGAAATAGAAGAGGTTTGAAGTTTGGCATTCCTATGGTATGGCGAGAGCCCAAAAATTATTCAGATGATTGCTACTTTTGCCTTGTGAAGACTTCTGGCTTCAACGCAAAGAAAAAACAGCATCTAAAGTATCCTAACCTAGATTCAGCAATCAGACCAGTTTCTCACTCAGATGAAATTCCTGTTCCAATTTTCACGGACCTTCCAACACTCACAGAAGATGATGAAGATATGGAATTACCTGATGTGATCGAACGTGATATCACTGATGATGATTTTGAACAGCCTTCTTCATCAACGACACCTCAGCGATTTAATCAACTTGAGTTGAATGATTTAATTCGTGATCTCAGCCTTTCAAAAGAGTCATCAGAATTATTAGCTTCAAGATTGCACGAGAAAAATCTACTTCATCCTGGGACAAAAATAGCATCTTATCGCAATAGGGAAAGAGAATTGTTGCAATATTTTGGTGCAGAGAAGGATTTGGTTTACTGCCATAATGTAGAAGGACTTTTGAATGCAATGGGTGTAACCCACTATAGCCCGAATGAGTGGAGATTGTTTATAGACAGTTCAAAAAGAAGTTTAAAGTGTGTCTTGCTTCACAATGGGAATGAATATGGCGCGATTCCTATTGGTCATTCAGTGCATCTAAAAGAAGAATATGAAAACATAAAAATAGTGCTGGAGATGCTAAAATATGATGTTCATAAATGGGTGATTTGTGTTGACCTGAAAATGGTCAACTTTCTTCTCAGCCAACAAAATGGCCACACAAAGTATCCATGTTTCTTGTGCTTATGGGATAGTCGCGCCAAAGCTGAACATTGAGTAAAGGAAAAGTGGCCACTAAGGCAAAATTTAAATGTAAGAGATAAAAATATTGTAAACGAGCCATTGGTGGATCGAGAAAAGATCATTTTTCCACCACTCCACATCAAACTTGGGCTTATGAAGCAGTTTGTAAAAGCTTTGAATAAAGAAGGTGATTGCTTTAATTACATACGTGCAGCCTTTCCAGGTCTTAGTGATGAGAGGCTTAAAGCTGGTATATTCGATGGTCTCCAGATAAGAAAACTGATGAAAGATCCGCAGTTCAGTAACTCAATGACCGAAACGGAGGCAAGAGCTTGGAATGCTTTTGTGGCAGTAGTTAAGAACTTCCTAGGAAACAAAAAGTCTGAAAATTATAAAGATCTTGTAAAGGATTTACTTGTAAACTTTCAGCAGTTGGGTTGCAACATGAGCATTAAAGTTCACTATCTCAACAGTCATCTGGATAAATTTCCAGAAAATCTTGGTGATGTTAGTGAAGAGCAAGGTGAAAGGTTCCACCAAGATATCAAAGTGATGGAAGAATGATACCAAGGAAGATGGGATACCCATTAAATCAGCAAAATTGGTGTTGGGCAGTGTTAGTGAAGGTTGCTACAGTATGTCATAGTCCGAGACATATGCAACAATCGCAGTTTTTCGTTGAAGAAGCCGTTGTAGCATATAAAATGAAGAGTTCTTTTGGGTGATAACGTCTCTTATAAGTTTGTTTTCGGGTAAATTATGTTGCTTCTGGAATTCCTTAAGTCTGTCAAAGGCTGGAGATGAATAATTAAAATGAAACAGATTGGGCGCGCAATTGCGCATATCTCTGAAACAAACTTCTGGCTAAGAAGGGCTTCATCAACTGCAAGCGCTAAAGTATGATTCGCACAAGCAACAGGAGTAATTTGAAAACGCTAACAACTTTAGTAATATTACAGCCATTGTCGTGCACAACTGCATGCATACGATCGCTCTTTATTGACCATTCTTGCAATATAGAAGTCAATGCAGTTGCAAATTTTTCATGAGTATGGGAATCTGGCAAATTTTTGGTAACTAAAACATGCTGCTATTGCTCACATTTACTATTAATTATATGTGCTGTCAAGCTGATAAAGGCTTCAGTTTTTTATAGTGACGCATAATAACCCAAATAAAACTAATATTCGGTATTCGGCCGAATAGCTTTGCACTAAATATTCGGCATTTGGTGAATTTTAGTATTCGGTACATCCCTAATATTCATATATATATATATATATAATGTTACATACAGAACATGCATGGAACAAGGAACTCTTCTGGGAAAATTAAATCCACTATAGTCTGAATAAATAATGGTAAATGATAAATACTAGTTTTTCTTTTTCGTGATGGAAGCCCAACGTGAGCAACGGGTCATGACTGGATCATGATTTAATTTTCCCAGAAGAGTTCTTTCTTCCATGCGCAGTCTGTGTAACCTAAAAGTTTCTCAGGTGACCATTCTAAGTTGTATCGTGTATATATATATATATATATATATATATATATATATACAGGGTGTCCGAGAATTATCTGTACAAGTTTTGGCTGTTATTAAAAGTCAACCATGAAGTGTAGAAATTCCAGTGTTGTCCCATTTTACAGAGAATCTCATTAATGTTTTTCTGATACCAAGTTTTGACAAGTTTTTAAGAAATTCCAGTGTGTCCGAACATTATCTGTACAATTTCATCTTTTAATAAAATTCTTGATAACACACGTAAAATTCTTAAACAAGATTATTTAGAATCTGTATTTTCAAAAGTTTCTTTTATTAAAGTAACGTTGTTACAAACATTCGAGGATCTTTTCCGTTTGACACACATGGTTCGATTTTATTTTAAATTTCTACACATACGTAGTTTTGCATGCCGATTACGAAAATCAGAACCACGTTTTGGAGAAATTAATAATAAAAAAGTTACAACTAGCCTAAGACCCGCCCTTCGTGCGGGTCGCGGGTAGCAAAAATTAACCAAACTATCACGACTTAACCTAACCAATCGTCAAGGGCGTACAATTAACCTAAAAAAATAAATAATAAACAATATCACGACTTAACCTAAACGTTCCTGAGCGTGACCGACAAACGTTCCTCAGCGTGACCGACTGACAAACTGAGCGGGACGGACTGACTGGCAGACATTCCTGGGTGTTTATAGTATTAATAAATAAATAAATAAAAATTTGTTTTTTATTTATTTTTTAGGTTAATTGTACGCCCTTGACGATTGGTTAGGTTAAGTCGTGATAGTTTGGTTAATTTTTGCTACCCGCGACCCGCACGAAGGGCGGGTCTAATAAAATACTTTAAAGGGTTGTAACTTTTTTATTATTAATTTCTCCAAAACATGGTTCTGATTTTCGTAATCGGCATGCAAAACTACGTCTGTGTAGAAATTTAAAATAAAATCGAACCATGTGTGTCAAACGGAAAAGATCCACATTCGATATGTGCACCATCAGTGATTCGCAAAACATCCAATCGATAATCCAAATGTTGCCATGTACGCTGCAGCATATCCACATCAATTCGCTCAATAGCAGCTGTGATTCTTGCTTTTAAATCATTAATGTCTGTCACCCGCGTACAAAAAAGAAAAAACTTGTCAAAACTTGTTATCAGAAAAAATTTAATGAGTTTCTCTGTAAAATGGGACAACACTGGAATTTCTACACTTCATGGTTGACTTTTAATAACAGCCAAAAATTGTACAGATAATTCTCGGACACCCGGTACATATATATTAGGGTGAGTCACACATATATAGTAAAAAAATTAAATTTCATAAATAAGAGCTCCTGACACATTTTGCCATTCCTTATACAGCAAAGGATCTCGTACCGGAGTTTGAGCTACATTCATTAATAATTAAGGGTGGCGCAAATTTGAAGAAATTTGCCACCCCCAAACTGTATACAGTAATGATACTAAAGCTTCGAGTTGCGCCATCTCTAAATATGCACGAAGCGATCCATTTTTTATTTTCCACATCGTTAGTGGTTGTGGAATATGGGCAAATGTCATGAGAAATATATTTTTCTTTTTCATTTTTTTGGACCACCCTGCTGTATATATATGAAATGTCTACTCGATATTTCATAATGAACTTAGCTTTGTTAAATGAATAATAGGCTTCTGAAATGTTTAATAGATATTTCAAATATACGAAACAGTGTTTAAATGTTTCGGATATATAGAGGCGTATAAATTATAAGATATAAAAAAGTTTAAATGACAATAGGAATAAAAATAACAATAGGAACAACAATAGGAACACAATAAGCGAACAAGAAAATTTTTTTAACATCTCAGACACCTTACGAATGCTAAATGTCATCCACATGCAGTTGACACAGCTGGAAACCCCCGAGCCAAATCGCTACCGGGCAAGAAGCTACCAATACAAGTAGAAGGAAACGGATCTCTTTCGGAGGATCATAGAGCAACGAATCAAGCGATATCAAAGGAAAACGAACTTGAAATGCACAAGGGGCAACGAAAAACAAACATAAAAATTGTCCTGGCTAATATTCAAGGAATAAGACCAAACCAATCACTCAATAAGGTTTCGTACCTGAAAGGATTTATGGACGAAACAAGGGTGGACATCGCATGCCTCACAGAAACTCATCTTAAAGATTGCCAAGGAAATTGTGAAAACTGCGAACATTGTATTGATAAGAAAGAGATAAATATAGAGGGCTTCAACTTACTAAGAGCGGATAGAACGACGAGACGGAAAGGTGGCTGTGCTATATATGTACAGGAAGGTCATATGACAGAGACGATAATAAGTAAATCAAACAGCTATGTGGAACTCCTAGCAGTGAAAATAGAAAAACTAAACTTGATAGTAATAGTCATCTATAGACCTCCAAGCACCCCAACCGAAAAATTCTCGCAGGCCATTGATGACATTAGAAAGCTAATAAAGGCCATAAACCCTCCATCCCCCAATATAATGACCTGCGGAGACTTTAACTTCCCATTTATAAAATACAAAAAGGTGAATAGGAATATATATATTCACCAGGACAAGGGGGGCACAAGAGAAGATCAGGAACAAGCAAAAATGTTGATGGCTCTCACAAACGAGTTTATGTTGACACAGGAGATAACAGAAAATACCAGAAAAAATAAGTGCCTGGATCTGGTATTCACGAATAACACGAACTTGATTGCTGATATAAAAATAACCCCAACCATTATCTCAGACCACAACTTAATCGAGATATCAACAAATATTTTGACGGCAGCATTAGAAGACAATACACATATTGTGGAAAGAAGTAAATTCGGGGCCTTTAACTTAAACTCGAAGACTATAAATGGGAAGCAATCAGATCGCACATGGCCCAAATAGAATGGAGAACAATTTTCGAGAATAAAACAACTGAAGAAATGCTAACAACCTTGGAGGAAAAAACGCTGAGAATTTTAGAAAAATATGCTCCGAAACCATAGCCAAAAGGAAAGAGGAGCTGGCTAGAAAGGCAAAAGAGAAGACTATTCCGCAAAAGAAAGAGAGTGGAGGCGAAGTTAGGAAACTGCGGAGATAATGACAGGAAAACAATAAAAGAAAAACTGGAGGGTATCGATAGGGAAATACAAGCCCTGATTAAGGACCATACAGAGAGGGAAGAGGAAAAGGCGGTAGAAGCAATAAAGGAAAATCCAAAATACTTCTATAGCTATGCAAAAAGGAAAACAAAAACGCGCGCCGCTATTGGGCCCTTAAGGACGGGAAATAATGAACTAACCGACGATCCAAAAGAAATATCTGATACATTGAGGGCTCAATATGAATCAGTTTTCAGTACCCCAAAAAGTGACAAGGCGATACCTGACATAAATGCATTCTTTGAAGAGGAATTGCAAGGAGAGTATATAACAGACTTTGAGTTTACACCAGACAGAGCTGGGCAATAAATACATTGAATGTATTTAAATACTAAATACTAAATACATGGGAGAAATGTATTTAAATACTAAATACTAAATACATTTTACGAATGTATTTAGATACTAAATACAAAATACATCAATTGTATTTAAATACATTTGTAAATACATTTTAAATACATACAAATTTTAACATATGCATTCACTAATTCATGTTTTGATAAATTTCTACTTTAGGGGACACGGTGAATTTCGAAATAAATACACCACTCGATAGATCAGACGATTTTAAAAGCTTTTTCATCAATAAATTTTCCATCGCAAATTGGATTGATTGCAACGAGTTAGTTACACAGGCCCACTTAAGGCAGAGCTGTTTTGTACGATTATTCGGTCAATTTCAAGATATTTTTTGATGTCTAAAAAAACACTTACCTTCAGATGAGTGTACAGATTCGTTGTAGCATTGCTTGCAGCAGAGACTTCGTGTTTACACAGCAAGCAGGTGCACGTTACCTTTACCGTCTTTAGATTAATTTTAAAGTATTTTCCATCAAACAGAGGGTGCACTAAATTGTTATCTGCAGATATATCACTGTTTGATTCACCGGATTTGCTTGTTGAAGCCATGACACGCACACGATAAAGAAATCAACCGCTTTCGACTAAGAGTGGCACACAACTGATTGAACTGACACGTTGAAACATGAACCATGCTGTACTACACTGTCGACGCGTCGTACTGTGCTAGTACAGAACGTGTATTAAACCAGTAAAAGTATTTACATTTTTATATTTTGAGTATTTAAATACATTGTATTTAAATACTCATTAAAGTATTTAAATACTATATTTAAATACATGAAAAACAATGTATTTATAAATACAGTTCTAAATACACAAATGTATTTAAATACGTATTTAAATACAAATGTATTTAAATACTGCCCAGCTCTGACACCAGAAGATGTAGCGAGAGCTATAGGACAAATGAAACTACATTCAGCTGCAGGTCCGGACAATTGGAACGCATTATTGATTAAAAACTGTAAAAATGAAATAGCTACACCTTTATACTGGATATGGAGAAGATCCCTAGACACTGGGGAAATACCGAGCATCTTGAAAAGAGCAAACATTGTCCCTATATATAAAGGAGGGGACATATCTCAAGCAAAGAACTATAGACCAGTGTCATTGACGTCCCACCTCACCAAAGTATTTGAAAGAATAGTTAGAGAGAAAATTTATGATTTCCTGGAGACACGGGAAAGATTCAACGAAAATCAGCATGGATTCCGATCAGGTAGATCATGCCTATCACAACTAATAGAGCACTACAACAATATCCTAGATGCATTGGAAGGCAATGACAACTACGATGTTATATACACAGATTTTGCTAAAGCTTTCGATAAATGTGACCATGGTATAATAGCACATAAAATTAAAGACATGGGAATAACAGGCAAAGTGGGAAAATGGATCTACAACTTCCTTAGTGATCGTCTGCAGGTCGTCAAAATTCAAGGTATATCATCAGCAGAATCGGAAGTACGCAGCTCAGTACCACAAGGGACAGTACTGGCCCCACTCCTGTTCATTATCATGCTAACAGACATAGACAGCGGAGTAAACAGCAATAGTATAGTAACATCCTTTGCAGACGATACAAAGATCAGCAGAAAAATCAGCGATGTACATGACGTGGAGGCCTTGCAGAGGGACACGAACAAAATATACAAATGGTCAGAAGACAACAACATGTCATTCAACGCCGAGAAATTTCAGCTCTTGAGATATGGTAGAAAAGAACTTAAACAGACTGCATATTATGCTCCAGATAGATAGGAAATTCAGAGAAGCATGAAAGCGATTGATCTCGGGATAATAATGACAGATGATGCGAAATTCGAAACACAAAATCAGATAGCGATAAATAAAGCAAAAAGAGTCGCCGGACAGGTTCTAAGAACGTTCAAGAGAAGGGACAGGACAGTAATGATTCCCCTGCTAAAAACACTGATTATACCAAAACTTGAATACTGCTCAGTTTTGACGTCCCCATATAAAAAGGAAGAAACTAATAAACTAGAAGAAACGCAAAGGCATTTCACAGCCAAGATTGATGGCTGCAAAGAACTCAACTACTGGGAAAGACTACGTAAACTAAATCTGTACTCACTGGAAATAAGAAGAGAGAGGTACATCATAATCTACATATGTAAAATGATCGAAAAACTGGTACCAAACCTAAAACTAAACCCAATTACCATTCAAACAACACTGGAAAATAGGAAAGGCAGAATGTGTAGTGTTCCCAAATTAAAGGCACGACAAGGGACCTCCTCAACCCTGAAGGAAAATAGCTTGGTTGTCAGGGGGCCAAGACTTTTCAACCAGCTTCCAAAGGACCTCAGAAACGTAACGGGGGTCAAAGTTGAAGTCTTCAAGAAAAGACTGGATGCCTGGCTCAAGACAGTACCAGATGAGCCGGGCGTGCCTGGCTATGTACGGTGGAGAGCGCAAGAAAGCAACTCGCTCCTCCACCAGGCCAGACCTAGAGGCGGGGCCACCAGCTTGACCTCCGTGTGAAGAGAGACCAACGCACGAAACAACATAAGGTTCATAAGGTATAAGTAATATGTAAATGTAGAATATAAACTGATATAGGTTTTGTCCTTTCCATACTTCATTTTGAGCGGTGTGATTGGCCAGTTATTTTTGTCTCTCAGACACCCACGAACATTCCAGACTCCATGAATGAGTTCATCCAGCGCAGAACTTCCAGTTTGAAAGCCTGAGGGATGACCCATATTCGTTTTATGGTCAGTAACAGTTGTCCAAGTGAAGACGAGGCAAACTTTTAACCAAATTCACGTTTTTCAAGAAAGTTACCCCTTTTTTGGCTGGTGACTTTCACCAGATACTTTAATATTGTAAGTGATACTTCCTATCTTCCTTTGTTAAAAATTTGCAGCCTTTTTTAGTAGCGCCCTCAGTTGGACAGAGTTCACTGGAGTTAATATTTTTAAGTGGAGACGCGATTTTTGAAAACTAAGTTAATTTAGCATTGTTTAACAGTTCCATTTTATAACATTTTAAATAACATGAAATGCAGTAAAATATTTAGCATTATTCCAAGAATTTTCGCTACAGTATGTTCCTTTACAGCGATTTCATCAACATTCAGTTCATCACGATACACATTTTGTTTGTTCGTAAAATATCACGAAATTTGTTTTATTTGGTTTTGCGAAAGAGTTTATTAGTGATGAACCATTTCATAACTTTGTTAATTCTGTTTTAAATATGTCCTTAGGTAAATAAACATCTTTGCAAGAAAAAGACAGTTATATCATCCGCAAATGAAGTTAAGTATATGAGAAGAGCGTGGATAGTCATTTACTGTATATATAATAAAAATAAGTGAACTCTGTGGTATATCATATTTTACAATCATTTAAGTTGAACAAGAATTTTAAATCAATCACTGGTACTCCTTTAAAGCCATAACAATATAATTTCTGGAGAATATTATGGTCTATCACATCAAAAGCCTTGCTTGAATCCATAAATATGAAAATCTTAATTTCTTTGTTCTCTTTAGCGACATTGGCGGTTTCTATAAGATTTAAAGTATTTCCGTTGTTTTATTCTTGCGAGTCATACTGATTTGGAGATAATAAATTGTATAGTTCTAAATATTGTTGCATTCTAATTTTTACAATTTTCTCAAACATTTTGCTGAATACTGATAACGAATACACCCCCCTGTAATTAGTTGTTAGTACAGGATCATCCCCCTTCAGGGATGTTATACAACCAATTTTTTGCATTGGTCGAAATACTACTTTGAAAATACTTTGGTTAATAATTTTATCCAAAGTTACAAATATTTTATCTTTAACAAGCTTCGACACAGATAGGGGAATGTTGGGTAAAACGAAATACTTAAGGTTTGGACATTTCTGTTAGGTCAGAACTTTGACCCGATAAACTTCGTTCACAGTTACTAAAATAATGATTAATTACCATTAGACTAATGCCACCCAGCCCACTAAATTCATTTTCCTTTGTTCCGACTACCTCTACTGAGACTGGGAATATTATTAGTAAATTAAAAAATACAAAAATAATATTCATAACATTCCTATACCAATATTGAGGAGGTACTTACGTAATTTATTAAGAGGTATTTACCCCCTTTTTTTTTTTTTTTAACCTACCTTAGATAGAAGCCTTAATATGGCACAATATTTTTCAGGTGTTGAAAAACATACTTTGGAATGAAACGCGTGGCTACAAATGCTCATCTGAAACATTAATTTGTTTTACTATCATGCAACATAGGTAACATAGATCCAATTATTAATTGATTTTAGAGAATTTAACTGACTAAATTTATGGCTTGAAAAACCCGTCAGTTTTTTCATTTCGGAAAAGTAATTTTTATAATTAAAAAAAAAACTTTTGCGAGCATAGAGGTGAGTCAAGCCGTAGGTGAGACAGTCGTCGGCTGACCGCCACTCGTCAATCACCGCAATACAGTAATGAGTGATTAAATTATGCTTTTAGCAATCGCTTAAAGGAGAGGATTTGAGTTACATCATACGTAATATTAAATTTTAATTTATATTTTGTGTTAACGACTCGGTTTATAAATATTAAAAGAGTTTATAGACACTTTTTATATTTTAAGTAATATCATTAATTTACGATTAATTTAGCAACTATATGTAGGGTATTTAACAGTTGACTTTAGACTTTTAACCACATTGTAACAAATACATCATTTAAAAAAATTCTGAAATTTTCATAAAAAAATAAAGCACTTTTTGCGGATCTTTTGGTTTGTACTTCTCTAGCTTCACACATGATCGATGCATTTTTAGAAGAGAGAGAGAGAGAGAGAGAGAGAGAGAGAGAGAAGAGAGAGAGAAGAGAGAGAATCAATATCGTAATTCATTATCACATTATGAAAACGAGAAGTATTGGCAAAAATTTATCAAATTTTTTTTGTCATGAATCATGAAAGAAAACGAAATGAATTGATTTTTTTGTAAAATAATTGTTGTTTAGTCGTTTGATTAATTACACAGTTGACAAATCGTGAATAATTTCCTTTCACGGTAAGAAATTGTACTCGGAATGAAAGATGATTTAATTAACAGTGCAAAGGAAAAACCATGAATAAGAGAGAGAGAGAGAGAGAGAGAGAGAGAGAGAGAGAGAGAGGAGAGAGAGAGAGAGAGTGTAATTCAAATTGCAACTTTTGAAAAGGAGCATCAACCACAGTTTAGATAATCAATGTTTTAAAATATGAAGAAACCCTTCTACTGTGTATATATACAGATATTGATGTGGAAAGTGGATCTGAACTTCATGGCTAAAACGGCAATCAAATGAAGGATTTGGACCATTTAAATATTGAAGTGATAAAGAATCGATTCAAATTTATAAACCAAATTATTTTGGAAATGCTTTCGTGGTTTCCATAAAGATGACGTAAAAAACGGACAAGTCGTAATGAAATGTTTAATAACAGTTTTTCTGCGTAATTTAGCTAAATTAATTGATTTAATTCGTAACTTTGTTTGAAATTAAACGAGTGAGTATAAAATGGACAATAAGCTTTATATTACAAATTTTGAGAAACACACGATCATAACTTTATATAAAAATATATAAAAATGGTCACTGGTTAATTATCCTTTTACTTAAATACTTTAAGCCACGATTTTCCGGACGAGGTTTCAACGTATGGAGAATGAGGGCTGTCCCTTTGCTCAGAGAGAAAAACCTGTGACCTTATTTCTTCCGCACCAAATACTGGTTACTGCGTGGGTTTGGTTGACCCTTTTCACTGCATTTATGGTTTGGATTCACATCTCTTGCAAAGTTCTTCCTCTGGATGTCGCAACGGGATAATTACATCTAAACTGTTGGGGGCTCGTTCAGTTCTGTGTTGAAAAGGCGTTCTGAATTCAAAGAGGCGGCCACTCGGGAAAAGAAACCTCGAAAATGACGTCACATCCAGATGAAGAAGCAACTTCAGTGTGTGTATATATAATATATATTATATATATATATATATATATATTATATATATACGACTGCTCCTTTTTCTTATTTTATTCTTTGCGATGTTTAGATTGGGATTCTTCATTTGTGGGCTTGTGACTTGCAAAGATTCCTCCGCATTGTCTCGTGACCCTTTTCAGGCGCGGCACCTCCGCCATCAGTCTGGTCTGCCATTTGATTGATTATTTAATAAGGGCAAAAGAAGAAACAAAGTTCGTATCAGCGATCTCTCTCTCTCTCTCTCTCTCTCTCTCTCTCTCTCTCGTAACAATTAATATTATCATATATATATATATATATTATATATATATAAAATAGAATATTTGATTAGAACATGACACTGGAAGGTGAATATAGTATGGTTTCTTAAGAACAACCTTCTTATTCGTGTGTGAGAATGCAGTTAGTACACTGAAGATATTTGTACTTTGATTGAACACGAGGAATAAATAGCGACCACAGATGAAGAGAACACAAATAGTAAAGTTCAGTTGACGCAAATGAATCTACTGTAAAGTTCTTTTGCAGAGTCTCTTTACAGATTATCAAAAGTGGGAAATCCTGATTTTGGATCGAAACTGTGAAACTCTTAAGTACGAATTGTTCCTTTTTACGGCGCACCGCAATGCACTGATTCAAAGATTCATTATGACGATTCTACACGTTGAAGATTAATATTTACATTTGGCATAATCGGTCACCGGTGAGAGGTTGATTTCGCTCTAAAATGAAAACAAATGGCTGAAGAAGAGAGATGAAAACCCGTTATACGACGTTTATTGGCGTTCTCGCTGCACTTTTCGGTTGTCTTTAAATAATTTGACGTTTTTTCTATTTTGATGCATATATTTATAAATTATTTATTACTACGTTCAATATTAACAATGTTCATAAACTGTTCGTGTCCCGAGTTTAGTTCATTATAGTTTTAATTTAGAAGTGTTTATTCGTAAACATTCGAGCTTGTTTATTGCCTCAATATGATTCTTTTTTTTTAGTAAATAAAAAGAGCAAACGTGGAATTTGATACTCGTATCGATAAATCAGTCATTGATAATTCTTGTTTCACGCACACTCCGTAATCAATGAACGCCGCATGCGTCTCGTAGATAAAGCAAATAATTCTCAAATACCCCAATACTAAACGCGTCCTTCGCAGATTTACTCCTTCGTCTTTCCTATTGGCTATCCAAGCCGGTAAAGTGGTTCGAGTTTCGTGCGTGGGTTTCTGCGCGTGCGTAGATTCCCGCAAACGGTCGACTGGGCGATACGATACATTTGACAAAGGCAGAGATACGACCCGCCGTTCATTATTTACACTGTCTCATACATTATGAAAATAAAAAGCGAAACTGCCAATTGTGATCTTGCGCGAATGGAATTGCGCGGTTATATCTGTCAGAGAAGGTTTGGTGTAGCAACCCAGCCGAAATATATCAACACATTCCTCTTTTGTAAATATTAAATATTATTGCAGTTCGGAGCAGAATTTACAAAGTTTAAAGGGAAAAAAATAATTCTCGGAATTAAAGAGTTCAAAATGAATACTTTATTGTCGAAACAATTTACGTTTACACTTCTCAGTTCTCAGCATTGTAGTGCCTCTAACACAAACACACACACACACACACTATATATATATATATATATATATATATATATATATAATATATATATAGTATATTGTATATATGTATTTGGTGGAGATATTGTTAATATATTCGGTTGGGAGAATATTCGTGAGAATATTTGTGAATGTGTCTTCGTTCATTTATAATCCGATGAGTGACAATTAAAATGAGAATGGGGAAACATTTGTGCTCTTTCCGGTTTGCATGAACGGAAGTACTTAGAATCTTTGAACTTCAATTCGGTGGAAAGAGATGCAAACGCAGTCAGGTGTATTCTGTTAATGAGCTGATGACACCTGGATTACTGCCTTGGCCGCCAGGTGCGTTAATTCATTCCCATTGTTAATGGTGTTATTACGCAAAGGTTGGCCTCCTTTTGTGAATATATATATATATATATATATATACACACACACACAAATTAGTAACACAGGTGTTGGTCAGGTAGGATTATCGTCCTCCATTAACGTTCAGGTAATTTAATTTGATGTCTACCTATCATAAACGTATTAGGATGGCATTGAGTAAAAAATAACAGTTCTTCCTTAATATATATATATATATATATATATATATATATATATATATATATATAGAGAGAGAGAGAGAGAGAGAGAGAGAGAGAGAGAGAGAGAGAGAGCAAAATACAAGAAGAAATCCGATACTCACGACCTCAGTTTCGTTAATACACTTTACAAGATACTTTTAAAAAGATGCTAAAATAACACAATAGACGATAGACATTGACGATGTGGTTTCATAAACGATATTTTTCATCATTTGAAAAATATATTTTGTAAATTTAAAAGGCGAAAATGAAGAAATTCATCTGTAAATCCATATTTAATGTGATGCACACTTAATCTAAAAGTTTTAGATTATAACTCTTTGTTACTTCATTGCTTTGTGTTAATTGCTTTGTGTGGATTTGAAAGGCGCGTTACAAATGAGTTAACTTCGAAACTTAAGACATTACTGCGCAATCGATGCGAGTTAACGAAGCTAAAATCATTCCTTGAACATTATACGTAAGTTAAAGGAAATTAATCTACAAACTACGATCATAAATGAGGGTGATGTTGATAAACGAAGATACAAAATTGAACTTAAATTTACGCACCAAAATTGAAAATTTCTTTTTTGGTTGGACTATTTTTCTCCCAAAATAAATATCATAAAGAGAAATGTTTTCAATTTAATTTTTCAATATTTGAAATAAATTTTATATGAAAACCAATTAAGCATTTCGGGAAAGAAAACGCATTTTTAAAACACAAACACCAAGTATGGAAACCTTTCCAATTACACAATATTTATTTGGCGTAGTTCATGCGTAAATGATGCACATTGAAATCCTGAAGCTGCTTATAAATAAAAAGCTCTACTGGAATTGGAATAATTTTATTTGTAAACCATAAATGAACTTACAATAACCCAAAATTCGTAGCCAATATCTAGCAGAGGTTCCATAAAAATTGCCTATCTATAACATGGATGATACAGGGTGAGTCACTCGCTGGTAGCCCAGCGGATATGTTAGCGATACTCTGGGGCAACCAGCGAGTGAATCACCCTGTATTTAGTAGCGGCTTGGTTAAAACATTTTCTACTAAGTCCAATAATTTTCACCATCGGTTCCCTTCTGTTTTTATTCACGGTTTACTTCCTGTTTTTCTGTGCTTCCATTTTAGTATTGCGGTTAAAATTGGGGATGTTAATGGAATTATCATTATTATTGAATAAAAATACAAAGGAGTTTCAACTTTAAGGTCCCAACCATGCTGACCGTTTCGTTAGAAAATGGTTCTCTTATACTTTGTATTTTGTAGAAAAGAAACGGTCGGAGGAGGAGGAGAGGAAGGATACCCAGGACTGAAAAGGCGTGTTCGTTTATGAGAGGAAGCTCTCTTCGTAAACTGAAACTTTTCATGGCAACTTCATCTCAACAAACCTACGACTTTCATTTCCAAAAAGTTTACTTTTGACTTCATCACTGCACATAACATTCTTCCATTTATCACACCAGTTTTGATGTTCCTCTCCAAATTCAAACCTCTTTTTCTTATTAACTAATGACTTTTACTTTCTCACTGCAGCATTTCCTTGCAGCTTTCTTGAAACCTTCTTTTCACAGTGGACACGTTCACAGCAATTCCGTGGTTCTCCTGAACGATTGCATGTATTTCTGAAGGTGTCTTAAGTCGATCTGTTAACGAGATTCTTTGAATAATGCGACCAGTCTTCCAGTAGTTATTCTAGGTTGATCTTGTGTGTTCCATGTTGCCAAACTGCCATGCTCCCACAACCACCACTGAATTCTTTGAAATCGTTTGAATATTTTGAACTCGATTGCAATTTCTCTTTAACTGTTGCCTCGTTTATGGAGAGAGTATTTGGACTCTTAATTCACAGCATTAACTTTCTTGCTCATTTTGTGGTGCAGAAGATTCTGAGATTTTCCTGGAATATCTTGAAACGATAAAGGACTATAATCACTTAATGTTTTATTGTCTTTGTAAGAACATCTGGCCTCTTATAAGTATTAAAAGAAGAGAGTAGGTGTAACAAATGTTGTGTAACACATGTACAGATCCTTCCATACTTATACAATTGTTAAAACTAAAGGCTTCGCAAGAAAAACTTGACCAGGTTTCTCCAAGTCATATGAAGGTTAGTGAAGATAAAACTAGACTTCAGTCGAGTGAGATGCGAATCGACGTCAACTGCGTGTGGCCGTAGTGGTCTTGCAACCACTAAGGCTACGCGCTGGTGTGGGTGAGTATGTGGTCTTACGACCACATGCCTACATACCCAACCGCAGTGAACACCCTATCTCCGTGGGCCACGTCGTGTCCATCTCGCAACGGCGCTTCCCGTAGATCAGCGAAATTAAGCGACATTGAGTCTGGGTAGTATGTAGGTGAATGAATGACCGTCCTCCGTGGCGTCCAGATGATGTAGCGACCCGTAGTTCCCACGTAAAGCTGTAAGCCCCTTCCGCTACATGACCTTTGTCGTTACGAGGGATATTAAACAACTCCCAAAACGCGCACACCCCCGAATCTCCGCCACTTTTTGGTTGGCGTCAATAACTGGTTCTGTGGAACCCGAAAGATTTTCGCTGAAAATAGAAGAATTCTGCGTTTGTAAGTATCTTACGTTTTGTTGGTTTGATACGTGTCTCAGCTATAAAGGTTTCTGTTCACAAAAAGAGACTGCATTCGGATTGACGATTATATATACAGGGTGTCCGAGAAAGGTCTAAAATAATATAAAAAATTATATTATATCCGTTAAACAGATTGACTTAAGCATAAACGCTTTGCGACATTTAATAGCCAGACTCACGAAATTTATGTTCATTATAATATACTATTTAATCGTAATTAATTATTTATTAATTAATTATTACAAATAGGTTTAAGATGTTGCGTAGCTTATCTTCAACCATATTTATGGAAGTACCCGTTACTCATTTATTTACATTTACTATTTTAATTATTAAAATTATTTTAAATTAACAGAAAGATATAGAACGAGTACTTCAGATCACTTTTATTAGGAAAAACGAGAAACGTGGAATAACTGTTTTCGTGGAATGTGCCATTTACTGATTCTCACACTATTTTAAACGATGTTTTTTGAGTATTTTCAGGCCATTGTAGATTTTCCTAAGATTTTTGGGAGACATTTTCAGGTAATTCCACTTCTAAATTTAAAATGTGAAGATTTTTATTGGGGCAAAAAGGTGAATAAAGAGAATAAAATTGAATTGCGTCGATTAAAGGAACCCAGATTTATTTTAAAACTGTAATTTTTAATGGAAATGAAATGTTTTATTTTGTTACAGTCATCGATTCATTTCACATTTGTAAATACTTTTAAAATTTAAAAAAAAAATGTGAATACTTCGAATTTTTTCAAGAAGAATTAAAAATTATTAAAAAGTTTCCGTACTGAAAGTAAGCCTCTATTAAAGTATTTGTCATACGATTTTTAACAATAATAATAATAATAATAATAATAATAGAAAAATGCTGGAAAATATATATATAATTATATATATATATATATATATATATATATATATATATATATATATATGATACAGTACATGATTTCACGTGTTTAATTGTGAAATTCATTACACACACACTATATATATATATATATATATATATATATATATATATATAATATATATATATATATATATATAATTATTTTATATATATATATTATGCTGGTAAATACAAACATAATTTGACTATCAAAACAAAATTTAATAAAAAAAGGCGAATAATTTAAAATTCATAATTTCGCGTTTCATTTCAACATTTTATATCATCAAATCAACATTTCACCCATTCATGCCTACTATTTATTAAGTATTTTTTTCATGTAGAGGTCAGGCAAAGAAATTCCTTTCCCCGCCGTTCTCAAACATCATGGAATCAAACCAAAGGCTATACACGTGGGCATGAAACAGGCCCACACAGGAAACACAGATTTTGTGGTATTTCCCGAAACGACCACCAGAGGACGTCACCAAGGCCTATAAAATGCAGTTTCTTCCTCAAATCATTCTCACTCTCACTTGCTATTTTCTCGTCTTGGTCGTCACGTCTCACTCTCAGCACCTTCGTCAGTAGCACCAATCGTTACGCCACCCGCTCTCCGGCCAAGGCCGGAGAGCGGCCCGCTGTTCCTTCAAGGCTCCGGTCGAGCCTACACGAAGTCTATCATCAAGTAAGGCTCTCACTCCGCGCTTTACTTCTCCTCGTGACTCTCACGGTGACGGCGGAGTGAGGCTGAGTCTCACCTCACGTAGCGCCGCTTCGACCTCAGCCGGCTTCAGTCCTTCAAGTCACACTTCAACCATACACGAAACAAAGACACACTTGAGGCGACTCTACAATTCCATCCCGCAAGAAACAACACCACTACTGTAGGCGCTTTCCGTTGGCCCCTTCACACAAGCCTCTCCCGGCTTTCAACACTCATCCTCTCGCCGGTAAGGCCAGTCCTTCGAAGCCCAGGCCCTCAGCACCTCCTCCTTCACCTAGGCCTACAGTCTCCAAGTTCATCTTCGGCGAAACGCAACCGGTCAAACCTTCACCTAGGCCTACAGTCTCCAAGGTCATCTTCGACGGGCGAAACGCAATACGGTCAAACCTTTACCTAGGCCTACAGTCTCCATGTTCATCTTCGGCGAAACGCAATACGGTCAAACCTTTACCTAGGCCAACAGTCTCCATGTTCATCTTCGGCGAAACGCATGACGGTCAAACCTTCACCTAGGCCTACAGTCTCCAAGGTCATCCTCGCGAAACGCAATACGGTCAACCCTTCACGTAGGTTTTCAATCCCCAGAGTTACTCATCATCTCGGTAAGCTCCTGAGGCCCTTACTCGACCTAGTGTTTTTGTTACGTCGTGCTTCAGCAAACTGACTAATCACGTAGGCCCTAAAAGTGTCCATCACCGTGCAAACTAACTCTCTCGTTAAGACCGCAGTAGGCCTATTCAAGTGTTGTACCAATACCGTAGTTTTGTATCACCCTGTTATTGTGTTCTTTCATATAACTCATTTTATTCTGCATCCGTTTGTTTATGTGCTCTTTGAATGCATTATATTTTTCCGACCTAATCCATATACTGTGCCGTACCGTACTTCCATTATTTCTGTTATCAATAGGCTTCATTATTTATTCTGTGTTCACTCGGCATATCTCAGTAGCCTATTTGAATTAGCGTATTTACTTAACAATTAGCCTGTATAACCATTCCTTATTCCTAAGAACCAGTCATCTTTAGCATAGTATAAATGCCGTTATATAATTGTTAATCATTATAAATACCCCTATTGAATTGTTAATCGCTGTGAACAAATAATTGATTTATTTTCCTAGTTAAACACAAAACAACAAGGTAATTTCTCTCCCTTTATTAAGTATTGTTTATTTGGGCAGTAGGCCCAAATTGGTGACCCCTAATATTTCATTTCAGTTTTATTCAGTAATTATAGTAAGCCTACTTTCTTAGCCACATCAAATAGGTGATCCGTAGGTCACTGTATATATATATATATATATTATTATAATATATATATATATATATATATATATATATATATATATATTATATATATATATATATATACAAATTCAGAATGGTTCCTGAGACAATTATATGTTAAACACAGACCGTGCATGGAACAAGGAACTCTTCTGGGTCTGTGTTTAACATATATATTATATATATATATATATATATTATATATAGAGAGATAGATAGAAGAGAGAGAGAGAGAGAGAGAGAGAGAAGAGGAGAGGAGAGAGAATAAGTTAGTTAATTAGTGAATGAAATTACTGTAGTTTGCAGCAAGTTTGACATCGCAGATAAAAATGGACGGTGAAGAATATCTAATTTCGGCTCATTTTTGTATTTGTCTGCTGAAAAAGAAAATGCACCACCAGTCCTCCATTCGCTCTCTCTCTCTCTCTCTCTCTCTCTCTCTCTCTCTCTCTCTCTCTAATATATATATATATATATATATATATATATTAATTAATTAATATTGATCGTAAATGAAGTAAGAGAAGTGACCCTAGTTTGAAATTAAGAAAAGGGAAACAGCAATGACGTAAGCATTGGAGCAAATCATTGGCGGGAAACAGCATAACCCGTGACAGTTTTGACAGGGCTGCCAACCTCACAGCAATAGATCACCCGTGGAGCCCTGGCGGACTGCGTGCTCATGCCTTTCGACCTTTCATTTATCTCCAAGTCATCCGCGGTGGGGGAAGTTTAGAGACTTATGACAAGGTGTTTAGCGATGCTTTTCAATTATGCTTTTGTGTAAGCTCCGAAGAGTTATTCTGAGATGCAAATAAACTTTGAAGTAAGATAATATGTAAAAAAATGAACAATTCCATGATGGCATTTGGGGAAAAATAATACTTTTTTCATCTTGCTCATGTAAGGGCCTTAACGCTTGTTAAGGCCAATGGTCAATAAAGAGTTTAAAAAAAGGAAAGCGAAAAAGTAAATGTCTTATCAAGATTGAGAAAAAAGTGATGTAAAAGTTTCTTTGCATTGGAATGAACTCTTAGTAAGGCTGATTCACCGGCCCAAAGAAGAGACTGTTGAGAATATGCGACAATTTCTCAAGCGAGGCAAAGTCCTTAAGCCGACAGCTGGAAGACAGAACAGAAGAATCCAAAACTTGCAGTCTCATCCACACCATAGCTAACCACAGAACTAAGATTGGGCCTTAAAGCTAGGTAAAATCGACCGTTTGCTTCTTAAACGCAAGGTTTACTATTCAAAGGCTCATGAATCGAAGGTTAAAGTATTGGTTTTATGATAGGAATGGACGAGAGAGAATCAAACAAACAATCGCTCTTTGAAGATGAAGGGTCATGAATCACGAGCCAAAGTCTCAACTCAGCCTCACGAATGCTTAGATGAACAGTTGCTTTTCCGATAAGATTTACGATCCGGTTAGAGGAGTTGTTTACGCTGCCAAAGGGTGGAAGTGGGCGGCTTTGTCTCAGGTGTGGGCGGCCTCAGGCGCTTATTTAACTAACACATTATCATTTACGAACACTGAATAAATAAATTTTATTTTATTTAATATAAATACAATATTTATTTATTAATTTTTATGAGAAATTTAATTCTTAGAGGAAGACAAAAAGTTATATTGATTTCATTTAGGCCAAACCGAAATAGGCACATTTGAATTTGCTGCGTTCATAAAAACACAATTTGTAAACTACTACTACTACTACTACTACTACTACTACAATAATAGTAGTAATAATAATAATAGTGGCAATACTACTACTACTAATAATGTGCTTATAAAATATACACTATTATAATATCGTCATTATGACATTAAAAACCATTATTTTAGAGTATTTTTATAGTTCCTTTAAAATACCATGTTTAATCTTATAATGCCAAGCATATTATCATAATGTATTTTTGATAAACACATTATTATTATTATTATTATTATTATTATTATTATTATTATTACGAAGTCATTGAATAAAATCTTTTTAGTTTTTACTTTTTATTTCAAAGCTTTATATATATATATATATATATATATATATATATATATACAGGGCGTCCCAAAAAAATGTATACACACTTTAACAGCTGATAGCTCAATTGATGTTTCTTTCTTTCCAAGTTAAACCCATTAGAATTAATAATGGCAGTCAGACTAAGCTTTGAACAAAGGAAATTCATTCTAAAATGCTACTGGAAGTGTGAAAACGCAGTTGAAGTGCAAAGACAGTTTAGGAGATAAGTTTGAAGCCGATGGAACTGTTCAGAATGTCCACAAGAAGCGTTCCGGAAGACCACGGACATCGACAAGCCCCACAAAGCAAGAAAGAGTACTGGAAACGTATCACCAAAGTCCAAGAAAATCTGTGCGGCAAGCGAGTCGTGAGGTAGGAATTTCAGAATCGTCTGTCCAACGCATTTTGAAGCGCTGTCAATGGAAAAGTTACATTCCAAGATTAGTCCATGCTATTAATGAAGATGATGATGATGATCCGGACCGAAGAGTGGAGTATTGCGAGTGGTACTTGGCACGATGTGGATGTGGATTGGACGAAGGGGTTTCGTAGAATACCCTCCGCGTTCACCAGACCTCACACCACTAGACTTTTTTTTATGGGGATACTTAAAAGACAAAGTCTACGCTATAAAACCTGCAACAGTCGCTGAATTGAGAGCAGCCATTGAACGAGAATGCACACAAATACCAAACGAAATGTTTCGTGATGTTTGCGATTCCATTGCTTCGCGTTATCAGCAGTGCCTGGACCAGAACGGACGTCAGTTTGAAAACAGGCGTTGACAAAACAATTAAATAATGTCTGTAGATTCTATTACATTTTGAAAATGAAATGTATTTTAATAAACACTGCCTTTATAAGTATTTAAAGTGTGTATACATTTTTTTGGGACGCCATGTATATATATATATATATATATATATATATATATATATATATATTATATATATATTTATTATTAGTATTATTGCCATTATTATTATTATTACTACTATTATTGTAGTAGTAGTAGTAGTTTACAAATTGTGTTTTAATGAATAAAAGTGATATCACAATAAAAATCCAGCAGTTAATCCTTTTTAAGTAGTGCCAAATTTTGAGTGAGTATTCAGTGAACACAGTCGTATGCCTATTTAAGTGGTGAAATAGCAGCGTTTGTTGAAATAAAGCAAATAAGATTAAAGCAACTTAATCTATACAATCTATTCCGAGTGTTTTCTTTCGGAGGAAATCTAACTGCCCATCGAAAGGCAATATCCCTCAGGTATCCCCCGCGGTACACTCAAGGGCACCAATCAGTGGGAACCTACAGCGTGCCACATCCACCATCCCCCACCCCACGGAATAACGGAAAAACTTTCCTTCCCTCATTTCTAAAGTCGAGTCAAATACCTCACTTAATAAATTACCATTTTGAGTTAATATTTCGAGCACAATCATTTACATACCATTAGAAACATGGCAATGGTAAATCAATTCATACAACCCTGTGGATACTGGAAAAAAGAAACATGAACCAAAAACAATTCGCTGTGATCTTTGCCAGAACTTATTCGAATTTCAATGCCTGAATTGGAGCGACGAAGAAATCTGTCTTATAAAGGGCGCTAAACAAGTGAACGGAATAAAGTTCTTCTGCAAAAGCTGCATCATCGAAATAAATTCGTTTACAGTTTTTAAAGCAGAACGAGACTATGAGGAAAAGTTAAAAGAGGAGCTTATGAATAGTGAACAGAGAAAAGAAATAGAAGGAACGAAGATAGTACGAGTGGAAACTGCGAAAAATGAACAGGAAAAGAAAACAGCTAAAGCAGAAATAATAGAAATAAAAGACGCACCAACAGAGGAAACAGAGGCACAAAACCAAATCCAAAGTTTTCAAACAAAGGGCATTAGCAGCAATAGGAAAAAGCAAGTAGACAATAAAGAAACTATATTGAAACCACCAAAAACAAAGGCCCCAAGTAAAAATGGGGAAGAAAATATATGTAAATACTATGTGGAAGGAATATGCAGATATAAGGGAGGAAAATGTATTTACGAACACCCTCCAGTGTACAACTACTTCTGCAATAATGGTCACTGCAAAGTTGGTGGAAAATGCAAATTCTATCATGCGGACATTTGCAAGACCTACGCGACATATGGAACCTGCCAGTACGGGAGAAAATGTTACTACCATCATCTCCCGACAAGTTCAAAGGACAAAGGACAAGTCTCAAATGACAACAGAAGGAATGTGATAAAAAAGAATATGTACCCAAATAGTAAACAAAACACACATAGCACAACCTTACCTTATGAACCATATGTTGTTTCGTGCGTTGATCTCTCTTCACACGGAGGTCAAGCTGGTGGCCCGCCTCTAGGTCTGGCTTGGTGGAGGAGCAAGTTGCTTTCTTGCGCTCTCCACCGTACATAGCCAGGCACGCCCGGCTCATCTGGTACCGTCATGAGCCAGGCATTCAGTCTTCTCTTGAAGACTTCAACTTTGACCCCCGTTACGTTTCTGAGGTCCTTTGGAAGCTGGTTGAAAAGTCTTGGCCCCCTGACAACCAAGCTAGTTTCCTTCAGAGTTGAGGAGGTCCCTTGTCGGGCCTTTAATTTGGGAACACTACACATTCTGCCTTTCCTATTTTCCAGTGTTGTTTGAATGGTAATTGGGTTTAGTTTTAGGTTTGGTGCCAGTTTTTCGATCATTTTTCATATGTAGATTATGGTGTACCCCTCTCTTCTTTTTTCTAGGGAGTACAGATTTAGTTTACGTAGTCTTTCCCAGTAGTTGAGTTCTTTGCAGCCATCAATCTTGGCTGTGAACTGCCTTTGCGTTTCTTCTAGTTTATTAGTTTCTTCCTTTTTATATGGGGACGTCAAAACTGAGCAGTATTCAAGTTTGGGTATAATCAGTGTTTTTAGCAGGGGAATCATTACTGTCCTGTCCCTTCTCATGAACGTTCTTAGTACCTGTCCGGCGACTCTTTTTGCTTTATTTATCGTTATCTGATTTTGTGTTTCGAATTTCGCATCATCTGTCATTATTATCCCGAGATCGATCGCTTTCGTGCTTCTCTGAATTTCCTGTCTATCTGGAGCATAATATGCAGTCTGTTTAAGTTCTTTTCTACAATATCTCAGGAGCTGAAATTTCTCGGTGTTAAATGACATGTTGTTGTCTTCTGACCATTTGTATATTTTGTTCGTGTCCCTCTGCAAGGCCTCCACGTCATGTACATCGCTGATTTTTCTGCTGATCTTTGTATCGTCTTCAAAGGATTTTACTATACTGTTGCTGTTTACTCCGCTGTCTATGTCTGTTAGCATGATAATGAACAGGAGTGGGCTTGTATTTCCCTATCGATACCCTCCAGTTTTTCTTTTATTGCTTTCCTGTCATTATCTCTGCAGTTGCCTAACTTCGCCTCCACTCTCTTTCTTTTGCGGAAAAGTCTTCTCTTTTGCCTATCTAGCCAGCTCCTCTTTCCTTTTGGCTGTGATTTCGGAGCATATTTTTCTAAAATTTTCAGCGTTTGTTCTTCCAAGGTTGTTAGCATTTCTTCAGTTGTTTTATTCTCGAAAATTGTTCTCCATTCTATTTGGGCCATGTGCGATCTGATTGCTTCCCAATTTATAGTCTTGGAGTTTAAGTTAAAGGCCCGAATTTACTTCTTTCCCTAATATGTGTATTGTCTTTTAATGCTGTCGTCATATTTGTTGATATCTCGATTAAGTTGTGGTCTGAGATAATGGTTAGGGTTATTTTTATATCAGCAATCAAGTTCGTGTTATTCGTGAATACCAGATCCAGGCAGTTATTTTTTCTGGTATTTTCTGTTATCTCCTGTGTCAGTATAAACTCATTTGTGAGAGCCATCAACATTTTTGCTTGCTCCTGGTCTTCTCTTGTGCCCCCCTTGTCCTGGTGAATATATATATTCCTATCCATTTTTTTGTATTTTATAAATGGGAAGTTAAAGTCTCCGCAGATCATTATATTGGGGGATGGAGGGTTTATGGCCTTTATTAGCTTTCTGATGTCATCAATGGCCTCCGAGAATTTTTCGGTTGGGGGTGCGTGGAGGTCTATAGATGATTATTACTATCACGTTTAGTTTTTCTATTTTCACTGCTAGGAGTTCCACATAGCTGTTTGATTTACTTATTATCGTCTTTGTCATATGACCTTCCTGTACATATATAGCACAGCCACCTTTATGTCTCGTCGTTCTATCCGCTCTTAGTAAGTTGAAGCCCTCTATATTTATCTCTTTCTTATCAATACAATGTTCGCAGTTTTCACAATTTCCTTGGCAATCTTTAAGATTGCACACAAAATTTTTTCAACATCTCCGACACAATACGGCTGCTAAGTCTTATACAGCTCATGCATCTGACACAGCTGGGAACCCTCGAGCCGGACCGCTACATAGCAAGAAGCTACCAGAACAGGTAGGCGGGAACAGATCCATCTCGAAGGGCCACAAGGCTACAAAACACGTGATATCAAAGGACAACGAACTTAAAATGCACACGGGGCAATGCAAAACAAAGAACATAAACATTGTTCTGGCAAATATTCAAGGAATAAAACCGAACAATTCTCTAATCAAAGTTTCGTACCTGAAAGGTTTTATGGACAAAACAAGGGCGGACATCGCATGTCTCACAGAAACACATCTTAATGACTCGCGGATAGAACAGCGAGACGTAAAGGTGGTTGTGCTATTTATATACTGTACATGAAAGGCATATGGTAGAGACGGTAATAAATAAATCCAACAGTTTCGTGGAAACCCTTGCAGTGAAAATAGAGAAACTAAACGTGGTACTGATAGTCATCTATAGACCTCCAAACTCTCCAAATGAAAAATTTTCGGATGCCATTGAGGATATCAGAACCCTAATAAAGTCCGTAAACTCTCCATCTCCTAATATAATACTCTGTGGCGATTTTCATTTCCCATTTATAAAATACAAAAAGGTGGGTAGAAATATATTTATACAGCAAGATAAGGGGGGCACAAGAGAGGACCAGGAGCAAGCAAGAATGATAATGGCTCTCACAAACGAGTTTATGCTGACACAGGAGATAAAAGAAAATACCTGGAAAAATAACTGCCTTGATCTGGTATTCACAAATAACACGCACTTGATATAAAAAATAACTCCAACTATTATCTCAGATAACAATATAATCGAGTTATCAACAAATATGGAGATAACTTTAAAAGATAATACACATACGGAAGGAAGAAGCAAATTTGGTGCTTTTAACTTAAACTCCAAGACCATAAATTGGGAAGAAATCAGATCACACATGGCCCAAATAGAGTGGAGAACAGTTTTCGAGAATAAAACAACTGAGGAAATGCTAACAACCTTGGGAGAAAAGACGCTGATAATTTTGAAAAAATATGCTCCGAAAGCACAGCCAAAAGGAAAGAGGAACTGGCTGGAGAGGCAAAAGAGAAGAATATTCCACAAGAGAAAGAGAGTAGCGATGAAGTTAGCTAATTGCGGAGACAACAATGCCAGGAAAGAAATACAAGAAAAACTGGAGAGAATCGATTGGGAAATACAAACTCTGATAAAGAGCATACAGACAGGGAAGAGGAAAAGGCGGTAGAAGCAATAAAGGAAAATCCAAAATACTTCTACAGCTATGCGAAAAGGAAAACAAAAACGCCCGCTACTATCGGGCCCTTAAGGAAAGGAAATAATGAACTAACCGACGATCTAAAAGAAATATCTGAAACATTGAGAGCCCAGTATGAAATCGGTATTCAGTACCCCAAAAAGTGACAAAGCGATACCTGACATAGATGCATTCTTCAAAGAGAAATTGCAAGGAGAATGTATAACAGACTTTGATTTTACCCCAGAAGATGTAGCGACAGCTATAGGACAAATGAAATCACATTCAGCTGCAGGTCCGGACAAATGGAACACACTATTAATTAAAAACTGTAAAAATGAAATAGCTACATCCTTATACTGGATATGGAGAAGATCCCTAGACACGGGAAATACCGAGCATCTTGAAAAGAGCAAACGTCGTCCCTATATATAAAGGAGGAGATAAATCTCAAGCAAAGAACTATAGACCAGTGTCCTTGACGTCCCACCTCACCAAAATTTTTGAAAGAATAGTCAGAAAGAAAATCTATGACTTCTTGGAGACATTGGAAAGATTCAACGAAAATCAACACCTAGTCCGATCAGGAAGATCATGCCTATCACAACTTATAGAGCATTATAACAATATCCTGGATACACTTGAAGGCAATGAAAACTATGATGTCATATACACGGACTTTGCTAAAGCTTTCGACAAATGATGCAATCATGGTATAATAGCACATAAAATGAAAGATATGGGAATAACAGGCATAGTGTGAAAATGGATCTACAACTTCCTCAGAAATCGACTACAGGTCGTCAAAATTCAAGGTGTTTCATCATCAGAATCATTAGTACGCAGCTCAGTACCACAAGGTACAATGCTGGCCCCGCTCCTGTTCATTATCATGCTAACAGACAGAGACAGTGGAGTAAACAGCAACAGTATAGTAACATCATTTGCGGACGATACAAAGATCAGCAGAAAAATCAGCGATGCAAATGAAGTAGAGGCCTTGCAGAGAGACACAAACAAAATATACAAATGGTCAGAAGACAACAATATGACATTTAACACCGAGAAATTTCAGCTCTTGAGATATGGTAGAAATGAGGAACTTAAAAAGACTGAATATTATGCTCCAGATAGGCAAGAAATTCAGAGAAGTACGAAAGCGATCGACTTGGGGATAATAATGACTGATGATGTCAAATTTGAGACACAAAATCAGATAGCCATAAACAAAGCAAAATGAGTCGCGGGACAGGTACTAAGAACGTTTAAAAGGAGGGACAAGACAGTAATGATTCCCCTGCTGAGAACACTGATCATACCAAAACTTGAATACTGCTCAGTTTTGACGTCCCCATATAAAAAGGAAGAAGTTAATAAACTAGAAGAAACGCAGAGACATTTCACAGCCAAGATTGATGGCTGCAAAGAACTCAACTACTGGGAAGGACTACGTAAACTAAATCTGTACTCCCTGGAAAGAAGAGAGGTACACCATAATCCACATATGGAAAATGATCGAAAAACTCGTACCAAACCTGAAACAAAAACCCATTACCATCCAGACAACGCTGGAAAATAGGAAAGGCAGAATGTGTAGTGTTCCCAAATTAAAGGCCCGACAAGGGACCTCCTCAACTCTGAAGGAAACTAGCTTGGTTGTCAGGGGGCCAAGAATTTCAACCAGCTTCCAAAGGACCTGAGAAACATTACAGAGGTCAAAGTTGAAGTCTTCAAGAGAAGACTGGATGCCTGGCTCAGGACGGCACTAGATGAGCCGGGTGTACATGGCTATGTACGATGGAGAACGTAAGAGAGCAACTCACTCCTCCACCAACAGGACTAGAGGCGGGGCCACCAGCTTGACCTTCGTGTGAAGAAAGACCGACGCACGGAACCCAAACATGGTTAACAAGGTGTGTATATATATTTTTTTTTGGGGGGGGGGGTTGGAATAGTATTTTTTGCATTTGATTGGACGATACCAGTCTTGTTTCTTACAAAGAAGTCGAGGAACGATTATTTCAAATAATTTCGAGGAAAACACGATAACTGAGACGGTGAAAACTCTTCGGGTAAAAAAACATCTCTGAATTTATATTATTCCCATTATTTTCGTTTAAAAAAACCCAAAAAACCGTTCACAGATCCAAAGAACCGCCCGTAGCTCAGAATGTCCTGTTTGCTTGCAGTTAAGTATGCAGTCGGTCCGAATGAGTTTATGCACAGGCTACGCAGACGCAAGTTCGGACATTAATAAGGGAGGCTGTACGTAGTAATCATGGCGTCACACCGACTTCCGTAAGATCAGCGAAAGTTAAATGATATTGGAACTGATTAACAGTTGTGGGGGCGGGGCTGGTGACTGTTCTCCGCATCTCGATGAGGTAACGACCTGTAATTTGAATTTCGCCATATGCTTTAGGTCCTCGCTATCACAAAGCTTTGGTTGCTACGGAGGGAAAACCATGTAATTAACGATAGTTATAAAAGGTATTAGCGTAACCAATTAGACTGATAGAAAACATCATCCACACCTACATAATGAACTTATCTTGGTGAAATTTGCTCTGAACTGAGCCCCAACAACGCATGATCCTCCAAAATGCTGGAATTTATCCGAGTTATGTTTTAAGCACAGTTAACTCGGTGTTGAATGTTACTACAATCCATTCACATGAATCATCCGAACGTTGTTTGTGATGCGCAGCAGCTCTTCTATGTTGTAAAGATTGTTGCAGTAAACGTTTCCTTTTAATTGTCCCACAGAAAGAGCTCTGGTAGTGATAGATCAGATCTTGGTGGTCACCGAAGAAGGATTGACAATGAACAACATGTCAGACAACTGATTTACGATTTTGTCAAATATAGCATTGTGGCGATTTATATATTACGACAATCCTCACGCCATAGAGGAGCTGCTGCACATCACAAACAACATTCAGATGATTTCTATAGACACGCTGTGACGCACCTTCGGCAACATCGTAGAGGGAAAACTGAAGCAGAGAGGACAGGACAAGGCTGGACGTTGCGTAGAGAACACTGTGCAAACAGACGGGCAAAAATTTATGAAGCAATTGACCACCACCTTCAATCAAGGACAGGAGAAAACCATTTCCACCCGAGGCATGCCTGAGCAGTGAGCAAGGAGCTGCGTGAGAATCTCCGATCTGGCAGTCGCATCCCCCTCGGAAAACCGGTCGTTTCTGCTAAAAACAGGAAGACTCATTTCGCATTGTGCGGCGAAAGTGTTACCAATCTCACAAGCAAATTGACACGTCGGCAGCAGAATAATGGTAGAGATATTACCGAAAGTTGAGTAACATCTCAGTAATACCTGAGGATCATAGAGGACCACGTGCACCCAGCAATGCCTCATTTGTATCGTAATGGTGATGGCTACTTTCAGGATAACGACGCTACCTCCATCGTGCTGGAATATCTGTTTAGTTGATTCGGATCACTTTAACATATTGCTTCCCAAAGCATTCGAGAAGCAATATGTTAAAGTGATCCCTCCTGGGAAGCAATATGTTAAAGTGATTAACACTGGGAAGCAATATGTTAAAGTGATTAACACCGGGAAGCATTCAATCAACCTAACCGGGCATTATATCCCATAGAATGAATTGTTTGTTTTATTTGTCCTTTAAATTTTTTTTTAATGTAATTGAACTAATATTTGTCATAATTCCCCCTTTTATAGCCCCCTTTTTTATCGTACTCCTTACCCTAAATATTGGGAAGCAATATGTTAAAGTGATTAACACTGGGAAGCAATATGTTAAAGTGATATACACTGGGAAGCAATATGTTAAAGAGAGGTTCCTGGGAAGCAATATGTTAAAGTGATCCGTTGATTCGAAGAGCATGTCCTTATACACAGCTGCTGAATGCTGCTTTTCACTGCAAAATCTCCTCTCGCTTAAAATTGCCGAGCAAGTGTAGTTTACATCTCCCTGACGCAAGAGGGGACACAAACTACACTAGGATCTTTCGGAGACACTTTTCAAATGAATCTATCAAATAAAACGTTAGAATTAACGAAAATATTACGACTTAACCTAACCAATCGTCGATTTATATATATATATATATATATATATATATATATATATATATATTGACGATTGGTTAGGTTAAGTCGTAATATTTTCGTTAGTTTTAACGTTTTATTTGATTAAGTATACGCGGACAAAGTTGGGGAACGCAAACTACACTTGGATAATGTAGGGGAACGTAAACTATATTAGGATAATGTAGGGGGACGTAAACTAAACTAGGCACCATAGGGGGACGTAAACTACACTTGCTCCAAAATTGCTTTGAGCGGTTCGTATATTAATCGGCAAAAAATCGGCGTTTGATAAATTTCAAAATTTTGTCGTTGAATAGCGATTAAGAATATTGTTTACGTTTGCTTTTATGGTGGCACATTCTAATATATTTTTCAATAATTAGGCGTAGATTTCGTCGCATTTTATGTTCATTTACTTTCTTTTAATAATCCATAATCTGTTAGGTTATAAGCCTACTCAGAGTCAACTCACCCTAGATTTGCTTACTATCCATAGCAAACATCGGCAACTTCTATTTATGCCTATTTCAATGGGAGGAATATTTAAGATATTTACTTTTTTTTTCATTCTTTTTGCGAGTCGAGTCCTTTACTCACACCCTTTCACTTTCATGGAAGCCACAGTTAATGGATTGAGTCAATATAATACTAAACGAAACGGATCACCTGAAGATCAGGGCCCCCAGCCTTTTTTAGTTAGCTTTATAGGGCTAACTAACGAAAATATCACGACCTAACCAAACCAATTGTCAAAAGCATACAGTTGCCCAAACGATTGGTTAGGTTAGGTCGTGATATTTTCGTTAGTTAGCCTTATAAGGCTAACTAAAGAAGGCTGGTGGCCCTGATCTTCAGGTGATCCAACAAAACAACCAATATTGCTGTCCCTTCATCCATATTTTAAAGCTGTGTTTTCTTGAGACCAGTCCCGCCAAATTAAATTTCACAGCACAAATTCAGGGGCGTCACAACGACAAAACTTAAAATACGTGTCATATACTAATCGCATTTTAGCAGTTATAATCAGGCGGTGGGGATCAAGGGGATTGGACAAATGTTCAGAATCGACCTGTTCGACCTCTCTACAGTATTCCGCCTCATTTAAAGAATTTTTATGGTACCTATCCATCTCTCAACCAAAGGAAAGATGAACAGCTAGGTGGGCTGTGCACCGCCTGCCCGTGCCGAGAATCGGATCCCGGCCAATAGATTCGTAGTCAACAGCAATGCTTACCACTAATATATATATATATATATATATGGTAAAATCAAATACACTATGCATGCGACAGAACCTTCCGCGCACGCACACACACACACACACACACACCACACACATATATATATATATATATATATATATATATATATATGTGTGTGTGTGTGTGTGTGTTGCATACACGATGTATTATTTGATTTTACCCCATAAAAAGAAAGCGAGAGTGAGATCCGGAGACCATGGAAACCATGTTGGCCCACGCAACTTCATCCACCGACGAGGTAACATTTTATTCAAGGTCGTCCGGTCGTGGGTGTACTGTGGACACTTTCTGTTTCGACAAACTTCTGAACAAGGTTCAAAATGTTTTTACGCGTTCGAGGAGTTCGGTCATTATGCTTCTGGTACTGACGAGCAAATTCAACTGCATTCTGGTAAATGGCTTACTACTTTACAACTTTAATTCTTTGAAATGGGCACAACCGTGAGCTCTCAGCCCTGGCGAAGAATAATCCATTTAGACCATTTAGTTCAGAGGGTGGCTGTGCCTGTGATTAAATCGTATAAATCGCCTTCTGAATCGGGCTGATGACATCTGATGGACTTGACATAAAATCGACAAGTTGTGAGTTAGATTAAGTTAGGTTAGCATAGGTTAGGTTAGGTTAAATTAATGTTTAAGGAGTGTGATGTTTGCTTGCCAAATGGGTAAAGGTTAGTGGTGCACCGATTAATCGGTATCGGCACCTGGCATGCCGATATTAGGAAAATACCTTGCATTGCCGATTAATCGGCATGCAAGGTGCCGATACCGATTAATCGGTGCACCACTAGTAAAGGTCCTTCTGAATATTGCGTTTGTATGGTATATATTGTACTAGTGGTGCAACGTTGACGCAAAACTATGGCCCGTCACACGCTTGTCATTACCTTTTGCCTATCCCATATATATATATATAATTTAGTGGTGGACCAGATATCCGCATCATTTTTAACATCCGCATCCGCACTTCTGACTACGGATGTTATGCGGATATTATCTCTAATAAATTATGCAATTTACAATTAAATTAGCTTATAAGGTAGCTTATAAAGCCCAGTCATGCACATTTCATGTAAAGTATTAATTATTAATGAACAAACAAATATATAAACCTCAAAATATAAATAGCTGGTAACACAGAAAATTGAATGAAACTTGTTTCATTGAATTTTCTGGGGCTGAAACTCTTGAGACAGTTCTGATATTATTTTTAGCATAATGAAAACATTAATATTAATTTTAATTCTTATGCATTGCCTGCCATAATAGTAATATCACAAAATTTGACAAATTATGTCATATATTCATAATTCTATATTATATTGATAGATTAACTAAATATCCACATCCGCGGATATTGAAATTAAAAATCCGCATCCGCATCCGCAGATGTTGAAAAACTGACATCCCGTCCACCACTAAATATATATATATATATATATATATATATTATTATATATAGGGTGTTTCATAAATTAAAAGTTTGGAAAAATTTTAATCCACATGGATCCCTTGTTCCATTTGCTGAGGAGACTGATAAACCGAAGTATTAATTCAATAGTTTAAAGTTTACGGGTCCCCAGTTTGATTCTCTGGCAGATCATAAACGGAAAAAATTAAACAAAAATCTGTCAATGAATTTTTATTCAACAAACGAGTACCATTTCACTACACATTTTCACAGATACAAAAATCATAACCACTTCTTGCGAATCATTTGTCCATGAAATCCTTCTTGGTTTTATTCGGGTATTTCGCCCTATGCTGCATCACAGTTTTGAGCAAATACTGCTTCTGCTCTTCGTTCTTCGTCACATCCTGTGAGATCAGATTCCTGCGTCGCTTCTTGGTATTTCCCTTGGAGGAGGATGGAAAAACTTCCACGGTTGGGTCAACGACATCTGAGTCAGTCTCTGACGAAGTTGAAATCACTAAAGCCCCCGTATCTTCTGCAGCTCCTTGTTCCTTCCTGGCCTTCTCCTGTTGTTCCTTAATCTTGTCCAGCCTCTTCCTTTTCCTAATCTCCTTATAGTGAAGCTTCATGTCAACAGGGCCCATGCTGCAGGAATTTGGATCTTCACGCTGCATGTCGAGAAAGTGGATGTCCTCCTGATTCTTCATCATTTCCTTAGCCTGTGAATGAGCAATGTCCATGATCTCCTTCGCTATTGCCTCCTTGAACATCGCCTCCTTCACTCGGAAGGACTCTGCTTTATGTGACTTGTGCTTCACAAGCCGGTCGTATTCCTTGAGAAGGGATTCCATCTTCCTCAAGGCCGAATCTTGACGCATCATGGGGATTCTCGCTCTCTCCCAAAATATGAGACAGGCATCCAGGCACAGGTTCAGGCATTTAGTACGTCCAAATTTTTGCTCCTTTTGGTGGTAAAAGTACTTTTTGAGTACTTGCAACTGAGTTGGAAGGCCACTTGATGTGATGTTCGCATCCGTCTGGCCAATAAGAAACACTTCTGTTTTCGCTCTGGTAGACACCTGGAAAAGAAAACAAACTAAATAATTCCACAGAAATAATTTCACATCGTAATTAATTTCATTAATTAAATAAAGAAAAGCAGTAACTGGGACTCGAACCAGTGTCATAGCCGTTTGGCGGCATCGCTCAAGTCGGCGTACACAGCACGCTATCCACTACACCATCTAGGGAGTGGATAGCGTGCTGTGTACGCCGACTTGAGCGATGCCGCCAAACGGCTATGACACTGGTTCGAGTCCCAGTTACTGCTTTTCTTTATTTATAAAACTGATACGTGTACACTACGTTCTCTTTGACAATTCATTAATTAAATAAATTTCAATACTGCAGTAAAATTACATTAATTAGTATCATAAATAATTACCAGCTTAGTTGTCCAATATGCAACAGACTAATTAATTTCATGTAATATTAATAATAAATATCACTACCACAGTAAAATGACAGAAATTAAATAATAATAAATTTCAATACCACAGTAAAATGAGATAATTAGTAGCATATATAATTACCTCCATAGTTGTCCAATAGGCTATACAACACGAACCGCTCAAGTGACGAAGAAAACCGTCTTCACTGTAGGCAGGCGAGAAATGAACTGACAAAAAGTCGTCAAAGTTGGGGACCTCTAAATGCAGCGCGATCTGGTTCAAACTTGCACAAACGTGTTTCCTTGTTCTTTTGAATACGGAGAAACGTGTGGATTAAAACTCCAAGCTCATTTTTATTTTACCCTATAGGTATGAAACACCCTAATATATATATATATATATATAGAGGGCGTCCCAAAAAAATGTATACACACTTTAAATACTTATAAAGGCAGTGTTTATTAAAATACATTTCATTTTCAAAATGTAATAGAATCTACAGACATTATTTAATTGTTTTGTCAACGCCTGTTTTCAAACTGACGTCCGTTCTGGTCCAGGCACTGCTGATAACGCGAAGCAATGGAATCGCAAACATCACGAAACATTTCGTTTGGTATTTGTGTGCATTCTCGTTCAATGGCTGCTCTCAATTCAGCGACTGTTGCAGGTTTTATAGCGTAGACTTTGTCTTTTAAGTATCCCCATAAAAAAAGTCTAGTGGTGTGAGGTCTGGTGAACGCGGAGGGTATTCTACGAAACCCCTTCGTCCAATCCACATCCACATCGTGCCAAGTACCACTCACAATACTCCACTCTTCGGTCCGGATCATCTTCATTAATAGCATGGACTAATCTTGGAATGTAACTTTTCCATTGACAGCGTTTCAAAATGCGTTGGACAGACGATTCTGAAATTCCTACCTCACGACTCGCTTGCCGCACAGATTTTCTTGGACTTTGGTGATACGTTTCCAGTACTCTTTCTTGCTTTGTGGGGCTTGTCGATGTCCGTGGTCTTCCGGAACGCTTCTTGTGGACATTCTGAACAGTTCCATCGGCTTCAAACTTATCTCCTAAACTGTCTTTGCACTTCAACTGCGTTTTCACACTTCCAGTAGCATTTTAGAATGAATTTCCTTTGTTCAAAGCTTAGTCTGACTGCCATTATTAATTCTAATGGGTTTAACTTGGAAAGAAAGAAACATCAATTGAGCTATCAGCTGTTAAAGTGTGTATACATTTTTTTGGGACGCCCTGTATATATATATACAGTGTTGGGCACTAAAGCGTTAATCCGATAACAGTTAATTAACGAAGTTAACTTTTTTTAACGGACTATTAACGGAAGTTAATTTCCATTTATCGGACCAGTTAACTTCTGATAACTCGATATTTAGTCTGTTAAAGTCCGTTAACACGTTAACTGCGAGGAGTCATTCACGGAAGATCACCGCTCCGCGAATGAATTCAAACTGCCATAACTTCAGTCTGCTTCCAGATCTCGCAAGGGGAGGTTGTGCGCTTTTTATTGAAGGTAAGAAGGTTCTTTTAACTTTAGTAAAAGTCGACTCTGACTTCATGGGGGAGCAGATCTTCATCAACCTCTTCCTGAAGTACAATACGCCAATTCCGTCCTCTGCCGCAGTGGAACGGCTCTTCTCTCTCGGCAAGGACATCCTGAGGCCCAAGAGGTCAAGACTGGCAGTTGGGCCTAACTTTGAGAAGTTGGTCTTTCTGAAGGGCAACCAGCACATTGTGTCATAGTCTTTAATAAATGTGCCTAAAATTTAATTTTACCTTTCAGTTCCCGCCATAATAATTCTCTGGTAAATTAAAATTTAGTTAATGGTTAGTGGTTACAAGGGTTTCAAAACACGTAATCAGTACATTTTTTATTAAAAATAAAAAAAAAAGTTATTAAGCAAAAAAGTTGCAAAACTTGATAAAAATACAGTTAAATACCTATTTATTGTTGGATTTTGCATAAATAAACATTTTCTATGGGTTTTAAAGCTTTTTTCCTTGATTTTTTTAAATGTTAGTAAAGAAATAGTTATCGTTAACGGATTATCGTTAACTTCCGTTAACTTTGTAGTAAAATTATCAGATTATCGTTATCGGAGTTAAAAATTGGGGTTAACGGATTATCGTTATCGAAGTTAACTTTTTGGTTAACGGTGCCCACCACTGTGTATATATATATATCAGTGGCGACTCGTGACATTTTTGTTCAGGCATGCAATGTTATGGAATGGAAGAAAAACATCCGCCTAACCCTCTTGCCCAAACTTTGCATATTGTTTACATAGAACTTAGCAAGTTAAAGGTGTTTTACAAACTTTTGGGGACCTCTTTGAAGGAAAGTTCATTTAATGTTAGGCTTAAATATGCGAACAAAAAATTAGACATATTTATATAGAGTAGTTACCGAATTGATCTAAAGAAAAAGATACAAATTTAAAATTTACCTTAAATAATTGTGAAGCATTATTTGAATTGAAATTCTGCTCTCCTAGTTTTCCTGCAAAATTCTTCGATGACCAAATTGTAAAAGTACTCTCGATTCTCCATAAGCTTCTTGAGGAAATTTTTTTCAATTGAAATTAAGGCAAGATTAGATAGCCTTTCTTCACTTTGGGAACTCCGTAAATAACTTTTAATTCTTTTAAGCGCAGAAAATGATCGCTCAACACTTGCTGTCGATATTGGTATAGTTAGAATCAAATTCGTCAATTTATATATTTCCTTAAGACCTTTGTGCATTTCGCTTTCCAGTAGATATTTTAGGAGCTCAGCAACATTCTTTTTGGCAAAAGATTTGTGCGAATATAAAACACACAATTCAGAACGGAGACGAGGAAACTCAAAAAATGAATTGTAGCTTCTTTTCAAAGATTCAAAAGCTCTCTCTGGGAAAGTAACATCATAGAACTCAAATTTTTTGCAATCTAAAAGCTCAATGAATTCCAATTTTTCCATTGAACTGAAACGCTCTTTCATTTGAAGAAGTATATTATCGAATATTTCATGAAATAGTTGACTATACTTCTCTTGTGGAGAAAGACTCTGTTTCCTTTTACATACAGGTTCACCACATCTTTCTGTTATCAAGTCCCACATATCTGCAAATTTTGTATCCCTTATTTGTTTGATTTTTTTCATAGTGCTTTCAACGGTGATTGAGCTATACACAATATCCATAGATTTTGTTTGCAGCACATTAAATAGATATTCAGTAAAAGGAAAAATTGAAGAAAATACTTCTAATAAAAAATTAAAATCGAAAGTATCGATACCAGCAAGCAATCCGCTTGCACTATTTTTTGTTTTTTCATCAAATTTCTTTGGGTTTTCAAGAATGCTTTTTAAAAGATCTATTATATCTTCTTTATTTTCCTTAACTCTTTCAACTAGACGAGATGAATAGTTCCACCGCGTTGGAGCCAGTTTAGGGAAACGCTTTCCAACAACTTTGTCAAGCATTGAAGTTCGCTTAGTTGAACTGCTGAAAAATGATGACAAACTTCCTAATACTGAAAAAAAATTATTGCATTCGGAAATTTCAGCGACAGCTTGGGATAAAACAAGGTTAAGTTTATGGGCGTAGCAGTGAAGAAAAATAGCCTCTGGTACAGTTTCTCTAATCTTTGTTTGTACTCCATTAAGATCGCTCCCCATAACAGCAGCACCGTCGTAGGTTTGAGCAACTAATTTTTTCAAACAGCCCAGTTCACCTAGTTGCCTTATAGATAAATCAGAAATCGCTCCTGCACTTCTATCATTGCTGACGTCATTGAATTTTATAAATCGTTCACAAATCTCTCCATGTTTATTAACATAACGAACAACAGTAGAGAGTTGAGAAAAACAGCTGACATCAGATGTTTCATCTAATAAAATCGCCACATACATGCAGTCGATAAGCTCACGTTTTATTTGTTCTAACATAACTGCACTAATAGATTGAATTATGTCATTCTGAATAGCAGATGATGTTCCCTTAAAAACAGTCGCAGTTTTTAAATGGTTTTGAAGCTTTTCATCGAATTCTCCCATACAAAATACCAATTCAATATAGTTACCCCTATTGTCAGCGTTTTTCTTCATTGTGACCGCGAAATGCTAATTCTTGCATACCTAAAAAACATGTTATCCTAATCAAACGTTTCAAAATTTCTCGATTCTTATTAACTTCGTTATGTCTGGAAATGGCAACTGATTTCTGCTTGTCGAGTATTAAATCAATTCTTTCTGACTTTCCAAATGTTTTAAGATCAACAAATGCATTTATGTGAGCAAGAGATTTTTCATGGCGAGAAATTGCAGTATGTAAATTGTTTAAATCGTCGTATCCACGACTAACAGAATTCCACACAGAGTTATCTCTTGAAAATAGGAAACACGACCAACAGTACAATTTGTTATTTGAAATATTTCCACATAACCAGGGAACATCATCATACAGCTTAGGATTAAATTTCCTAGTGAAGCCTTTATTTTCTTTGCTTAAATTCAAATGTGGAATCGGTCTGCCATTATTCAATATGCGCTTTTTCTCATCAAAAGAGAGTGAGTAAAATCTTCTAGTCTTCAATTGATTAAACACATCGTCAGTCATTATGGGCACTACAATGCTATAATTTATTTAACTGATTATCCAAAATAATTAAAGCACAAAAGGGAACACCGAACACAAGTGGATGCTTGCGGCGGTGGTACTGGGAAGAAGCCTTGTCAGAATTGCCAGATGTTACTTTTTGGTGAATGCACCTATAAAACTGAATGCATGCCGTATTATTTTCATTAATTAAAAAAAATCAGAACAAAGCTTTTTAATTATTTTTAGTAAAAATATTAAGTAAATTTTCTAAGCATATTTTAAAACATATTGCCTTTTGAATTTAGCTATGAGGCTCAAAAAAAATATCTTATGGATAGTGAGAAGTCTCCTTAAAAAATTGCCCAAGGCAAGGCGGTGTAAACAAAATCATGTCTTATTTCACTAGACAATTAAGAACATTTTTCTGTACCCAGACTGAATTAGTGAATGCTTTAGCTACAAGTATTTCGATCTGTGTACAGAAAAATGTTCTTAATTGTCTAATGAAATAAGACATAATTTTGTTTACACCGCCCAATAGCCAGTACATGCGTGATTGAAGCCTTAGACTATTTTTAGTTTCTGAAAATTATTTTTGTCAATTATAATCCTTACTTAGATCTGAAAAGAGAACATATTTAACACATGCATTGCATGCGTTGCATTCATTAAGAAATCGCCACTGATATATATATATATTAGGGTGTGTTTATGGTATATGGTGAAAAATGCGAAATGAAAATGCAAGGGAGCGGAACCCTTTATTTTGTGAGGATACATGATAAAACAGAACAGGCAAATTTTCTTTGTAATCCAACAACATTTAGAGGTTGCCCACAGCTGATAGGTATTTTCAATTTATAGGGCAATGGAAATTTTAATTCTCAGTTTAAATGATAAATTGCATCTCCAATATACATCTCCAATAAGTATTCAGAACAAATATATCGTGTGAGTATATTCACTAAATTCATAATTAACGATTAAAGTACATGACACCTCGAGTGTTGGCGTTCATTTTTTCATCAAAGTGGCTTTGGAGGCTGTCGGCAAGACTTTACGATGTTCTTCGACGATTTGAATCATGAACTGCATCTGCTCTTCGTTCCGAGTCCTTGCAGCCTTCGTGAATTCTTGAATCAATGCTATGCCTCGCTCTGCTGCATCATTCACTACATTTAAGGAATCCACCCTGATCTTTGCTGAACCAAAGCTGGTGTTGTTTTCCCAGTTTGATGGATCCTCTTGCAGGAAATCGACCGGAAGATCTAGAAGGGTGAACAGATTGTACGTATTGGAAGAGCAAAAGTCTGCCAGGGTCTTTCCTCTTGGATCTGGAATCCAGACTCGTCGGGGGGGAGCTTCTGACCCTTCAACGGAATTCATATTCTCTACCATTTTCCGCTTCTCATCATCATCGACTGCAGGATCGAATAGTGCAAGGCCCACGTTTACCTCATTGAGGTACCAGAGATGCCGATTAAAACTCTTGTACCCAGCGGCGTTGGCGTTTTGCAACTTTTGAAGGAGGGCTAAGTCGCTTCGTGGAGCGCTTGCTGCTTCTCTTGCTGAAAACCACGGAAGGACGTAATCTTGAGCAACGAAGAGACAGAAGTCCCGCAACCCAGAAATAAGGCGGTCACTGCTACTTGCTCCACGAGATGTTGAAGGACATTGGTTCATGTGCATCGTGAACTGGTATCTGAACATCCAAATCTTGAAAGAGTAAATTCCACGCGCCATCCACCGTGCTCGGTGCAAAGCCCCTGGAGCCATGAACACAGGACTCCGACTTCCGTGAGGTACTCCTCCCGAGAAAATGACTACAAGTTCAAGAAGCTCTTTGTAGTCATCTCTGGGATGCTTCACTTTCAGAAGGTCATTTGCTTCATGAATCATCTTCTCGGCCCAGGGACTGATCACTGCAGCCGTGTCCTCTTCGTCCGCGGCAGTGGAGTATTCATTCAATTTCAGTTGCGGCCAAACATTACGGAAGCTCTGGAAAATCGTAATCTCAGGTCCTTTGGAAAGGTCTCCAACAAGGAAAGAAAATACTGCTTCAAGCAGCAGTTCCAGCACGTGATGTCGACACGCAAAGTAAATCATTTCACGCCCGAGAGCCTGCTCTACTCGCACACACACTCCTCCATGGATGCCGGTGTTGGTGGCTGTCGTGTCAAAGCAAAGAGCTTTGATCTTCTGGCCAAGATCCCAGTTTTCGATGGTTTCGATGATGACGATTGCTGTCCTTTCTGCCTTGGAGTCTGGGAGTTTGGGGATGGCTAGAATCTTGCTCATCCCATCCCCGGTAACTAAGATGGCTAAACGGTCGATTTTGTCTCGTCCCATTAAGTCTGCCATAAGTTTTCCATCCCAGTGAAGAACAAGAGGGCATTCAGGCTTGTAGGAAGCTCTCACCTCTGCTTCGTGGGCTGATCTGTACCTGGATCTGCTGGCCCGAATAGCACTTGGACTGAGGCACATCTCACTTATGTCCTTACCCATTTGCATGCCAAAGGGGATGAGAACACGAGCAGCTGCCCTGTCGCTCATCCGCGTGCGGTCCAATGCCGCAGCGACCTCCGAACTGATTGCCGTCGTCCCACGGCGATGTTTTGGAGCCGACGATGTAACTGGCTTTCTTTCGGGACTTGTTTCCTCACTTGATGACGCTGACGATGAGGTTTCCATAACAACGGTAGCAGAGATTTCTTCCATTTCCTACACATGTCTGTCTTTCCGCTTCAATTCCTGAGCAGTTCTTTCTTGGGCCCTTGCGACTTTTTTGGCAATCTTCTTGTCGACATTTCCAATCCTTCCTCTCCGACCCTCCTCCCTTTGAGCAAGCAGGAAGTCCTTGTCCTCCTGAATTTTGATAAGATTTAGGGCATTTTGGTGACCAATGTCGAAAAGGTTGTTCAAGCTTGACCTGAACGCAGCCTGGTTGTCCAAATTGGTCTTCGTTTTCCGCGAAATTCTCTTCCTCAAACCCTGCCATTCGTCATGCAATTTCCGGACGTGCTTCTTGACGTCGTGCGGATGTTTCGTCGGTAAACCTTCTGTCACCCAGATTTCAATGATGGCTTGTGATGTCGAGGACACACTCTCAGCTAAGGATTTCTTCTCTTCATTGTGGAGATGGAAAAGGTACTTCAATACATCACCTCTTGAAGGTAATTGCTGACCGGCAATAGTAGGACTTGATGACCCCACAAGCCAGATTGATTTCTTCGATCTTGTACATGCCGCCATCGTTCACCAGTTATCTGTGAATAAGACAAAACAGTGAAATTGGTAAGTTAATTTAACCCATTCATGAATAAAGTACCTCAGGAAAATGTGTAGAAATAAGCCACCCTCTTTGTAACCGTAATCTGTGTTCAAACAATGATTGGCTGATAACCCATGAACACAATATGTAGTAAAATTATAATAATTTTGCGAAATCATGCATACATAACCATTTACAGTATATCCATTATCCAATCCATATATAAATTTAAAATAATCTACGGTACACTACACTATTTCACTCAGACGATGCGAAAAAAGATGATTGCAATACGCTGAAGCAGAGAGCGTCCAAAATTTTATACGCATAAAAATTAAACCTTATAACTATTTTTGGAAACAAAAATATTGCCGGTAAAACAAGTCATTATACTTACAAACAATTCATAATACCATCCATTACAGTGCTAAGTAAAAAAAACGTTTGAAATATATGAATTATTTAAATAACACTTACCGTTATGAGAACTGTGATGCTTCTTGGCCACCATTACGTAAATGCATGAAAGACGTGAGTAATTAAGAGAAAACGATTTAGAATTAAAGAAAATTCATTTGTTGGTATACTGAAGTAAAGAAATATGGATTATCAGAACGCAATTGACAAATGCAATTTCTAATTTTGGGGACGCTGTGTATCAATGGGTTAATAAACACTAGAAGTGACTTAAAAAGGGCGCATAAATAAATGAGCATATGGGTAAAACTATGGGGACTTTGGGCAACGTCTAAATATTTGATGATTTTCCAAAAAAATCATGTGCTTTATTTGCTCCCGGAACCTCATCATTTGCGGGGTTCCGTGACCCGAAATTCACACTTTCAGTTTTTAAAAGCACCCTAATATATATAATATATATATATATACACATTTAACTGCAATGACCGCGCAGTATATTAACGTATAGAAACGACGTAAGTATAGAGGAGTGTTCTGCACACGAGGAAGAGAAATAACAAACAAATGAAAAATAAGGCACCCGCCCGGGAATCGAACCCAGGATCTTCCGATTGCCGGTCAGACGTGCTAACCACTACACTACGGAGCCACGATAGTCAGAAGTTGTAATTCTCCTACATAGGGCAGAAACCAATGCCTTGAGAGGGCACCCTCGCAAATCGTGAATATGTACATTTAACTGCAATGACCGCGCAGTATATTAACGTATAGAAACGACGTAAGTATAGAGGAGTGTTCTGCACACGAGGAAGAGAAATAACAAACAAATTAAAAATAAGGCACCCGCCCGGGAATCGAACCCAGGATCTTCCGATTGCCGGTCAGACGTGCTAACCACTACACTACGGAGCCACGATAGTCAGAAGTTGTAATTCTCCTACATAGGGCAGAAACCAATGCCTTGAGAGGGCACCCTCGCAAATCGTGAATATGTACATTTAACTGCAATGACCGCGCAGTATATTAACGTATAGAAACGACGTAAGTATAGAGGAGTGTTCTGCACACGAGGAAGAGAAATAACAAACAAATTAAAAATAAGGCACCCGCCCGGGAATCGAACCCAGGATCTTCCGATTGCCGGTCAGACGTGCTAACCACTACACTACGGAGCCACGATAGTCAGAAGTTGTAATTCTCTACATAGGCAGAAACCAATGCCTTGAGAGGGCACCCTCGCAAATCGTGAATATGTACATTTAACTGCAATGACGCGCAGTATATTAACGTATAGAAACGACGTAAGTATAGAGGAGTGTTCTGCACACGAGGAAGAGAAATAACAAACAAATTAAAAATAAGGCACCCGCCCGGAATCGAACCCAGGATCTTCCGATTGCCGGTCAGACGTGCTAACCACTACACTACATATTCACGATTTGCGAGGGTGCCCTCTCAAGGCATTGGTTTCTGCCCTATGTAGGAGAATTACAACTTCTGACTATCGTGGCTCCGTAGTGTAGTGGTTAGCACGTCTGACCGGCAATCGGAAGATCCTGGGTTCGATTCCCGGGCGGGTGCCTTATTTTTCATTTGTTTGTTATTTCTCTTCCTCGTGTGCAGAACACTCCTCTATACTTACGTCGTTTCTATACGTTAATATACTGCGCGGTCATTGCAGTTAAATGTACATATTCACGATTTGCGAGGGTGGCCCTCTCAAGGCATTGGTTTCTGCCCTATGTAGGAGAATTGCAACTTCTGACTATCGTGGCTCCGTAGTGTAGTGGTTAGCACGTCTGACCGGCAATCGGAAGATCCTGGGTTCGATTCCCGGGCGGGTGCCTTATTTTTCATTTGTTTGTTATTTCTCTTCCTCGTGTGCAGAACACTCCTCTATACTTAACGTCGTTTCTATACATATATATATATATATAACCGATTGTAAATATCAATCCATACTTTTTTTTGTGACTAGAAATCTATATAACTGAGACAGGTCTAGCAAACCTATCGAATATAAGACAGTTTACAAACGCACTATACTAATTTTTTGAGCGAAAATCTTCCATGCTCCTCAGTATTAGTTATATCTGCATTAGTCCTCATATGACGTGGAGAAGCCTGGTCAAGTTTCTTTGAAAGCTTAAAGTTTCAATCTATATTATAATATAATAAGAGAGCTGTCCGTCTGTCCGTCACACTTTCAGAAATTGTGAGAAAAAATTGTGAGAAAAAAATTCAGAAATTGTATTACGGGCGGCAATGTGAAGCTCAAGATTTTCATGACTGTGTTCTTTTCTATAGTTTAGCCTGTCTGTGGGGGTAATGGGGAGGGGGTTAGCCCCCAAGTTGCATGAATGGGGGTGAGGAGATTTTGGGAGATACCAGATTCAGAAATGACACAATGTGAAGCTCAAAATTTTCACGGCTGCGTTCTTTTCTGTAGTTTAGCCTGTCTGTTTGGATAAATTACCGAAATAAATAAATATTAAATTGTAAAATTTCCTACTTTTTTTTTAATTAGCAACTGCCGTATCCATGAGACAAGATTATCCTCAAGATCAACAGTTTCTATAAATTTCTTTACCACTTTTCCTACTTTTGCACTCACCCACAATGGATGATGAACGTGCAACTGCCCGAAGAGAAGCTGCAAGACTTCACCAACAAGCGCGGAGGCGAAGAATGAGCGAAGCTCAAAGACGAGCTACTCAACAAGGTAATGCAACACAACACAGAGAGGCACGCCAACAACTATCACAAGAACAACGACAGCAAATTTTAGAGCAAGATGCAGCACAACACAGAGAGGCACGGCAACACCTATCACAAGAACAACGAGAGCAAATTTTAGAGAAAAATGCAGCACAACACAGAGAGGCACGGCAACAACTATCACAAGAACAACGAGAGCAAATTTTAGAGAAAAATGCAGCACAACACAGAGAGGCACGGCAACAACTATCACAAGAACAACGAGAGCAAATTTAGAGCAAAATGCAGCACAACAACAGAAGGGGTCGACAGAATCAGCAAAGACCGACGCTAAACATGGCACGGCGATATGATATAGACGGCCTCTCGAAGCAAACGTAATGTGTCCCGTTACAGTTGCGGCATGATGGAGGTGCATTGTCGTCATTGCAGCGCTCTCATGTTTATAGGAGAGCGCACTGGAGGAACCTTGGCCAGTCCTAACTTTGGTATCTGCTGCAAATCTGGCTTAATTCAAATCCAGACATTCCTGAATTGCCCGATGAACTATATGATTTGTTTTTGAATAATTCACCAGAGGCGAAGTATTTTAAAACAAACATAAGAAGGTTCAATAGTGCTATGGCGATGTGTAGTATGAAGGTTGACGATGCGACAGTGGCGCGGGGGAATTGCCAACTACAGAATACACGGAGTCGTCTACAGGTTGATTGAGCCCCAAGAAACACAATTGCTGATGCGCCATCCTGTTTACAAAACTTATTTCTACGATCTGAAGAACAAGTACGGCAGCGTTGCTAAGAGTGGCTAGAAACAAAGCAAATGAAAACCATGATGTCAATATTTTTCGGCAACTTTATTCTGCAATGATTTCGGCTGGCAACACGTATTGCAATCGTTTATCTGTGAAAGAACAACTTGATGGCGGGCAACATCCCAGAAAATTTTGAAATAGGATTGCATGCCGATATAAAACCAGATGGCGAAACAATAGAAGATATAATTTACCGACATGCAATGAAATTGCTATACTAATCTATATATATTATAATAAGAGAGCTGTCCGTCTGTCCGTCTGTCCGTCACACTTTCAGAAATGTGAGAAAAAATGAGAAAAAAATTCAGAAATTGTAAAAAAAATTCAGAAATTGTATTACGGGCGGCAATGTGAAGCTCAAGATTTTCATGACTGTGTCTTTTATGTAGTTAGCAATGGGAAGGGTGGGGTTGGGGTAATGGGGATGGGTGGGGTTAATGGGGTGGGGTGGGGGTAATGGGGGAGGGGGTTAGCCCCAAGTTGTATGAATGGGGGTGAGGAGGTTTTGGGAGATACCAGATTCAGAAATGTTGACACAATGTGAAGCTCAAAATTTTCACGGCTGGGTTCTTTTTTTGTAGTTTAGCCTGTCTAACCGTCAGCGAAGTGACGGGAACTGTACTAGTAATTATATAAGTTTGGAAGGATCTGTACATGTGTTACACAACATTTGTTACACCTACTCTCTTCTTTTAATACTTATAAGAGGCCAGATGTTCTTACAAAGACAATAAAACATTAAGTGATTATAGTCCTTTATCGTTTCAAGATATTCCAGGAAAATCTCAGAATCTTCTGCACCACAAAATGAGCAAGAAAGTTAATGCTGTGAATTAAGAGTGCAAATACTATCTCCATAAACGAGGCAACAGTTAAAGAGAAATTGCAATCGAGTTCAAAATATCCAAACGATTTCAAAGAATTCAATGGCAGGTTCGCTGCATGTAGCACACATAGTCAGCCTAGAATAACTACTGAAAGACTGATCGCGTTATTCAAAGAATCTCGTTAGCAGATCGCCTTATGACACCTCCAGGAATAGATGCAATCGTTCAGGCGAACCACGGAATTGCTGTGAGTACGTCCACTGTGAAAAGAAGGTTTCAAGAAGGTGGGCTGCAAGGAAAAGTCGCAGTCAAAAGGTCGCATGTTAGTGAGGCGAATAAGAAAATGAGCTTTCAGGTCGCAAAGGAACATTAAAACTGGCGTAATAGATAGGAAAATGTGTGGAGCGATGAAACCGAAAGTGAACTTTCTGTAAATGAAAGGCATCGGTATGTGAGACGACGTAACCATGAAAAATTTGCTTTACTCTATCAGAAAGACTGCGAAACTTGGTAGGGGTTCTGTTATGATGTGGGTTCCCTTCAAATTAGTTGGAGTGTGAGATATCGTAAAAATCGAGGAAAGTACGAATAAGACGCACTACCACAGAATTTTGGTTCAACATGTACTGCGAGAGGAGTTTGTTTAACCTTTTACTGCACAGAGGTCTTTTCCAAGACTGAATAAAATCGTCTGCAGAACAAAATCAGTAAATTCAACACTGCGCGCTAAAGGGTTAATTAGGGGACCCAAAGCATATACTGCAATATTCAACAAGGCTTAGTGGAAGAAGCAATTAAGAATAGATTAAAAAGGTTCAAGTGCCGAGGTTTCCACCATAAATTCCTGATATAAATTGTATTAACAAATTTTTGGAAACAACTAAAAAATATCTCAAAAGTAAAACCAACAACGTTACGGGACTTCTGCAGAATTGTAGTTATTCTAGTTTTACATTAGTTATTCTAGTTTTTCAGTAGTTATTCTAGTGTTGTCCTTTCGAAATTCTCACGGAAGAGCTATACAAGCTCAAGCTGATTCGATGTCCTCGCTATGAGAAGCCATCATCCGTGCTCGAGGAAGTCACACTTAAAATTGGATACTGCTGCTGTGCCTTTGTAAATTATTAACACTCATTTGTTGTAAATTTTTTGTACCTATTCTCTTTCGTTTTATAATCTAAAATTCTAAATTATTTATTAAAATAAATGCAATCACCTTCACGTTTTGTCTATTTATTTATTAATTGTATCCCTGGACCGACCGAAGTTCGGTTTCGTTTTCAGTTTCGGCCAGCGAGTAGACTTTCGGTTTCGGACCCGAAACCGAAAGTAAACTTGACCGAACTGCCCTTCGGGTTCAGTGGAATCGGAGCGACTCTTTTCTACTGCGGGCAATGTCATCAACACCAAACGGGCGAATTTGACCCCAGTAAACGCTGAAGATGTCATCCTCCTTTCAAAAAACTTGAAATAGTTAAACTTTGAATATTGAATGAATCGAAATGTGTTTTTTTATTAATTTTCATTAATGAACATTAATATTTTTGGAATGTTTTTGAGTTTATTAATTATGTGCTACGTTTTGCATGAAAAGGAATAATAAAGCGATTGAATTAGATTACATATAAAGTACTGTATTAGTATTCCATTTTATATTACAAGACTTTCATATAAAGTACTTTACTTTCGGTTTCGGTTTCGATTTCGGCCGAAAGTCGAGCCAACTTTCGGTTTCGGTTCCGAAAGTGCCGAAGTATTTTCAGTCGGTCCCTAATTGCATCATATGTGCACTCACAATTATGATCTGTGTGTGTGTGTGTGTGTGTGTATATATATATATTATATATATAATATATATATATATATATATATATACTAGTACAGTTCCGTCGCTTCGCTGACGGTTAGACAGGCTAAACTACAAAAAAGAACCCAGCCGTGAAAATTTTGAGCTTCACATTGTGTCAACATTTCTGAATCTGGTATCTCCCAAAAACCTCCTCACCCCCATTCATACAACTTGGGGGCTAACCCACTCCCCATTACCCCGCCCCTCCCATTACCCCACCCATCCCCCATTACCCCAAACCCACACCCTTCACCCCACCCCCACCCTTCCCCATTGCTAAACTACAGAAAAGAACACAGTCATGAAAATCTTGAGCTTCACATCGCCGCCCGTAATACAATTCTGAATTTTTTTACAATTTCTGAATTTTTTTCTCATTTTTTCTCACAATTTCTGAAAGTGTGACGGACAGACAGACGGACAGACGGACATCTTCTTATATATATATATAATATATGAAGAAATATATATATATATATATATATATATATATATATATATATATGAAAATGAAAAGGTTTATTGGCAGACTATAGTCCATATGACAAATATTATTAATACAATATATATATATATATATATATATATATATATATATATATATATATACTGTACACAGGGCCATGCAGAGGGGGGGCCACACGGGCTTGAACCCCTGCCCTTTTCCCTCCATGACTCAGAAGTGCACTTTTTTCAATAACTTTTTTATGTATATAAATACAGTAAACCTTGTTATCCTGTCTTAGTATGGTGAAAAAAGAAATGGGCCTTTCCTGTCAAGGGGTGGGTGGGGTCACACTTCTATATAGGCTATTAGTTTAAGTTATCGAATCCGAAAATTTGCCCCAGGGAACGCATCCCCCATTATAACACTAAGTATATGGGAAAAATGTGTCCCATTTACAACACTTAAGTACTTATCAATATTAGAATTTTAATGTTTTTTATTTGCACTTAATATTTAAGTACTAGCAAAGGTGTATTACACTTTCCTGGACATAACCAAACATGAAATGCAAAGAAGATTTAGAGGGAAAGACGAAAGTAGTTACAGGCAAAATTTTGAGTTCCCTACACTGCCTAACAGTCCCATCAAAATGGAAAGATGTGCGAAATGACGCTGTTGAAGCTGTTCACACCGTTTGCAAATTCTATGGTTTTGAGGAAGAACATGACAAACTTTTGACTAAACTTAAGGTTTCTACCCTCATATACATGAAGGAAAACAACCTCAGTATTGTTAATCCTGCTCTGTTTGAGTTGATCAAGATCTACGCCACTCTTCCTGTATCTACTGCTCCAGTGGAGCGCTGTTCTTCTAAACTAAAACTAATCAAATTAAAGCTTCGCAACTTTTCCAAGGAAGACAGGCTGTCAGACCTCATGCTGCTGGCCACAGAAAAGGTCATTCCTCTTAACCATAATGAGGTTAACATCTTTAAGAGCATGACCCAAAGGAAATTACTGTTATAAAAATTCTAGTAAATGCGCATCTTTTTTCTCTACAGAAAATTAGAACAGTATTCGAAATTCCCTGTTATCCAGCACTCTTTCAAGCTTGAAACAATGGAATTCAGTTTTGCAGATTATTTTTACTATATAATGCTGAGATGTAAGTATTCACGCACATGGCATAACTGTACTGAATTGTTTGTTAAAAAACTTGTTCAATGAAATTATACTTTTTTTTTCTGTTTCTGTAACAGTGATTGCCGAAATTAATACAATGAAATGGAGAGCTACAGCGAGGAGGAAGGGTGAGAGAGATACCGTGATAGAGAGAGTTGAGGAGGGAGTCAGCAAAATATCTGTACAAAGTTTTAAGTGTTTCTGGAAGAAGAGTATTGTTTACCTCGTAATATACATAGTCAATGTTGCTTGAATCGCTTATCATTCATGTTTTTGTATTGTGATTGTTAAAAGCAGAAAAGCGCTGTACTTTAGTAAACGACAATAATCATTCTGTTTTTTGTGTCATAATTTTTGTCAATAAAATAGGAATGTACTCTTATTGTTTATTGCGCCTTCATTAAGTAACATCTTAAAGAAATCCAGAGGTTTCCTTATATTTAGCAAGTAACTTGTATTACTCATCTGTAATGTGAAAAAAACTGAAAAACACATAATAAAATTACTAGTAGTTCTATGTTAAAATTCTCACAAGACGCACCGCAATCTACCACCTGGCTGTGAAATTATTCCGAACCCTCAAAGAGGTGCCCTTTTTTGGCCTTGAGCCCCTGCCCCTTAAATGTTCTTTGCACGGCACTGTATAATATATTAGGGTGTGTCAATTTGGGAGGTGAAAATTAATTTTTGCCAATTCCTTCACTGAGGGGTTTTAAAAATATGTTTTTGGATGTGAAGAATTCAAATCTGCTATTATTTTTGTGATTGCTCAACACTTAGCTTGGTAAATCTACGTTGATTAAAAAGCACATAAATTGCTCTCGGAAAAACAACATTTATTAATTTTAGCTTCTCAAAATGTCAGGTAATGCTATAAAAATTTTAGTTTCTCTGCATAAAACATATCCTAGTAATCATAAAACCATATCCTTGTAACCATAAAACAACATTAGAAAGTAATGAATCCAGTAAAAAAAAAATATTTAAACAAGTTTCATCAAGTCTTGCTTTGATTCGTTCTTGGACATCAGCCGCCGACTTGCTTCTTGGCCTCTGATATAGCTCTCACGTTTCTCATGTGTATACACCCTGCCTGCTGCCTCTGTGACTTGTTTCACACACCTCTCTATTGACTGAGCATGACAGGGCCACTGTGGAACTTGCATAGGCTTGTCAAAGAACTTCTTACTTCCGCTGTAGTAAGTTTACATGTCAAGGAGGTTCAAATACCCCGTCAGACCAGTCTGTCAGCTCCAACACGGAAGAAGCACTGGGGTTGATGGAAGGGTCTTCCTGGGACGTACAGAAAGATCTCCAAGTGTGTCATCATCTCCACCCCTCATGTCAACAATCTTTTGGACACCAGCTCTCCTCTCCTCACTGCATCTGAGCACAAGAGTGTCTGGATTATCATTCGCTGAATGCATACCATGCTGAGCGCTTGATGTTGGCAAAACAGCATCCTCTACAGCCTTCTTTTGCAGCCTAACTAGCCGCAGCTGAAACAAGATGTGGCGTGGGCCTTCCACCCAAGAGTGTTTTACTTTGATGTTGAACCAACAGGGGTAGTACACACCAACAATGTATTCCACTATCAGTCTTAAGTTGTTGAGGGTTTTGCCTTTAAGGCCATGTTTTGAAACCATATGCGACAAAGCCTGTTTGCTGTTGTCAACACCTTGAATGGCTCACTGGACCAATTTCAAGAAGGGCCAGATCTGTGGGAAGTTCTCCTGTCCTTATGGCCTGTGTGATCCTATACCCGTACGCTTGATCAGTAGAGAGATCCTTTACGACATTGTCACTCAGTGAAGTAAGAGGCTCTCCAATGAGAGTTTGGTGAATGAAGGATCAATTTCAAGTTCGGTTGCAGTGTCTAGCATCTTGCCAATGTTACCTGTCCACTTGTTGTTAGACAAGGTCTTCCCATCCAGTGCTGTGATCAAGTGTCGCAGGGGTAACTCGTTAGTGTGGGGGCACAAACCAACCAGATCAGCTTACGGCAAAGCTTGACCTCTACCCAATGCATGGAACCACCCTCCCAGCCAGTGTTAACATTTGTAGAATCACCTCCAATGGCCTGCAGGCTTTTATCAATGCCCTTCTTCTTCATGAAATCTACAAGATTATCAGCAATAACTTCAGCAGGTTTTTTTTCTCGTTGAGCCTTTCTCAGGAGTGAAGTGGTAGAGATATCTTCCACCTGGCTCACTGCACACAGAATAATGCTCTTCTTTGATGATGCTGGGGAACTGACGATCTGAATTGTCTGCTTTCAGCATAACTTTAGTTGTATCTTGACGGCCGTCAAAGAAGATGCAGTCAATTTCACCCTTCTTACAAAGATCATCAAATTCCTGATCCAGGGATCTCATAACTTTTTCTTGGGCCCTCTTGATTTTATTGTGATCAACTACAAGTCTCTTGTCTTCTTCAGTGATCAAGCCAGCATCCATAAAGGCAGCAGTGGTGATGGCAGCTGTGGCACGCAGGCCAACACCATATCTGATGCTATGCATAGCAACATTAGGTATTTCTAATGTGTTGTACTCTGGCTTTTTATTGGAAGTTGAAGACGTGCTTGGTATTTCTAATGTCACTTCATAACTTCCATCCTTTCCATCTTGAGCATCAGCTATTTGTTCTTCATTTTCATCATCAGAGAAAATTATTTCATTTGATGGCATTGAAACATCCTGCTTACTTGTCTGCTTATATTCAGCAAGCCTTCTTCTTTCGTCTTCTTGCCGCTTCTGCTTTTTGACTTGTCTGTTGTGCTCAGGTTGATCTGGCAAGCCAATCTGATGTGGTCCAATAAAACCAGACTTGTCTCTCTGACCTTTAATGAAAGCAAGTCCCTTCACAGGGATCTTCATCTCCCTAGGGCATGTACAGTTAATGTGAGTTTCGTTTTTGCAACCAGCATCTGCAAGGCAGCCAAATTCAGAGCAGAGAACAATTTTACACTTGCAACTGAGGATGTCAAAAAGCTTGTCAAGTTTTGCAATGAAAGCCTCTTTGACGTGTAGCTTTCCTCTCCCAAGAGATATGTTTTTGGCCTGCTCCCAGCTCTCTTGGATCTTGTTTAAGATTGTGACTCGTGAATTTACAACGGGGGCTACAAAAGAACTGTTTGCTCGTTCCCACTTTTCAAGCACTTTAGGGTAAATGTCCTTTGCAAGACTGGCTGCTGGTAGTTTCTCACATCCTCACCACTTTGTTCTCTTAGCAGTAGCCCATATTTCAGAACGTCTCGCAGAGTTGGGAGTTCAGAGGGCAACAACTCTCTACCAGTTCCAATTAGGTTGCTCATATGTGTGAATGTCCCCAGTCTTGTCCTCCTTTTAGAAGCCATTGTAGGTCAATTCCCACTGGTTAGGATGGTAGCACTGACGGACAAGTAATCTTCAGCACACTGATGAATATGTTTCAACCTGTGAAATAAGCAAAAACAGCAGTGCATTATATATACAGCACATATAATTATTAATATAATAATTATTATATAATTCCACAAAAAAGTTAAAAAAGTCACTATTTTTATGTAGCTTCTTACTAAGCAAAACTAAATTATATTAAATTAACAAAAATATCTTTAGAATTCCTAAGTCATGCTGCAACTTTTTAGCACCCCTCATATTTGGAATTTGAAAGTCGAAAAATTCGACAAACCCTAATAATATATATTATTGAAATTGTAGAAATGCGCGTTCATATGTTTGATTAAGGTGATCAGTTGACCATTTCTTGATTTCTTGAACATTTCCGGTTAATGACAAGCAACATCGAAAGATTAAATCAGTCATTAATGACTGAAGAATACGAACACCATATAAAATTGCAAAACATTTTTAACGTCTCACCAAGAAGAAAACCATTTCATTTCCCCTTTTTTAACATTTTACGGCTTCCTTAACTATTAAAAAAAACACCTTCATTTTCTTCCATTTCCTTTCAAAATATGAAGATTTCTTTAAAAATCCTTTCAAAATTGAAAACAGTATTACCCAATCTTCCAATTAGTAGTATGACCGCAAAATGTTCGCAGTGCATATGCAATTGTAATGTTGATCAATTGTTGCAAGGTGCCAGCCCCTCCCCTCTGGGGGTGGGGAGTAATGGGGGAGAGGAGTGGGGATGGGGGTAATGGGGGAGAGGAGTGGGGATAGGGGTAGTGGGGGGGGGGTTATGCAACAAGGTGGGGGTTAGCCCCCCAAGTTGCATAAAGGAGGGTGAAGGGGTTTTGGAGGGAGAGGGAGAATGGCCTCCCGCGCAGCAAAACCCAACTGTTCATCCTTCCACACAATAAATAAAGTGATTGGTAGATAATTGGGTACCCTGGGTGGCCTAGATGCTGGGCTGCTGGTGGGGCGTGGTTCGAATTCCAAGTTAAACTGTAAGTCTAAGGTGGAGTGAAAAGCTTGACCTTCGTCAGAATGAACAATTTGAAGGCATTTTCTAGTCTGTGCGGCGGTATGAGGGCGCACATTGTCGTGTAACAGAATAACACCTTCCGACAATCTCCCTCTCCGTTTTGCATGAATTGCTTGCTTTAACTCATCCCGAAGCATGTCAGAATACGATGCACTTGTTACTGTAGTTCCACGCTCTAGATAATGTTCAAAGATAGGGCTTCGTGTATCCCAAAACAGTGTTAGCATAACTTTACCTGCTGACGGCTGCGCTTTGAACTTCCCTGCAACGGGAGATGTTGGATGCTTCCATTGCATGCTCTGTCGTTTGCTTTCTGGTTCATAGTGATGGATCCAGGTTTCATCTCTAGTGATAATGCGCTCCAAAAAGTTTTCACCTTCATTATGATACCGCGCCAAAAGACGAGAGCAGACGTCCATACGATTACGCTTGTGCTCTTCTGTCAACTGTTTGGGCACCCATCTTGCACAAACCTTGTGAAAGCCAAGAATGTCATGAACTATCGAATAGGCTGACCCTTGACTGATGTCTAATGAAGATGCAATTTCTTTTATTGTTAATCTTCTGTCATCGAAAATCATGGCTCTGGCTTCTTCCTGCTTGTCACCACTGGTTGATGTTGACGGTCGTCCTGAGCGCTGAGCATCTGTCACACATGTCCTACCTTCCTTGAACATTTGAATCCACTCGTACACACTTCGCCGTGGTAACGCATTATTCCCATACTGGCACATAAACGCGTGTGTATTTCAGCTCCTTTCACACCTTCTGCCTACAGAAAACGAACCACGGATCTCTGTTCTTCCAGAGTACAAATTGAAAGCGACGCAGCCATTCTCACTCCTCGTACGATATGTGACAGCTACGAGTAGCCTAAATAAACCTATACTGTTGCTAGCCTAAATAAGCCTATAGATCTCAGTTTGGCTCGTTATTACGAGTATATATTATATATACTATATTATCACTAAAATAAAAAGTGCGGATACTTATTGCAGTACTCTCGTGTGTGTGTGGGTATAGGGTGTCCCAAGAAAAACTATATACTCTTTATAGCATCATATATTTTATAATTTAAAAAAACCCAAACAATATATTGTTATAGCAATTGCCAATGAAAGCTAAATTAGTAATCTAAGTGATCAAAATGTTATAGCGAGTTGTTTGCATATAAAATTTAATTAACTACGCCAAGTACTCAAAATGTTCTCCGGCGGCATGAATGCACTTTTGAATGCGTCGACTAACTGATTCGCAGACATGGACTAATGTGGATGCTGTGATGGTCCCGCACTTTTCCCTAATTGCATCCTTAAGGTGTTCGAGTGTTGCAGGTCTTGTACCATAAACTTCATCCTTCAGGTAGCCCCACAAGTAAAAATCAAGTGGAGTCAAGTCCGGTGAACGTGGAGGATACTCAACGCTTCCTCTTCGTCCTATCCAACGGTTAGGCAACGTTTCATCGATGTACCTTCTGACATCACAATGATAATGAGGGGGGGGGCTTCATCTTGTTGAAAGTAAAAGTCGTCGTTTCCAAACAACTTCCGAACTGCAGGTATAATTTCTGTCCGCAGCATGTCGAGATATGCGGCACCGGTAACTGTCCCATTAAAGAAAAATGGTCCAACGAAACCCTTGGATGATAAACCACACCATGCTGATAATCCTGGTAAATTAACATGTTTATCCACATAAACGTGTGGATTATCAAGTGACCAGTACCTGCAGTTGTGTCGATTACAAGGCCTTTGATAAAACAAGGCCAGGCTTAGTCGACGCATTCAAAAGTGCATTCATGCCGCCGGAGAACATTTTGAGCACTTGGCGTAGTAAATTAAATTTTATATGCAAACAACTCGCTATAACATTTTGATCACTTAGATTACTAATTTACCTTTCATTGGCAATTGCTATAACAATATATTGTTTGGTTTTTCTTAAATTATAAAATATATGATGCTCTAAAGAGTATATAGTTTTTTTGGGACACCCTGTGTATATTAACTGCAAACAACACAGTATAATTAATGTAAAGAACGACGGTTGTGTAGAAGAGCGTTCCGCACAAGATGAGAAGGGAGAACGAACAAATGAAAAATGAGGTACCACCCTGGAATCGAACCCGGGATCATCCGATTGCCGGTCAGGTATGCTATCCACTACACCATGGGCCTCGATCAATCAGAAGTCGTAATTCTCTTACATACGAGCAGAAACCAATGCCCTGAGGGGGCACCTTCGCATGCCGTACATATATACATTTTAACTGCAAACAACACAGAGTATATAATTCCCGGGTGGTACCTCATTTTTCATTTGTTCGTTCTCCCTCCTCATCTTGTGCGGAACGCTCTTCTACACAAGCGTCGTTCTTTACATATATAATATATATATATATACGCATCAATAATGGAAATACATGGATTAAGGTGGGTTTCTACCACGCTCAAATATATATATAATATATATATATATATATATATATATATATATATATATATGATGAATAAAATCACGAAGGAAAGGAAACACAGAGTGGTGCTCAAGCGCTTTCGTCTAATGACATCCTCAGGAACACTCATTAGACGAAAGCGCTTGAGCAGCACTCTGTGTTTCCTTCCTTCGTGGTTTTATTCATCATAAATATTTTTCACGTGGTACTTTCGTGAAATAATTTTCATATATATATATATATATATTACGCATCAAAACAAAAAATAATACGGTTAGTACAGAATTCTATATACAACAAAATACACGTTTAATATATATACGCGTCAAAATGGAAATACATGCTTTAAGTACTACCACGCTTAAATAAAATAGTAAACTCGCAAGTAATCGAGTCCATACTTACATCCTCATTGCTCTGTACTACACAATAAATGCGATTTACCATTAATTCACCACTCAAAGTATGTGTGTATCTACATATATTCAATATAAAGGGCTTTCAACTCGCTTAACACTATTTTTGTACCCATTTTACAATTGGGAGTCAAACTATCACGCTTTTTAAGCGCGGATAGAATACAGTCAAAAGCATGCACAAAGATGACATCGTTTGCTACAACATCACCATTAAATTCAAGTTTCTAAACACTCCTTTCCAAACGGGTGTTTATTTTTTCAGCGCTGACCTTTTCAACTGTAAATTCTTCTTCACAACTCATATCGGCAATTGAAGTACGTTTCTAAATCGTGCTGACAAATGTGTCTTATATAAAGAAATAATTCTTCAGGGTGAACAGTGAAGGTGAGTTCAACCCTTTTCTGTTCTAGTCCTTTGTACCAAAGTTCATGATATTTCGAGGAGTCTGCACCTTCTGAATACGCAGCCAGTTCCAAACCATTCTTGCCTTGTTCGGCTCTACATTTGGTAAAATCATCGAGAAGGACGGTGTACGCGTATTCAAGCACCGTGTCAAAATAACGCATATCAGCAACACGACCGTCTAATATAGGCTTCAGTTTACGGGAGCCGAAGACTTCAAACATTCTGTCGAGAATGAAACGGCTTCGTGTGGGGATAAGGGCGTTATTGTCAGCAGTATTCTTCCACATCAACTGTATATCAACGCAGGGTTGGTTTGTATCACGATTTACGCATAGCGTACAAATAATGACGTATTAGGGTGCATCGCTAATCTGCTCTCTTTTTGTACCTACACCTGCAGGTATTTTATAACGGTCCTCGCCCCACTTCTCAATAGGCTGACCATACGTACCGTTTTGAACGGGACAGTACCGTTTGTTTTATATTTCCTGGCCGTCCCGTCGTTTTAATAAAAATGTCAATTTTGTCCCGGTTTATGTACTTACTTTTTCATGAATACAGAATATGACAACCCCCGTCCCTTTTTTGCCATCCCAATGTCCCGTTTTTGTCTCAAGGAAATATGGTCAGCCTACTTCTCAACCAACACGAAGACTGTCTCCATTTCGTTTCAAGTACATAATTAATGTATTACAGTATTACGGTATTACGCCTGAATACGCGCACAAACTTCAACACGGACACGTCGTATACTGCATTGAGGATGCTGCTCAACGGAAGCTCCATCTTTTAATAGTTTTCTTTTAATCCTGCGAGGGGTGAAGGGCCAGACGGGTCAAGCTCTGAGGCGACTATGAGCCGCCGTCGCATTGTTTTTGGACTTGGAGGGACCGTGCGAGTGGCTGGGAGGACGGAGGCGTGGGGTGGGTATGAGTCACATGAGGTTGCGTCATGAGCGAATCCAGGCGTTAGTATTCGTGTTCGAGTTTGTTCCAACATGAAAGATTCGTTGTGCACTGATAAATCATACGAATATTTGTATCCCATTATGCCGGGCAGGTGCTTAGAGAATTTTTCCATCTGCGATACATAAAGTAATATCGGTTTTAATGTTTTATCACACCCACTTCCCGGAATGCATACCATACATCTACGTTCAGGGGTATTCACCATTGTACTTTCTCGAACTATGCGCATTTTATTAACACTCCGGCGATCTGTTTGAGAGAAACATGTGTCCATACTTGTCCTTTTTGCTGGACAAACTATACTTGTCCCTAAACTCTACTAAAAACTCGCGCAAGGCTTTAGCTACAATTTCACTGCCCACCTCGTCATAATATACATGGACGTAGTGGTAAAAATATTTCAAACTCTTCATAATCACAAAATTTATATTCACCACCACAGTGTGCACGTACTCGGTGTGCTGTAACATGGTGTAATATCTCCTATCACACCAATCATCAACAAGGTTCACAACCCAGATCCTTTGCTTCTCTTCTGCAAGCGTGGATTCTTTCACTTCACGATGTATGAGCTCTCTAGTGCAGTTTAATCCTGCAACATAATCCATTACATCGTCTGTACCGCGAAACCCGGCAAAGCTCTCAATAGAATATCCATAGAATATTTGGACGTCGTGCTCCTCACGCTTCGCACGATTTAATGTAGTCTTAAAGGTTTCAAAGGAGGGATGACTAGAAATTTTTTGGGTGTTCACCACATCTGTAAACTTTAGCGAGTACCACTTCAGGAATGTAGAGCATGCAATATCATTGGACGCCATCGTTATTTTTTTCTTCTACGCGAGAATTCTTTAACAGGTAAAAAGACACGTCTGAGAACCAGGGTTTGCGGGAGTCAACTGAGTACGCTGGGAGGAGACATGTCCCGATTAGCAGCATGAGTCACGTGACTTTTTATTGGGGAGCAACATGCAGTGGGTGTTGCTTAGAGTTTTTCTTACACACACACACACACATACACACACACACACACACCACACACGCGCGCGCGCGCGCGCGCACACACAAAAAGGAGAAAATGAAACGCCAGCTAAGACATAATTAAATACATGTAATAAATAGAGAAATAAATAAATAGTAAAATTTTGTCAACAAGTAAATAAACTCTAATTAGTCTAACACGACAATTATTCACGCCTCGCGGTATCTAAAGGGAACAGTATCGTAGGTGCCAGGGACCTGGTATCGTTTCCTCTATGAGTTACGACACACTTTCGTCCCCTTAAGCTCCTTCACGCCCCACAGCTTCTGTGCGCCAAAGTTATGAGTCCCTACAGTCAGTTGGGGAGGACGGTCACCCTCATCTTCTAAACTCACTAGCTCCTTCAGCGAATCAAAGTTGACGATCCGCCTGTTCGCCTGGTTAAGAGTGATGTTTTTAGTCTTCACGATGTATTTCATTTCCTCCCCCACCCTCACCCGTAACCCGTAAGTTTTTGGGCCTGTTGACACAAAAGAATCAGCGGAGGCGCTATATCCATACTCATCCTTGAACTCGTCAGTCAACTCTCTGAGGAATTCCCCAACAGGTGGCATGTATTCACCTTCCCTTTCCGTGAATATCACAATATCTGTATCTGCGTACAGAACCCTCCGGTCAAGAGAATGCAGTAGACTCCAAAGTTTGATGCGGGCGTATGCTGTTGTAAAACTAGCTACAGGTATGTTTGTAACACGTGATGTGTCTGTAGCCAACTCGGTTCTTTTGTACTTTATTATGTACGTATTACCCACATTCACAATCTCCATGACCTCTTTATCGGGAGCGTTGGCGTAATCCCACACCTACAGATCTACAGATCTACAGAAGCTAAGGCTAACAAAGACCCTAAGATCCACTCTAAGGCTAGCCCGAGAGAAAGGAAAGAGTAGGGGGTTAAGAGAAGAGAAGAGAATAAGGGGTTAAGTAAGGAGCAACACCTATCATTCGTGGGTTAACATTCATTCAGAAAAAGAGGAAAAAAGTCTCACCATCATCATCCGCCGGCCACTGCCGACAAGTCAGAAAAATAGGCGGAGAAAATAGGAGAGGGGTGAAAGATGAAAAGAAGTAAAATAAGAACGCTTACAAACCATGCAAACACAGTCTTAACTCACTGTCATACCATGCAAACTACAAACATGCAAGTAGAGTTACAGACATGCAAAGTAAGGAGATAAGAAAAAAAAAAAAGTAGGTACAGTTAAACAAAAAGTGGGTTAGTTTACGCTACGAGCTACATCTACGTTCGTGTTAGTCTAATATTTTTTTTTTTTTTTTTATTGCTGGTATCACACGCTGGCATGTCACAAGCTGCCATTCTTCGTCAACAGACTCATCCTCGAGCACCACCACCAGAGCTCCTGTTGTTAACTTTCTTTTTTAATTTTAAACAACGTTAATATTTTTAAAATGTCTGTCAAGACGGTTCTTAAACATATTAACGCTGGTAGAATTAACGACTGACGCGGGAAGATTATTCCATTTATCAATTACTTTAAACGTAAAGACGTTTTTAGCGATATTAGTAATGAAACGTCTGCCACGCAACTTAAATCCGTTATTGCGAGTATTACTATTATCGAAAGTGAACAATTTGTCAAAATTTACGTTATCGACGTTATTAACGATTTTGGAAACTTCAATAAGCTCCCCCTTAATCTTCTAGTTTCGAGTGAATACAGGTCTAATTCTTTAATCCTATCTTCATAAGGCTTATTGCGCAATGACGGAATAAGTTTCGTGGCACGACGCTGAACCCTTTCTAACCTATCAATATCCTCACGCAAGTACGGGCACCAATACTGAACGGCATATTCTAAATGAGGCCTGACTAGGGACTTGTAAAGGGGCAATATAATATCCTTCGATTTAAATTCGAAATTACGCGCTATGAAGCCTAACATCCTATTCGCTTTTGCGAAGACTCCAGGCACTGGTTCCTAACCTTTAAATCCTTAGATACGCGTACGCCTAAATCTACTTCCTCGTCAACGCTCGCTAACTCCCTATCATCCATCGTGTACGCGTAATTATTGTTGCGAGAACCTATATGCAAAACTTTACATTTGTCTACGTTAAATTGCATCTGCCACTTATCTGTCCACTCCATAATCCTATTTACATCGTCTTGAATCCTATTTCTATTGTCCTCGTTAACCTTACCGCCTATTTTAGTATCGTCCGCGAATTTTGAAACGTTACTAGTCAATCCTACATCTATGTCGTTAATGTAAATTACGAATAGCAATGGGCCTAACACTGAACCCTGTGGGACACCGCTACCTACATCTAACCACCCCGATTGACTACCATTAACTACGACCCTCTGTCTCCTAGCACGAAGCCATTCTTCTAACCAGTTAGCTACCTGACCGCGTATACCGTGCGCTTTAACCTTCGCAATTAGTCTCCTATGCGGAACTGTATCGAACGCCTTTTAAAATCTAAATAAATAACGTCAGCTGCTCTATGCCTATCGTATTCGCGCACTATTTCGTTATAAAATTCTAACAAATTAGTTAAACAAGACCTATGGCGTCGAAACCCATGCTGACTACTATTAATCAAATCTCTACTTTCTAAGTGATCGATGATACGATCCCTAACTACGGATTCCAAAAGTTTACCGACAATTGACGTTAAGCTAATGGGCCTATAATTGCTAGCTACTGCGCGGTCGCCTTTTTTAAAAATAGGCGTGACGTTAGCTAATTTGAAGTCTTCAGGAATAACCGCCGTTTCCAGTGACTGATTAAAAATCTTCGTTAAGGGGCCTACGATAACGTCTTTCAAATCTTTCAAATGTCTAGGATAAAAAGCGTCAGGGCCTGCAGCCTTGCTAACTTTTAGCCTATCGATATAATGCGCAATCTCAGCCTCGTAAACAGTTATTACATCTAAAATAGTCTCGCTACTAAATGGAACGATATCGTCAACGTCGGGGACATTATTTACGTCTTCTAAGGTAAAAACTGTCGCAAAAAAGTTATTGAAAATACCCGCCATCGCCTGAGGGTCAGAAGCCAAAGCGCCATTAACATCCACTAGAGGGCCTATGTTATCTTTTACCGGCTTACGATTATTAACGTATTCAAAAAACTTTTTTGGATTATGTTTACTATCCGCAGCTATAACTATCTCTAAATTACGCTTAGCATTCCTAACTGATCTTTTAACCTGACGCCTAAGCTCGATATATCTATTAAAGTTAGCAGCTGTGCCATTACGCTTATTAAGTGTATACGCTCTATTACGCTCTATTATAAACTCTCCTATTTCCCTAATCCACCACTTCGGCCTACCACGATTTCTAGCGCGCTTGGGCCTACGAGGAATAAACTCCCTTTCAATATTCCTAAAACTTTCTTTAAACGCCACACAACGCAAATTTGTGTCATTACCCATAAATAAGTTATCCCAGTCCACTACTCTCATCCTATCCGCAAAACTATCAAAATTAGCCCTACGAAAATCAGGGACTTCTATTACGTTACTATCCTGTGTGTTTTCTATCAATAACTTAAACCTAAGAATTTGATGATCGCTACATCCTAAACTCTCGCCTACTTCTAAACCTTCGACAATATTCTCGCCGTTCGTCATCACCAAATCTAAGATATTATCACCGCGCGTTGGTTCGGTAACTATCTGTCGTAAAAAGTTGTCTTCCATAAACTCAACCAATCTCAAACCCTCTTTATTACCCGTAAAATTCTCGTAATTAACATTAGGGCAGTTAAAGTCTCCAACAATTATACTATTCCGATTGTCAATAAAATTACCAAGAAGTGAGTAAAATCTAGTATCTATATCGAGGGGTTGAACGGGAGGTCTATAAACAACAACAAAATTAAAACTAATACTACGCGCCCTAACTTCAACACAGATCGCATTAATTGCTGCCGGAAAATCTAACTTAACCTCGATAGCCCTAAGGGAATTACGAATGTACAGCAAAACGCCGCCTCCAAATCTATGTAACCTATCATTAGTAAAGAGTTTAAAACCCGGTACATCAAGTTCCCCCAACAAGTCCCGAGTCACGGTATTTAACCAAGTTTCAGTGATAGCAACTATATCATAGTTGCCGGAATAAATTACCCCCTTAAATTCATTTAATTTATTTCTAATACTACGCGCGTTGCAATAAAAGACGTTTAAGTTATTTTTTACCACGGGCCCGCTTTTTAAACTATTTATCACGTCGGGCCCGCGTTTCCCGGACCCACAACGTTTAAAGAAGGCTTCGATCTACACAGCTTTCGCACGTTTTCGTCTATTAACCTACCTAGCCTAGCATTACCTATTTCATTAAAATGCACCCCATCTTTTATAAAAAGGCTAGGATCATTGAATTCGGACCACAGCTTTACGAAGGGTACACTTTCCTCAGCACAAATCTCTTCTAATTTGTTATTAAAAAATATTGTTTTGGACGTAATTTTAAGACCCAAACCGTGCCTAGGGGTAATACCTAGAACTAAAGACCTATCTGACCTCGCCTTCAGGGACCTAATTAACCCCCTATATCTCTCCAAAAGGTCAGGCACTCTCGTATCGGGCCTATACGAGTCGTTGCCTCCTACCATCGTCACCAACATTGAGTGACGGGAAGCAACGTCAACCCTATCCACTTCGTCTCTAACTCTGTCAACCCTGGCCCCTGGGAGACAGACCCTCCTCCTCTTGGTTGGATTCCGTTTAACGAACTCTTTGTCCTTGTGGCGCACTAAAGAGTCCCCAATTAAAATAGTTTCCCCCTCATTCACGTCCCTTTCCAAATGGGCGAAAGGGTTCGAAACCTCGATAGGGGGAGATTCCTATCACCTAATGTACGCGGCCTAGCTCCATCCTTAACCTCTCTAAATCCCTCGCTATCTACTACTCTCGGACTAACCTTAACCTCTTCCTCAACTCTATCTAACCTTCCCGACAAGCTACCTAAACTAGAAACTAAGTTACGCACCTCACCCTTCAAATTACTAACGTCTTCAACGTTAGTATTGGTTCGGCTTCCGTCAACCGTAGCCCTAACCCTGCCCTCATCAAGCGTTGCAAGTCTATCCGCTACCTCACGTACACTGCGTTTTATGTCAACTAATTCCTCCATGAACTCGCAAAAGAAACAAACTGATCTATCGGTAATCGCCATTGGACCGCCGTTATAATCCTTAAATTCCGAATACCACCGGCTAACCCTACACCTAACACACGACGCTTTCTGCGACGGCATCGCGGAGTTAAAAATTTAAACCGTCACAGGTATAAGTTAAATTAAGCCGGCACGCTATGTAAACTTCTAAATCGCTAAAAACCACTAAATCAATTACTTAACTATAACAACGTAAATTTGAACGCAAGTATATAAAATTCAAAACTATCCAAAAGTAAAATTCTCAGCAATATATAAAAGTAGATGCAAAATCAGAGAGCTCAGGAAATGCGTCCGTTCAGTACAATCCTGAGCAAATTTCCCCAGAGACTATTCAGGCACAACTTTGCACTAAAGAGTACCTTAGAATTGCGCTTCCGTATAAAGAAGGAAAAGCCTTGTGTGTGTGTGTGTGTATGTGTGTGTTTGTGTGTGTGAGAACAGAATTCATAACATTTGTTATTATCACGAAATTTCTTGTCGTGACGTTTCGCCTGTCCAGATATGTCCCCGTCTTTCTGGAGACATCGTATCGCCATTCTCGAAACTATCGCACTTAGATAAATCGGATGTGCTTGTTTGTTATGATGTCTTGTGATATTATAGCTTAACATTTTCTGATAGATGCAAGGAGATAGTCAATAAAATTATATGAAGATTAAAGAAAACAATATTTCAGAATCATTTGGACTTTGTTATATGAACTTAATATACAGTTTATACTATTTTATAGTAATTTTAAATATTTTTTAAATTTTGCAGTGACCTGAGCTCTTTTACGATCTACGAATAGCTAAATTTTTAATTAAGAAATTTAAACCAGACGTTTACAGTTAAAACGCTGGATTAGGAATCAATTTCACAAAGCAGTTTAATTCAAGAATAGTCCTAAAGAAAATTTACTTTAACTGAAAATAGTATTTAATAGTAATAATAATCGTAGTAATAATAATATAATTTGACAGCGATCCAAACTGATCAAAATTTACTTTAACTGAAAATAGTATTTAATAGTAATAATAATAATAATAATAATAATAATTTGACACCAATCTAAATTGAACATCTACACAGCTATTTGTCGCTTCTTCACAGTAAGAAAAGAGATGTCACGCCATTGCATCATTGACGCTTCACAGCTAGATTTGAGCTGTTAAGCAGCGTCGGGTCTGTTAAGTTGTTGGATGGGTGACCCCCCCCATCTTCCACGTTTAGATGATGTAGCAGCTCGTAGAGAGCTGGCTCCCACATAAAGCTGTAGGTTCTCTCTATCAAACGACCTTTATCATTACGAAGGAGGTTAAACAATCCCAGAACTTTTTTAATCCATGAAGGAAGGGCCAAGGCGGCCAAGGCGGATTAATGTAGTAACCATTACAAAAAATCAATATAATAACATTATATTGATTTTTTGTAATGGTTAATTTTTCTCATGTTAATGTATTGTATTTGCTAAACTCAGTTTAGTTTTACAGCATTATTTTATACTATTTTTACATCTTGGAGAAGAAATTTAGCGCAGTGCCTTGGTATTTTAAATTGGAGTGACAAGTTTGACCCTTGTGCCGAAAACATAAACCTAGGCAGCCAAGACATTGCAGATATGCGCTGAAATATAATACTGTATTGAGCCTAATATGTTTAACCTACACAATAGTAATATTCCAAAATTAACTTATTTGCGACCAGGTGAAGCGGATTTAGATGAATAAAACTGAATTAATGGTTTATCTTAATAATGATAATATATATATATTATATATATATATATATATATATATATATATATATATATATATATATATATATATAATATTTACATATAAATTATAAAGAGTGTGTGTGTGTGTGTCTAGGGCGAATGGTTGTATTCCTTGGCTGTTTCGACTGGCGGGGATCCTGAAGCCCACCTAAAAGGCCACATTCTACTTTAAGAATTTGATTTGAGTGGTGGTGGTGGCGGCCGAGTTAGCCTATATATGTTTATATAACTCACTAAACTATGGCAACTGGTTGCTTAGCCTCTAAAAAGACTGCCTGACAGCCGATTACGCCGTACGATTGACTGTGGCATGGCTGACATCTAAGCCACCTGTCTGTGATGCTGAAGAATTCAAAATGCTTCGAAACATGCCTCTGAGAACATCTTCTCTTTCTCCTCCTCTCTTTTCTTCTTGTGCTTAGACTACCCACATATATATATATATATATATATATATATATCTATATATATATATATATATATAACCTTTGGTTAGCTTCCGCCCGAATTGCTCATTCTGACGAAGGTCAAGCTTCTCACTCCACCTTAGACCTACAGTTTAACATGAAATCCGAACCACGCCCCACCAGCAGCCCAGCGTCTTAACCACTAGGCCACCCCGTGTACCCATTTATCTACCAATCACTTTCTTTATTGTGTGGAAGGATGAACAGCTGGGTTTTGCTGCGCGCCGCCTGCCGTCACCGGGTTTTGAACCCGGGGCCGATGGATTCGTAGTCAGTGACGCTAACCACAACACCACTAAGGCGCATTATATATATATATATATATATATAAAGAAAAGAAGCTTTTCCATACATGCATACACACCCACATATGTATATTTATGAGCCTGAGCAACTAGGTTAGGTTACAACTCATATATATATATATATATAAAAGGAGTGCACATTCATTTCACATATATATATATATATATATATATATATATATATATATATATATATATATACAGGGTGGGCCGTAAGTTTCCATACATAGGAAAAATAAACATTTTTTATGGACAACCATTTTTATTTATATAATATGCTGTACATGGTTGCCATTGTTTTGAAAACACATTTCAATACGTGTTCCCCACTGTTGATGAACACGCATTAGCACAGTTGACGTTATGCTTGTAATGGCGTTGGTGATACGTTCCTTTAGATGATTTATGTCTCGTATCTTTTCCTGATACACCATGGCCTTCAAGTGCCCCCAAAGATAGAAATCAAGGGGGGTGAGATCTGGGGATCTGGGAGGCCACTCCACAGGACCACGCCGACCAATCCAAGCATCCGGAAACTGCTGATCCAAATACCGACGCACGTGAAGACCATAATTTAAATTTTCCTATGTATGGAAACTTACGGCCCACCCTGTATATATATATATATATATATATATATATATATCTTCATGGGTCTCAGCAGTTCGGTTAGGTTACCCATTGGAGTTTACATTCATTTCACATATACAGGGTGAGTCAAAAGTCTCCATACAGGGCAAAATGGTCACTTTATTATGCAATCACTTGTAAGTCACAAAATATGCTCTATGTGGGCACCATTACACTAAATACACATATGGATGCGTTCCTCCCAGTCAGGGCAAACTCGCGTTAACACGTCTAGTGTTATGCGTGCACACGCATCACGAATGCGTTCCTTTAGGTGGTCCGTGTTTTGTATTTTCACCTGGTACACCATGGCCTTCAAGTGCCCTCACAAGTAAAAATCAAGGGGGATGAGGTCTGGGGACCTCGGAGGTCACTCCACGGGACCACGGCGGCCAATCCAGTGACCCGGAAACTGCTGATCCAGCCACTGGCGCACGCAGATACCGTAATGGGGTGGCGCCCCGTCTTGCTGAAAGTACGCTGGAAATCCTCCGTCCTCGTTCGGCAGGGACGGCATGACTGTGTCTTGCAGTATGTTTAGATAAATTTCGCATTCAGATTGGTGTCAATGAAAAAAGGGCCAACAATTGTGTTGCCCCATATCCCGCACCACACCATCACTTTTCCAGCGCCTTGCGTCTTTGAGGGACTCATCCAGTGCTGGTTGTCATCACTCCAATAACGTACGTTTTGACGATTAACCTCTCCATGAACATAAAAGTAGGCTTCATCTGAAAACAGGATGCCAGCCGAGTACTCCGTGTCTTCGTCCACTTTTGTTCTTGCCCATTCGCAGAATTCCAGCCGCCTGTCCGGGTCGTCTTCGCTAAGATACTGTAACATTTTCATTTTGTATGGATGCCATCTGTGCTCTTTCATAATGCGGACGATACTCCTTTGGCTGACACCTCATTCTGCAGACATCCGTCGAGTGCTTT
>JAJOZX010000038.1:2392500-2467500 GCA_023014485.1 Bathynomus jamesi
ACATTTTGTTCAGTCATGCATATGCTGTGGTGGTGGTGTTCGGCTCTGTGTTTCCACTTTGATTTTGTGAAAAATTTCTTTCATTAATCATTTAAAACAAAATTGTCAGCCATATTTTATCATAAACCGGTACTATAAGTGAGTATTATTGAATAACAGCTATCAAATTGTGTATATTTCACCGACAACGTCTATATTGTGTGAAATTGCAAATTGATCTATCATTTTCTTATTTTACAGGTTTTTATTGATGTTATGTTACAATGCCTAGAGAGTGCAAAAATTCGCCAGACAGTTTTGGTTATATTTGTGGGACATTAACGTTAAAACAGTATAAAAGGAAGTTGACTTCTCATGTGAAAAAGCTTTATGAATTATACTTCGCATGCAAAGTTGGTGATCAGGACAAGCACTGGGCGCCTCATATCTGCTGTGTGAGATGCACAAGCTCGTTCTCTGCATGGTTCAAAGGCACCGGTCCTGGTCTGGAATTCGGTGTCCCAATGGTATGGAGAGAGCCGCTGGACCATTCAACTGATTGCTATTTCTGCTTAACGAACATTACAGGTTTGAATCTTTTATTTTTCTGAATATACGTCAAATTTGGTGTTTTTAGCACATTTTAGCATATCCTGCTCTGCATAATGTATTACACAATTATGCTATCTTAAGTAGTCAACAATGTCTATTGTCTCACATTACAGGTTGCAACAGAAAAGGGAAAAAGGCTATAGTCTACCCAAATGTTCGTTCTGCTATGCGTCCTGTGGAACATTCTACAGATATACCCATCCCTCGTCCTCCAGCTTAAATGCCGACCGATAACACAGACTCTGATAAATCGGAATTAGACGGCGAATGCTATGAAGCTGAAGTCGAGTCCAAGAAAGAACAACTTCTCATCACGCAGCCTGAACTCAATGATTTGGTCCGTGATTTAATACTTACCAAGCAACAAAGTGAACTGCTGGCCTCACGTCTACAAGAATGGAATCTGCTGGCGGAAGACACACGAATTACAGCATTCCGAAAGCGCTCCTTGGATTTTCAGGAATATTTCACAATGAAGAACAACCTTTGTTATTGCATTGATATACATGGTCTGTTCGATGCTCTGGGTTTGTGCTATGAACCGAATCAGTGGAGATTGTTCATTGATGCATCTCTGTACAGTGTTAAGGGTGTACTGCTACACAATGGGAACACAATGCATTCTGTTCCGATCGCTCATTCAGTCGTCTTGAGAGAAACGTATGACACTGTTGCTTTTATTCTGGACTGTATAAAATACAATGAACATGAATGGCTTATCTGCGCAGATTTGAAGGTTGTGGCTATTCTCAATGGATTGCAAACTGGCTATACGAAATACATGTGTTTCCTATGCAAGTGGGATAGCCGAGCAAGGTCTGAACACTACACACGCTCAGTATGGCCGCCGCGAGACAATTCCTCACCTGGATCTCACAATGTTATTCACGAACCACTAGTACGAAAGGAAAAGGTTATCTTGCCGCCACTTCACATAAAACTAGGGCTGATGAAACAATTTGCAAAGGTGTTGAAACAGGATAAGCCTGCCTTCAAATATCTAAAGGAAAAATTCCCAAAAATAAGTGATGCCAAGATTAAAGAAGGCATATTCGTCGGCCCTCAAATTCGCCAACTCACGCTAGACGAACACTTTGAAGCGGTAATGGATGAGGTTGAGTTGGCAGCCTGGCGTGCATTCAAAAACGTGTGCAGCGGTCTACTAGGAAAGACTAAATACGACAACTATGCTGCACTTGTGGATCAACTTATCAACTCATACCAACGTCTCGGATGTAAGATGTCATTGAAAATTCATTTTTTGCTTTCATATCTCTCATTCTTTCCGGAAAACGCATCTGCTGTTAGCGACGAACACAGGGAGAGATTCCACCAAGATATAGCCATAATGGAGAGCCGATACAAAGGAAAGTGGAGTCCTGCTATGCTGGCCGATTTCTGCTGGAATTTAAAGCGTGACCAACCAGAAGCATCACACAAACGCCAACATAAATACAAATAATGAGTTGAAAACAGTATAATACGAGAGTTTTATGTTAATTTTGTGCATATATGTTGAAGTATAGCAATAATTAAACTGTTCCATATGATAAAGCCTATCTGTTTATCAATATAGTCTTATTTTTGGTATGAAGATTTAAGCAGTCATTACAAAAAAACGTGACGTGATAGAAAAAAACTATTTTCAGATTTGGAATCAGCACACTCGAAATATTAAGAATGACCGAATGTTAGTCCCGTTTTTTTTCTGAACCAAAAATTTGTTTTACAATGTAATTAAAAAAAATTTAATTATTAACGGTTCTCGAATAAAAAATTACCCTTTACTTCTGAAATCAGGTTTGGAGGAGATATGGAATGGTTCGGATTCCATGTTAAACTATAGGTCTAAGGTGGAGTGAAAAGCTTGAACTTCGTCAGAATGAACAAGTCGGCCGGAAGCTAACCAAAGGATTATATATATATATATATATATATATAGGTGCAAAGAGACCAGACCCCGCAACATTGTCTGAGAGGATGAATCTGGTAGCCGTATGAGGTGCAAAGAGACCAACAATATAAACCTTAAGGATTAATAAAAGGCTATTCATTTCAATGTTGCAATTTGCTGAATAATATAATGAAGAGATGTGAGCAGCGAAAATATATCTCTGGAGAGAATAAACTAAATTTAATAAAGACACCTCTATTATTCGTGAAAGTGACCAATCAGTACTTCAGTGCCGAAAGCGTTGGTCCGTTACATCGGTGTTACGACAGCTGATTGGCACACACATATAACATATACCGCCCAGTTACATTGACAACCAATCAACAAACTTACGAATCGCCATTAGTCTTGTAGGGGTAGTGGTTACATTGGGAATCATGCATATAAAAGGGCGTATTTTCAGCTAGAACTCACAGCAGTTATTTTCACCAGTGAATAAGCACACGCATCATGAGCCAGTCACAACAACTTTACAATTTACCGGCTTTATATGAAGATGGCGACACTGCCGTGGTGGCTACAATTAGTCTTTTTAGCGCGACCGATCGGGACGGATTATTTTCAATGCAGACCGTTGATAACATCTGCAATGACGCTCCGTACGATACAGCAGAAGGGCTTACAGTAGAGATGTGAGTATAAAAATTTATGTACCTGTATTTCTATTCTATTTTTTTGTGTACTGTATTTAGTCGCGAACTTATTTATTTTAGTGTTCCTGAGGCTCTCAGGCAAATGCTCTGAGCACATTCTGTGTTTCCTTTGTGATTATTCATAATATATATATATATAATATATATATATATATATATATATATATATGGATGACTGTAATAATACATTTTCATTCATGACATTTTGTTGTAAAATGTTCATCAAAATAGGTATTTCTCAATTTTTAATTATAGATTAGTTTGCATTAGCAATAACTAATTAATAATTAATCTTATGGTAAAGTCCTGTAACTACTTGTCTCCCTTCATATATATTTATATATATATATATATTATATATATATATATACACACATTACCAGTCAAAAGTTTAAGTACACCTACTAATTTCCAATGTTTTGCTGCTTAGCTCATGACATAAACTTCAAATGTAAACTTAACAGGTACTAGAGATGAATTTGCTTACCTGGTTTTCATACTGTATGCTTCAGTGCATCTGCCCTATGCAGTGTGTTGTAACACAGAAGCTTCTTCAAAATAGCCTTCAAAATGTATTAATTTACGTCTAGCATGTAACCTAAAATTAATGCCATTAGCTCTGCACAAAGATCCAAAAACAGTTTAAAAGTCTTTACTACGGTAGTGTGTTTCTTGAGGAGTATATTAATACATGTGTTCAGTTATTAACATGCGCTGCAGTCTTTACATATAAAATCCTTGCAGAGGAGCTGTGTTTTAAAGTATATTTCTGTTTCAAAAAGCAAAAATGGGTGCCAAAGCCCAGTTAACAACAGAAAAAAGAGTCGATTGTAACTTTGAAAAATGAGGGCCGATCACTGAGGCAAATTGCAAAAAAATTTAAAGTATCTGTGAATGCGGTTGCTTGTGCCATTAAACGGTACAAAGAAACTGGTCAAAATAAGGACAGAAAAAGGTCAGGGCGACCAAGAACCACAACAGACTCAGAGGACAAGTATATCCGAGTCACTAGTCTGCACAACAGACGCCTCACAGCACCTGAAATCAAAGCCCAGCTGAACAACTCCAGAATTACAACAGTTTCAACATCAACTGTTTAGAGAAGACTAAGAGAGGCAGGATTAAAAGGACGAACTGCAGCAAAGAAACCAATGCTGAGACTCCAGAAAAGAAAAGGCTAGCCTGGGCTAAAAAACACCAAAAATGGACTGTTGAGCAGTGGAAATTTGTCCTTTGGACCGACGAATCAAAGTTTGAAGTTTTTGGATCCAAACGCAGAGTATTTGTGCGGCGCAGAGCGGGTGAAAGAATGACACAGCAGTGTGTTGTGCCAACAGTGAAGCACGCTGGAGAAAGTGTGATGGTCTGGGGATGTATTGCATGGGAGCAAGTTGGAGATCTCCACAAAGTCACTGGAATACTGAACCAACGTGGCTATCACAGCATTCTACAGCGCCATGCCATCCCATCTGGACTGCGACTAGTTGGCCAGCAGTTCATAATGCAGCAAGACAACGATCCTAATCACACTTCCAAGCTGTGTCAAAATTACCTGAAGCAGAAAGAACGGCAACGTCAGCTCACAGTTATGGAATGGCCAGCACAGTCCCCGGATCTGAAACCCCATCGAGCTAGTGTGGGATGAACTGGATCGACGAGTGAAAGCCAAGCAGCCATCTAGCGCTCAGAAGCTCTGGGAACTCTTACATGAGTGCTGGCAGCAGCTTTCACCAGACTATCTTCTTTCTCTTGTTGAGCGCATGCCTCGAATTTGTTCTGCTGTAATTGCTGCGAGAGGAAACTATTTTGATGAATCTAAAATTTAGACTTTGCTTTTGGTAAATTGTCCTGATTTGTTGTTATTTAAGTTCCTATGTTTATACTTATGAATTTGTATCATGATAACTTAGTTAATAAATAAAAACTTTAAACAAAATTTCAAATTTATGAATATTTCAGGATGTACTTAAACTTTCGACTGGTAGTGTATATATATATATATATATATATATACATATATATGTACTCTGCATGTGTATTTGATGAAAAACAAATGGGTTTTCATTAAAAAACATTCAGAAAAATGTATGAACTAATCATATTAATTTTAAATTATCCTTTCTCCTTAAAGGTCCAATGAGGAACTGATTCGTGTTATAGCTACTTTTCGTGATAGTTTTGAAGAAACGCGTCGTGGACCTGTATACGGAGGTGGAAGTTTGGCCGCGCAGTCAACCCAGCGATTGCCACATCATCAACGAAATAATGTAAGCTTTTTCTTTTTCATGTGTTTCGGGTAAGCTTTTCTTTCTTTTTCATGTGTTTCGGGTAAGAAGAAGACGCAGTGTATTTTCATGAATTTATTAAATGATAGAAATCATGTTTTATAAAATAGTACAATTTTTAATATCCTTCTTAAATTAGTTACATAATTAGTTTCCGTTACATTTTAAATAAGCTACAGAATACACAAACTAATATTATAGGAGACAATATTGATACAATTATTGAAGTTACAATTTATATATGTACACGTAAAACTTTATACAATACATCGAGTGCGCACAAACGGGAACCTTTTTTTATCTCTCTGCAGACCATTTGATAATTCCGCTCAGTGTGACACGGGTTGAATAATTTTAAAAATGTATAAATTCTTTTCCACGTGACATGTGCCAGAGAAATGAAAGGAAATACATGCCACATACGTTACTAAGTATCCCTGGAATTGTAAAGATTCCAGACAATTTCGGGAATGTGTAGCTGTTCGAGAAATTTTGCAATAATAACGTCATTCCATGGATAAGTCCCGAATGAATTAAAATAGTACAGGCGGTCCCTATTTTTAAAGTAGATGGCTATTCAATGAATCCCTTCACCACCAACAATATCCGTTTTTACAATAAGACCAGCATTTTCTCGTAGTTTGCAATTTCAATGTTTCACTCTTCGCAAACACACCGATAAATTTTGGGCGCGTGATTCGTTCACTATTCATTACTCTCTGAAGTGTATTCGTGTCTATTTTGAAAGTCACTGACAACGCCCCAAAATCTGTCAATTTCTATTAGGGCTTGTGATTCGAGGTATACTAGTACACTAATAAGTGCGTCTATCGGCTTGGCGAATTCGAGTCTGACTGAGATGTTTCCACTCTGCTGTGGACTTAAGTGTGTATTTACACTAGCAGATAAGTCAGGTGTAATGTCAAACGGATAAAGGTTAAATTGATCGATGAATTCTTTCTGCGTTACCCCAATCCCAAGCTCATCACAACCACTGGCAATATGGGTCAGATTACTATATGCTCTCGTGCAAAGCGGGAACACAGCGTGTGAGAATAATCCGTATACAATGCCCCGTCCATCGTAACACCATTGACGTATAGTTATATCTTTAAGGCCGAAATTTTCCAATTTAAAGGCGTTCTTTTCATATTTTCCATTCACCGAAGCGTGTTCCTGCATTCCAATTAATATCCTTTTAGGTAGAACTCCCAGGGCCACGTTTTCCATCTGTTTCAAGGCCAACCTTGCTGGCACCTGTATAGTTTGATCTGTACTCTGTTAATTGGGTATTTTATTGTGGCATGTATTAAATTTTTCTCAATTTCTATTTGTTTAGGCGAACTTAATTTCACGCGGCGTACGCGAAGGTATGTTTCCATAATATGAATCACAACGGGCTTTGCACCCTCTTCTTGATAAGCCCCCAGATTTAAACAGATCTCAGGATTCGTGCGGGTGAGCTTTATTTTCATATCCACCCCATTCACAAGCAACTTCTCCTGGAATGTGAAGTCTGTATGCAGGCGTCCAAAACACTCATATATCTTCTTTTTAGAATTTGTAAATTTGTCCTTTACACTACTTTCGTCTTTTGTCTGATAATAGTCCTTGGCAGTTAAAAAGGTATGCTTCGCTTCTTTCGAAACGTTCAACACATTTTCCAGATAGGCTCGTAGGTGATAGTATTCCCTTCCTACCGAGATGTTGACCTGATTTAAATATACATCACATTGGTTGAATATGGAGTGCAGAAAGTTTGTTTCATGGTATATAGCATATTTGTCATCGCAGTCCGCTCCATCAGAATGGGCTATACGTAATTTAGCGTACATGTGCACACAGCTTGGATAAAAAAAAGTAAGGGCCTGAGCTGGGTATCACGAATTCTGTAGGAGCACTCGGAGAAGTAATTGTGTTTAACGGATTAATTGTAATAAAGTCACTGTGCTCAATAGAAACGAGTTGGGGGCATGTCAAAGAGGGACAGCTCCGATTTACAACATTGTGAACTGCACGGATGGATGAAGCGTGCCATGACGAGTCAGAAATAGTGCCGCCTCTCTCGACAAGTAGTAAACAGCCTATGATTCATGAGAGCAATGTCCTTAGCTCATATCAGTAAAAAGAATGGTCAAACCATAGGTTTCAGGCGCTTAGAACACTTCTTTTTTTGTCCTTTTACGTTTAACGCCACGTGCTGGTAATCCCTTCCTCCGGTCAGGCCTCTTCTTCTTCCCACCACCACGCATTTTTCTCTTCGCATCTTTGATGATTTCGTCCCTTGTCCGCTTTAAGTGTTTTTTTAGAGCTTTAGGTTTAGCCCCCGCCATTATTTCTTCTGCCGTGTTAAGACTTGATTGTAGCGCTTTCCTCCCGAGGTGTCTAGCGCCCCTCTTCAGCAAGGGGACAGCCGTGGGTAGTATGGTTGAAAAAATGGACCCAAGCCTACTCCCACGCTGGTATCTCACACCTCGATAGAGTGTGAAAGGCTTTCGTTCCATTATAACTCAGTGCGTCGAAAGTGTAGCTTCACTGTTAAGCTCCCATCACCGAATGGGGAACTTTTTCCCTCAATCATTCTTATATACAGTATATTGAGATATTGGTTAATAGATTAGTCGCGACATTCACATAGTGAGGTTTGTCATATGTAATGCTCAAGCTCTTCCCTCTATGGTTGGGGATGTGAGCAATGCGCAGTAGGTGTGCCTGGGTATCCCCAACAAACTGGTGCTCCGCTATATTGCTGTAAATATAGCACATATCTGGAGGTGTAAAGCCATCACTCAGTTTCTCCAATTTCAACTGATACATTAGGCTGGACAAGTCATGTTGTGTCTCGTGAAAGGTATCTCTTTGGATGGCAGCTCCATATCGGCCATCGGTTATAATTTTTAACACTCCTTTGTCTTTAATATTTCTGTTAGCCTGTGATTTTAGGATCAGAGTATATGCATGGGGATCTTTGTTTACCATTTCGTATACTAAATCAGCCGTAAGATTTGAGGTTTTTAAACTTACGTTTAAGTCTCTCACAACATCTTCGGCCACACCATAGCGGCTCGGGCCTAGTGTTACTACTGTAGTATAATACATTGCAACCCCACTCAGAACGGTACGCATGGTTTCATCCCGAGTTACCCCTCCCTTTTCACACTCATTACAGTCTCTAAGAACCGTAAAAACGGTTTTTTATAATCAATACTTAAAAAAAAAGGTATCCAACTGAATTTCGCATATTGCAACCTCATACTATCACGACCCAATTCAATGGGTCCGTGGAGTTCTGTTACAAAGTTGGTCAGGGTGTTGTTAGGATGTACAGATAGAGAAGAAGAGGACGGGAGTGTGACGTAGAAATGGTTAGGCGCCATGTTGCATACTCTTTAAGCTTCATTACTACATCAGCTTTTATATAGGTGTTGAAGCTTTCTGAGTACCCCAACCATTTCACCAGGTACATTTTTATCTTTCCTGAACCTTTACTGCCTAAAATTTTTTCAATTTTAAACACGTTTTTTTCTAAATCAAATGTCACTTCCTGGAGCTCCTCGCCGTAAAAGCCTCCTGCAATTTCTTCCCCATTCAAATCTTCAACGTAATACAGCATTATCTCGTCTTTAGGTCTCATAGACCTAACTTTAAAAATCTCACGGGTCCAGCCTTGCTCAAATCCTTTCGTGAATTTATTTCCTGAACGCGACAGCCTTGCATAATCACTAATTTTGGAACGCACAACGTGTGGCGGTGCTCTACGAATATATCTAAGCACATCACGCCCAGCGTGTGATCGGTTATATGATGAGGCCAGTGACTCCAGAATGTATATATATATATATATATATATATATATATATCTGTATGTGTTTTTATGTGTAAAATAGCGATGCATGCGTTCCTTTATGGTACGTTGAACTCTTTCAGTTAAAGAGGCCTTATGTATATAATTGCTAGTGTAGTAATTGATATTAAACTCTGACAACATGTTCTGAAAAGCTCGGCCTATAAATTCTTTCCCCATATCCGTACAAAAATAGCCAGGAATCCTGTTTTCCTTCAACATCAACGTTTTGGTGGCTTTAGCAACTGTTTCAGCCGACTTATTTTTCAGAGGAATTAGCCACAGATATCTGGAGAAAATCTATTATGAATAGGATGTAGCAGTAGCTATCATTATACACTGAATATCTTTGCATGTCTGTTAAATCCGCTTGCTAAATAGAGTCAATCGAAGCCGCGATTGTCCTGGCTTTTTTAAACTTTTTTCTCACTGGCTTATGAAGTGTATAAGCATCCTACCCCCGCAAAAACCTCTCAACATCTGTACTGAACGGACGCATTTCCTGAGCTCTCTGATTTTGCATCTACTTTTGTATATTGCTGAGAATTTTACTTTGGATAGTTTTTGAATTTTATATACTTGCGTTTAAATTTACATTGTTATAGTTAAGTAATTGAATATTAGTGGTTTTTAGCGATTTAGAAGTTTTCATAGCGTGCCGGCTTAATTTAACTTATACCTGTGACGGTTTAAATTTTTAACTCCGGGATGCCGTCGCAGAAATCGTCGTGTGTTAGGTGTTGGGTTAACCGGTGGCATTCGGAATTTAAGGATTATAACGGCGGTCCAGTGGCGATTACCGATAGATCAGTTTGTTTCTTTTGCGAGTTCATGGAGGAATTAGTGGACATAAAACGCAGTGTACGTGAGGTAGCGGATAGACTTGCAACGCTTGATGAGGGCAGGGTTAGGGCTACGGTTGACGGAAGCCGAACCAATACTAACGTTGAAGACGTTAGTAATTTGAAGGGTGAGGTGCGTAACTTAGTTTCTAGTTTAGGTAGCTTGTCGGGAAGGTTAGATAGAGTTGAGGAAGAGGTTAAGGTTAGTCCGAGAGTAGTAGATAGCGAGGGATTTAGAGAGGTTAAGGGTGGAGCTAGGCCGCGTACATTAGGTGATAGGAATCCCCCCCCTATCGAGGTTTCGAACCCTTTCGCCCATTTGGAAAGGGACGTGAATGAGGGGGAAACTATTTTAATTGGGGACTCTTTAGTGCGCCACATGGACAAAGAGTTCGTTAAACGGAATCCAACCAAGAGGAGGAGGGTCTGTCTCCCAGGGGCCAGGGTTGACAGAGTTAGAGACGAAGTGGATAGGGTTGACGTTGCTTCCCGTCACTCAATGTTGGTGACGATGGTAGGAGGCAACGACTCGTATAGGCCCGATACGAGAGTGCCTGACCTTTTGGAGAGATATAGGGGGTTAATTAGGTCCCTGAAGGCGAGGTCAGATAGGTCTTTAGTTCTAGGTATTACCCCTAGGCACGGTTGGGTCTTAGAATTACGTCAAAACAATATTTTTGAATAACAAATTAGAAGAGATTTGTGCTGAGGAAAGTGTACCCTTCGTAAAGCTGTGGTCCGAATTCAATGATCCTAGCCTTTTTATAAAAGATGGGGTGCATTTTAATGAAATAGGTAATGCTAGGCTAGGTAGGTTAATAGACGAAAACGTGCGAAAGCTGTATAGGTCGAAGCCTTCTTTAAACGTTGTGGGTCCGGGAAACGCGGGCCCGACGTGATAAATAGTTTAAAACGCGGGCCCGTGGTAAAAATAACTTAAACGTTTTTATTGCAACGCGCGTAGTATTAGAAATAAATTAAATGAATTTAAGGCGGTAATTTATTCCGGCAACTATGATATAGTTGCTATCACTGAAACTTGGTTAAATACCGTGACTCGGGACTTGTTGGGGGAACTTGATATACCGGGTTTTAAACTCTTTACTAATGATAGGTTACATAGATTTGGAGGCGGCGTTTTGCTGTACATTCGTAATTCCCTTAGGGCTATCGAGGTTAAGTTAGATTTTCCGGCAGCAATTAATGCGATCTGTGTTGAAGTTAGGGCGCGTAGTATTAGTTTTTTTTTTGTTGTTTATAGACCTCCCGTTCAACCCCTCGATATAGATACTAGATTTTACTCACTTCTTGGTAATTTTATTGACAATCGGAATAGTATAATTGTCGGAGACTTTAACTGCCCTAATGTTAATTACGAGAATTTTACGGGTAATGAGAGGGTTTGAGATTGGTTGAGTTTATGGACGATAACTTTTTACGACAGATAGTTACCGAACCAACGCGCGGTGATAATATTTAGATTTGGTGATGACGAACGGCGAGAATATAGTCGAAGGTTTAGAAGTAGGCGAGAGTTTAGGATGTAGCGATCATCAAATTCTTAGGTTTAAGTTATTGATAGAAAACACCAGGATAGTAACGTAATAGAAGTCCCTGATTTTCGTAGGGCTAATTTTGATAGTTTGCGGATAGGATGAGAGTAGTGGACTGGGATAACTTATTTATGGGTAATGACACAAATTTGCGTTGGGTGGCGTTTAAAGAAAGTTTTAGGAATATTGAAAGGGAGTTTATTCCTCGTAGGCCCAAGCGCGCTAGAAATCGTGGTAGGCCGAAGTGGTGGAGTAGGGAAATAGGAGAGTTTATAAACGAGCGTAATAGAGCGTATAGACTTAGTAAGCGCAATGGCAGGTAGCTAACTTTAATAGATATATCGAGCTTAGACGTCAGGTTAAAAGATCAGTTAGGAATGCCAAGCGTAATTTAGAGATACTTATAGCTGCGGATAGTAAACATAATCCAAAAAAGTTTTTTGAATACGTAATAATCGTAAGCCGGTAAAAGATAACATAGGCCCTCTAGTGGATGTTAATGGCGCTTTGGCTTCTGACGCTCAGGCGATGGCGGGTATTTTCAATAACTTTTTTGCGACAGTTTTTACCGTAGAAGACGTAAATAATGTCCCCGACGTGGACGATATCGTTCCATTTAGTAGCGAGACTATTTTGGATGAAATAACTGTTTACGAGGCTGAGATTGCGCATTATATCGATAGGCTAAAAGTTAGCAAGGCTCCAGGCCCTGACGCTTTTTATCCCAGACATTTGAAAGATTTGAAAAGTTATCGTAGGCCCCTTAACGAAGATTTTAATCAGTCACTCGAAACGGGGATTATTCCTGAAGACTTCAAATTAGCTAACGTCACGCCTATTTTTAAAAAAGGCGACCGCGCGGTAGCTAGCAATTATAGGCCCATTAGCTTAACGTCAATTGTCGGTAAACTTTTGGAATCCGTAGTTAGGGATCGTATTATCGATCACTTAGAAAGTAGAGATTTGATTAATAGTAGTCAGCATGGGTTTCGACGCCATAGGTCTTGTTTAACTAATTTGTTAGAATTTTATAACGAAATAGTGCGCGAATACGATAGGCATAGAGCAGCTGACGTTATTTATTTAGATTTTAAAAAGGCGTTCGATACAGTTCCGCATAGGAGACTAATTGCGAAGGTTAAAGCGCACGGTATACGCGGTCTAGGTAGCTAACTGGTTAGAAGAATGGCTTCGTGCTAGGAGACAGAGGGTCGTAGTTAATGGTAGTGAATGGGTGGTTAGATGTAGGTAGCGGTGTCCCACAGGGTTCAGTGTTAGGCCCATTGCTATTCGTAATTTACATTAACGACATAGATGTAGGATTGACTAGTAACGTGTCAAAATTCGCGGACGATACTAAAATAGGCGGTAAGGTTGTTAACGAGGACGATAGAAATAGGATCCAAGACGATGTAAATAGGATTATGGAGTGGACAGATAAGTGGCAGATGCAATTTAACGTAGACAAATGTAAAGTTTTGCATATAGGTTCTCGCAACAATAATTACGCGTACACGATGGATGATAGGGAGTTAGCGAGCGTTGACGAGGAAGTAGATTTAGGCGTACGCGTATCTAAGGATTTAAAGGTTAGGAACCAGTGCCTGGAGTCTTGCGCAAAAGCTAATAGGATGTTAGGCTTCATAGCGCGTAATTTCGAATTTAAATCGAAGGATATTATATTGCCCCTTTACAAGTCCCTAGTCAGGCCTCATTTAGAATATGCAGTTCAGTTTTGGTGCCCGTACTTGCGTGAGGATATTGATAGGTTAGAAAGGGTTCAGCGTCGTGCCACGAAACTTATTCCGTCATTGCGCAATAAGCCTTATGAAGATAGGATTAAAGAGTTAGACCTGTATTCACTCGAAACTAGGAGATTAAGGGGGGAGCTTATTGAAGTTTTCAAAATCGTTAATAACATCGATAACGTAAATTTTGACAAATTGTTCACTTTCGATAATAGTAATACTCGCAATAACGGATTTAAGTTGCGTGGCAGACGTTTCATTACTAATATCGCTAAAAACTTCTTTACGTTTAAAGTAATTGATAAATGGAATAATCTTCCCGCGTCAGTCGTTCATTCTACCAGCGTTAATATGTTTAAGAACCGTCTTGACAGACATTTTAAAGTATTAACGTTGTTTAATTAAAAAAAACAAAGTTAGCAACAGGAGCTCTGGTGTGGTGCTCGAGGATGAGTCTGTTGACGATGAATGCCAGCTTGTGACATGCCAGCGTGTGATGCCAGCAATAAAAATTAAAAAAAAAAAAAAAAAATTAGACTAACACGAACGTAGATGTAGCTCATAGCGTAAACTAACCCACTTTTTGTTTAACTTACCTACTTTTTTTTTTTTTTTTTTTTGCATGTCTAACTCTTTTCTTGCATGTTTGTAGTTTGCATGGTATGACAGTGAGTTAAGACTGTGTTTGCATGGTTTGTAAGCGTTCTTATTTTACTTCTTTTCATCTTTCACCCCTCTCCTATTCTCTCCGACTATTTTTCTGACTTGTCGGCAGTGGCCGGCGGATGATGATGGTGAGACTTTTCCTCTTTTTCTGAATGAATGTTAACCCACGAGTGATAGGTGTTGCTCTTACTTAACCCCTTATTCTCTTCTCTTCTCTTAACCCGCTACTCTTTCCTTTCTCTCGGGCTAACCTTAGAGTGGATCTTAGGGTCTTTGTTAGCCTTAGCTTCTGTAGATCTGTAGATCATCATTGTAAACACTTCTGTAAGTCTATTTACGCCTCCGTAGGAGGCTGGGCTAGAAAGGTCATAATAACATTTTCTTAATATGTTAGCCATTTGCGTATTTTAGAGGCACGTGGAGAGGGTTGGTCATTGTTGTTTGATCTCTTCTTTCTCATCTTCAGAGATGCTACCGCTGGGAGTGATGGCGTTCTCAGTTGTGGCACATGCGAGGCATGCTCCAAGTCTTTAACCTGTTCAGATATCCTATCATTGTTGTGGGGACATTTATTTGTTGTAGTCTTGGTTTAATATGCTTCCATCCTGATGGTGATGGCCTATCCCATTTTCTCACCAGATCATGGACGATGTCAACGATATTCGAGCCCTGTACCTTTGTTCCTTTCACAATGATCTCACCTGTATCGGTGATCCTCATTCAATAGATTATAAGGACTTAAACCGTTATTCTTTAATGTATGTCGGAGGCTGCTTTTTAATACATGTTCGATATGTTGTGGGACCGGCCCGTTATTCTTTGACTGGTCAGCTCTAACGTCGGGCCCAGGTCGTATGTTGCCATGCTCATCGTTGTCCGTGCTGTGCCTAATAACCACGGGGATCTCTGTCGGATTCTTATAATTTTCGTACTCGTGAAGAAATTTCTGCAGAGCTTCTTGGAATAAGATTCTTTTCTCATCAGATGATTTTTCACTGTTTAATAGGGCTGACAATTCGCTCTCCATTCTTTTAAGCCTGCTTTTACGGGGTTCTAGAATTGTGTCTGGACTCTTTGATCTTTGTAGTGAAGCATACACCTCGTGTGGAATCACTACCACTTTCTTCATTATATTAATCTAGTCAGTTAAAGGCCCCAAAACTGAAAATAAGATGGGGAGGAGTGATCCCCCTCTTTGTACAGTAATTCGTTTTTTCTTCCCCACAGTTTGACTTTTACGAGCGAGTCTACGTATTATGTTCTTGTAACGGCGTAGGCGAGCCTTCTGAGGGGGTTTCATTGATACATTCCAATTTATAACATTAAGAGAGACTTCACAGATGCATTTTAAAAAGAAGTCGGAGTCAATATTTTTAACAAACATCTGTTGCATTGCCCGAGGCAATCGATGATAGATTTTTATTAATTCATGGTATTTCTTTAGTCTCCTTGTCATTCTGGAATATACACCGTTTCAGGCTCGTTTGGGAATATATTCGTTCTTAGAAGCACCCTAAACGTGTTTCGCGGGTGAAGGTCACAAAGCAAATATCCGTAACGTTGACTTGTAGCTTCTTTGTAAACTTCCAAAAACTCCTTACGGTGATTCGGAACATTTCATTGGCTAATACCCCAATTTGTGACACATCTCTACGTTGCGCGAATAAGACTAGATATTGTATATTTAACGAAACATCGCGCATGTATCTATTTTTGAAAAATAGATTCTGATTGATGAAGAACACGCTTATGTTAAGATGGTGGGAGAACACTGTAAATGTCTCGGCGACTCTATGTTCATTTCCCTGTAACGAATTTACGTTATATACGCCTTTGTGGAACAAAATATCATCTTCGTACTCGTTGAATACTGACTGCTTTGTCGAATAACACCATATAACTTTATGTACAGATTTTGAGACCATCTCTCCCTTATCTTTAATGATTTTAAACAGAAACACAGTTTTCCACATCCTGTAGAGCCAGATATATTACACGTGGACGGGTTCGTGAACCTAAATTTTTCTAGAGAATCCATCTCTAACACGTCACACTCCTAAGTGGGTCATTTACAAAATATAATAAAAATTTAAGTGGTGTTCCTTATATTCTAGTCTTGTTTTTCCTCTTCTTCCACAGAACCGTGAATGACGATGAGGTACAGCATCATGTCCCCATCATCGATATTACAGGCGATTCCGATGACAGTGTATTTGTGATTACAGACTCCATACCAGCTGACGAGCCCCCACCAGCGACACATGTAACACCACCACGCAACATTTCAAAGCGGAAGCATGATGAAGAGCCTTCCACGTCAGGTATAAAGCGTGCCAGGAGTGTGCCGGTTGTTAGACCCCGAGTAATAGAGCCCCATCCCTCTACGTCTTACGACACAACCCCCACACTATTTCCTTCCTCAAATAAAAATACGTACCCTTATTCCTGTTCAATTCCGGACACATCTTCCACAACAGCAGCAGCAGCTTCTCGTGCTGTAGAGGAAGGTATAACATTCGGGTTGATGCGCACCGCCACTCCCACCCCGGCCGGCCCTGACTAGAAATCAGTACGTGGTCAGGGTTGACCCTGGATCCATGTATAGCAATGGTGTTGAACACGGACTACGGCACGTAGTTGAACATATTGTGGAGTTTGCCCTTCAGAACCGCGACGAACGTGAAGTCAGGACGAGGCTGTTCTTCGGGTTCGGGTCAGATGACGGGGATGTAGATGATTTTTTAGTAGTAATACCATTCAGACGCTTGGGCGCTTTAGACGTACAGTATATCTTCGGCCGTATAATGCAGGCCTCTCAAAGTAGTACAGCCTTCAATATGGACAACTTCACTGTGGATATTGACCATATATTCCGTGTTGCGGGTCATAGTTCCACACATTATGCTCTTAACTTCAATTCTCCGGTTATTTACAGGCAGCATATAGACACCCAGCGTGGTTGCGGCTTTGTAGCAGTAGTCTTAGCTCATATGTTTACTGTGCTAAATATACGGGCCCAAAAAATTTGGTTGCCGGCTGTTGTGCAGCGTGCCCGTAAACTAGCTTCAGATTGCAAGCTTGAGTTTGACTGTAATATGGGTCCTAAAGAGCTGAGAAGGGTAGAGGAGGAAATGAATGTTCGTATAGTTGTATTTGGAATGGATGATCGTCGTAAGACTGTGTATGTTTTTAAAAGTTGTGTGAGAGATGGTAGAAGGCCCCTACTTATTTTAGGACATCTCCCCATCCGTAATATAAGGGCTCATTACGCGAGTTATGATAAAAGTCGAAAATATGGAAGGCATCCTGATTTGTGTAATGGGTGTCTTGAGTTTGCGGAAGATAGAGTGAAACATTGTAAGGATTGCCACATGGTATGTGGGCAGTGTAAAAGCACCAAATGTGAAAGTCATGAAGTCGAAGCTGAGAAGAGATTGTAATGTGTGTAGACGTACTTTTTTCAATAATAACTGGTTTGAGTTCCATAAGTCAATTGGCGCGTGAATGTAGTATGTTTCATATGATGGATAATGGGGGAAATTCAAGCATAAATGTGATGAAATTCACTGTCCTACATGCCATGAGAAATATAGGGCGGATGGTGTAAAGCATGTATGCTATATGAAAGACGCTAATCCTAGAAATAGACCTTCTATAACTGTGTACTACGATATAGAAACATACACGGTTGCTGAAACCAGAGGTTATCCCACATTTACTTGTAAGCCAGACGATCTGCGATGAGTGCATGGAAGTCGAGTATGATGAGTGTCACAAATGTGGTAAACGGACAAACGTTTTTAAAACGATTGCACACGACAGTCCCGGGAAACTCTTTGTGTCCTTTATTGTCAAGTTAGCGGACAAGTTAAAAAAAATGACTGTGTATATTCTTGCCCATAAAGAGGCAAAATTTGATACAAGTTCCTTTATAAGGAGCTGCTTGAGCACGAGTCATCTGAGATATTTACAGGTGATCCCTTGAAAAGAGGAAACAAAAGTTATGCAGATGCAAATAAGAGGTAATGTACAATTTAAAGGCATTTATTATTCACACTATGTAAATTAGCCAAGCTAACGAAGGTAATGGACGTAGCCACCGAAGTTTCAAAAGGATATTTCCCTTACACTTTCCTCACAGGCGATACTTTAAATTACGTAGAACTACCCCCGCCCAAACATTACGTTAACTATGAATGTATGAGTACAGGTGAACGTGAAGATTTTGACCGCTACTACGACAGTTTTAATGAATCTAATCCTTACAATATAGCTGATGAATGTGAACGTTATTGCGTGAATGATGTGCGGGTGCTTAGAGTATGTTTCCAGGCCTTTAGAAGGATGTACAATTGTACATAGACCGTTTCAAATGCGATCCGTTGCAAGTCGCAACCACGATCGCCTCATTGTGCTTTACGGTGTTCAAGAACAATTTCATACCTAAAGGCACCTTAGCCGTCATTCACAGAAACAATCCCCCAGTTATGAGCACAAAGCTATTTACTGGCTCATACACATACAGCAGCAGACAGGTGTGTACATAAAGCATGCCCGCAACACGGGGTAAGTACCCATTAAGGTTAATTGCCGTGTTTTTTGGGTTGATAGGCTAAGTGAAAACCGTACCACTGGTGAGAAGACTGTACTCCTTTAACGGCTGTAGGTGGCACGGATGCCCCCATCCTGAGTGTGGAATCGTAAGGGATATCCACGGTAGATTTCCTACCGACAGTCTTGCATGGACCCGCACCCCCGATCAGCTTATAGGCACCCAGTTCACTCACAAGATCTTGTGGGAGCATGAGTATGATGTACGGATGGAAACAGATGGACAGTATCGTGAAAAGTTAAACACGATCAAGCGTTCAGTGGTGCTGAATCCTCTCAAATGCAGTGGTAGCTTGTTTGGAGGGCGTACAAATCCCTTCAAGCTATACTTTCCGCGTACGGAGGGCGTGAAACTCCATTACTACGACTTCTGCTCTTTATACCCCTACGTGATGAAGAACAATCCGTACCCCGTAGGTGCACCTGAAAAACTCGTAGGACCAGCCCTACCCATCATCGAGGAGTTCTCAGCAAATTCACTCAGCAAGTTCACTCACAAGATCTCGTGGGAGCATGAGTATGATGTACGGATGGGAACAGATGGACAGTATCGTGAAGTGATAAACACGATCAAGCGTTCAATGGTGCTGAATCCTCTCAAATGCAGTGATAGCTTGTTTGGAGGGCGTACAAATCCCTTCAAGCTATACTTTCCGCGTACGGAGGGCGTGAAACTCCATTACTACGACTTCTGCTCTTTATACCCCTACGTGATGAAGAACAATCCGTACCCCGTAGGTGCACCTGAAAAACTCGTAGGACCAGCCCTGCCCATCATCGAGGAGTTCTCAGCAAATTTGAACAAGAACTATTTCGGTCTTTCTTTCGTAGACGTGCTCCCCCTCACGATTTATGGATGCCAATCTTACCCGTCGTTATAGATCACAAGCTCTTGTTTCCCCTGTGCGTGAAGTGCGCAGAGGAGAACAATGGGACTTGTAATCACACAACCGACCAGCGTAAGATCAGAGGCGTATATACAAGCCCTGGGTTGTCCCTAGCCGTTCGCTATGGCTACAGAATATTGAAGATCTATGAGGTGTGGAGGTTTCAGAAGCTCCCCAACCTTTTCACGCCATACATAAACAGTTTTTTGAAGGATAAGGTAGAAACATCAGGGTATCCACGAGGAGTTGATACCGAAGATGAAAAATCGGCTTATATTCAACGTTACCGTGGCCGTGAAGGGATACAACTTGACCGTTCCCAAATTGTAAAGAACCCAGGCAAGCGCTTTAGTGCAAAGTTGTGTCTAAATCGTCGTCTTTGGGGAAAATTTTCACAGAATACAGGCAAGGGGAACGTTCACCTAGCCCAAAATTATAACGAGGTGTGGGATTATACCAACGCTCCCGATAAAGAGGTCACGGGGATCACGAATGTAGGTAATACTTACATAATAAAGTACAACATTACCGAATTGGCCACAGACACATCGCGTGTTACAAACATATCTGTAGCCAGCTTCACAATGGCCTACGCACGCATCAAACTTTGGGGTCTATTGCATTCTCTTGCGCGGAGGATTCTGTACGCCAATACAGATAGTGTGGTATTCACAGCGAGGGAGGGTGAATACATGCCGCCTATTGGTGAATTCCTCGGAGAGTTGACTGATGAGATCAAGGATGAGTATGAAGACATCGCATACGCCGACTATTTTGTCTCAACAGGGCCAAAAACTTATGGGATACTGGTGAGGGTGGGGGAGGATATGAAATATATCGTGAAGGCTAAGGGTATCACGCTTAACCAGATGAACCGACGGGGCGTTAACTTTGACTCGCTGAAGGATCTTGTGTGCTTGGAAGATGAGGGTGACCAACCGCCCCAACTGACTGTAGGGACCCACAATTTTAGGGCGCAGAAGCTGGGGGGCGTGAAGGAACTTAGGGGTACGAAGGTGTGCTGTAACACCTATAGAAAACGTTACCAGGTGCCTGGTACCTATGATACCGTACCCTTTGGCTACCATAATCCTTGTTATATATATATATATATATATATATATATATATATATATATGTTGTGTGTGTGTGTGTGTGTGTGTGTGTGTGTGTGTGTGTTTACTTGTTGACGATATGTTTATTTTATTTATTACACGTATTTGTATAATTCGATGATATGTTTATTAAATAAATAGTTTCAATTAGCGTTTCATTTTCTCCTTGTGTGTGTGTGTGTGTGTGTGTGTGTGTATAGGAAAAGTCCTAAGCTCCGCCCCCTGTATGATCGATCAATGGTCACGTGACTCCTCTTACTACCTGGACATATCTCTACCCGTGCGTCTCAGACGTGCATTTGAAGAAATATGACGTAGACGAAAAATAGTGATGGCTACCAGAGCTGGGCATTTGCGGCATATTTTGCGGTACTGCGGTACTGCGGTACTACCAAACTACCAAACCGGCACCAAACCGGTACGCGGAAATTTGAATGCGGTAGCGGTACTGCGGTACTTTCAGCGATCTTTTGCGGTACTGCGTTATGCGGTTCCGGTTTGCGGTTTGCGGTAGTACCGCAGTACCGCAGTACCGCAAAATATGCCGCAAATGCCCAGCTCTGATGGCTACCTTTAATACTGCGTGCTCGACGTTTATGAAGGGGTATTCGATAAAGTGTGAAGATGTGGTGGATACTGAAAGACTCCCTTGTCCTCCCTCTTTGAGACTCTTAAGGCTACATTAAACCGAGCGAAGCTTGAGGAACAAGAGGTTCAAATACTCTACGGTTATTCTGCGAGAGCAATGCAGGATTTCGTGCTACAAACGATGTAATGGACTTTGTTGTAGGACTAAACTGCATAAAAGCTTACATATACTGTGAAGTGGAAGAAACAACATGGAAGAAACAACACGTGCAGAAGAGAAGCAACGGTTATGGTTAGTGAGTCTTGTTGATGAGTGGTGTGACAAGCGGTTTTATGTTATGCTGCATCATTCCGAGTACTCGTACCCTGCGGCTGAGAATGTAAATCTTGTCATAATAGATAGTTGCAAATACTTTTACCACTACATTAATATACATTATGACGAGGTTTGCAGTGAGGTTGTGGCTAAAGGCCTACGTGAGTTTTTAATAGAATTTAGAGACGAGTATCGCTCGCTAAGCAAAAAGAAAAAATATGGGCACATGTTTCTCTCAAATAGTGCACCGGAGTGTGAATAAAATGTGTTTAGTTCGTGAAAATCCCCCTGAACGAAAATGTCTGGTGCGCATTTTGGGAGTGGGAGTGATAAAACATTAAAACCAATATTACTTCATGTACCGGAAAAATCCTCTAAACGATTGGCCGGTGTAATGGGATACAGGTATTCACATGATTCTTTCACGTTGGAACAACACCGTACATGATTCATCAACTTATGGTGTGACTAACTTCTCCACACCTCCCGTCGAGCCGATCCGCCCACCTGTGGTTCATAGTCATCTCAGAGTTTGAACCGACTGGACGTGCACTCCTCACAATAGAATACGATGGAGCTTCCTTTGAGCAGCATTCTCAATGCCGTGTACGATGTGTCCGTGACGAAGTCATTGTGCATGTTTAGGCGTAAAACCGGTGCCATTAACTATGTATTTGAAACGACTTGTAGACAAACAAACGCTGGTAAACGAAATGTTGTTTATTTAAGTGTTGAGGAGATGACTAGCGTCTTCGTGGTAGTTGAGAAGTGGATCGAGGATCGTTATAAATACCTGCAGGTGTAGGTACAAGAAGAGAACAGATTAATGATACCCCTCATATGCCATTGTTTGTACGTTGTGTATAAATAGCGATCAGCCATGCATTGATATACGGCTAATGTGAAAGAATGTGTCTGATAATAACGTTCTTGTCCCTACGGGAAACTGATTCATCCTCGACAGAATGTTTGAAATCGTCGGTTTCCGCAAGCTGAAGCCTCTATTAGACGCACGTGTTAGGGACAAGTCATTTGCGCCTTCTAAGCCAGATTAAGCCTTCTAAGCCAAATGGCTGCTTAAAGTAGTGTGTGTGTGTGTGTGTGTGATAATAGGGGGTCTCTGAGCGTGTATATAGTCGGGGGGTGTATGTGCATGTGTGTGCACTTTTAATTCGCTCGATGGTTATTAATATACAACTAATCAAGCCAGATTAAGCCTTCTAAGCCAAATGGCTGATTTACACTTCATAAACCAGGTGCTGAGGCCGAGAGCTTCCCCGTCCCACATTCTTCCCCAAAGACTCTCCTCCTCCTTTTTCTCTCTTAGGTTAGGTATATCCCTTTGTGGAGTGAGGCCGTCCAACTTCTCCCCCAAAGAGGTCAGGGTCACCCCTTTGGGGGAGGTCATCCTCCCTTCTCCCCCCAAAGCTCTCCCTTCATGCAACTTGAGGGGTTACCCCAACTCCTTGTTGCATAACCCCTTCCCGTTGCAACATTACCCCTACCCCCCTTTTATGACATTGATCAACATTGCGATTGAACTCTACCCTTTTGCGGCCATACTACTACGCTTGTTCGATTAATAGATTTTCCTAATTAATCTTTTTTGCATTACCACCAATGGCTGTAGCGAATAATGACGTGTGCTTCCGTAAGCACTAATGCAGTATTGTAGGTGTGGGTACACCATGGTGAAGTATATGGATCAAAGAACCTGTTTTGGGAGTGTCGCACCTACTTTCTTAATTATGAATGAGACCTTGGTTAATTCGTTGCACTTTGTGCTCTTTGAATGAGAGGTTTGAATCGATGGTAATTTCCAGAAGTTTGGCCGAGTTCATTGATTGTTGGTGGTCGTTTGGAGTGGCATTAAGTCTTTATGTGAGGTTATGATTGAGGTATCATCTTCATACTGGTAGCAGGAAAAATTATTTAGTGACCTGTGAAAGTCGTTTATGTAAAGGAGGAACAGGGTAGGTACGAGAATGCTCCCTTGGGGTTTTGTCTGCGAGATAAAAGAGTGCTGTGCTATAAATTGCGTTCTGTTAGCCAAGTATGAGTTGAACCATCTTAAGGATAGTTCCCTGAAGCCGTAGTGTTCGAGTTTTTTAAGAATATATCATGAGGTACTGTGTCAAAGGCCTTAGCTACATAAAGTAGAATGATTACACAGGCCTGCGAATGAGAACTTTGTAAGAGTTGTTTTCTTATTAATGACTGATTTTATATAATTCAACTACGCTAATTTCGAATAATGTGTCCATTTTTTTTCTATCACGTAAGGATTTTCTGCAAACTGGAAGGGAAAAAAACAACAACATAAATAAATATTATTTATTTCAATTTACATTAGGTACCTATTTCGCTTTGTTATACTAATTACAAATGCAAGCAACTTTAAAAAGAAAGAAGACTATTAACGTCAATTACATATTCATCTTTATTTGTCCTGAGTTTTCTTGTGAGATCTATGCCTTTTAGTCTCGAATGTACGCGCTGTTCCTTTTCTTTTATGTAATAATTAGGGAGTATCTCGTTTCAACATCCAGCAGTAATCAGCTATCATGCTGATGTCCCACCTTCCCTGATATCTCTTCTCCATTTCTTTGATGTCTTGATGAAATCGTTCTCCTTGTTCTTCGCTGAGTGCTCCGAGATTCTCAGGAAAGTAATCCAAGTGTGAATGTAAGAAATGTAATTTTAAACTCATATTACAACCCATCTCTTTGAACTTATTTAGCATATTGTTCACAATGTTTTGGTAATTTGGATCCTTGTTGTTCCCCAAAAATTTGCTGATAACATCCTTAAAAGCAATCCACGCTTCTTTTTCAAGATTGTTCATTGTTCTTTCAAAGTGTTCATCCAAAGTCAGTTTTCTAATCTGGGGACCAACGAAAATTCCTTCTTTCAATTTTGCTTCCGAAAGAGTTGGGAATTTACCACACAGATACTTAAAACAATCTCCATCTTCGTCCAAGGCCTTAACAAATTGCTTCATCAAGCCCAAATTTATGTGAAGCGGAGGTAAAAGGATTTTCTTCGTGTCAACCAAACTTTCACGTTGAATGTTTTTAGAACCAGGTGTCAGGTTGACTCTGCGTGGCCATTCCTTTTTTATCCAGTGCTGAGTTCTTGCTCGGCTATCCCATTCACACAAAAAACATGGAAACTTCGTATAACCTGGTTGTTGACCTAACATACAAATCACTTTTAAGTCTCCACAAAGTAGCCAACCGTGTTCTTTGTATTTAACCTCAGTTAGAAGAAGCTCAAGATTTTCGTACGTTTCCTTCAAGTGAACCGAATGAGCCACAGGAACGGATGCATACAAGTTACCGTTGTGAAGGAGGACGCCTTTTGGAGGAATCAATGAAAAGTCTCCATTCATTTGGGTCATAGACTGCAGCGCCTAGCTTAAGTATTAGTTCCGAAACATTGTTGCAATATACCAGTGAATTTTCTTGAGAAAAATATTGGATGAATTCTTTTTCTCGATTTCTGTATCAGTAAAATGACGTCCCGGGAGAAAGCAAGTTCTTTGCACGAAATTTGGATCCCAAAATCTCTGAAGAATCCTTAGGGAGACACAAATCTCTTACCAAATCATTAAGTTCACTTTGTGTAAACATTTGGGGAACACAATTCATGGCAGCAGCGACAACTAACCCACAACACCCTTGCCACTACATGTACAGTCATACACCAACACCTCGCACCATTACGGTAACACCATAGAGACATTATAACCAAATACTCTAGTCCATACCACATCCCACAGACATCACATAGTACAGAAAACACATACACACACACACACACCTAACCCACAAAGCACTGATACGACTCGGTCCGAATGCGGTCCTAGGTGCAAAGCCGCTACCCATTGACAGGTCAGAGACCAGCCTGAGCAGATCGGATCGAGTTAATTTAGCACGATTCCGATGTGGACATCACCCCAACTTACAGACATATAAACACAGACTAGACAACTCCACAGACGACACCTGCCATCTGTGCCAGGACACATCACAAACAATTGAACACATTATGATAGACTGTATCGCTCTAGCACAACATAGAACACAACACAACATCACTAGTGCGCTGAACCTCTGGTCCACTCCTCCGGAGAGGGCGATCGGTTACCTGCGTGCCACCAGCTTGCTCGATCAGGGTGGGCTGATCGGCTAACCAACAACAACAACAACACAAACACTGCAAACTTTATGTGAAGTCCATGATTTGTCTTGATCCCCAAGTTTCATTCCGAAGTACGCATAGTATGTTTTCTTGACGAAGTTTGTAATATCTCGCCTTTGTTTTTCCACAGTAAATTTTCACAAATATAACAGAAAATGTTTGGGCTATTTACACACCCTCTGGTTGCCATAGCGACAAATAAACAAATTTCAAAAGAGAAATATAGTCACCGCGCACGTTTGAATAATAAAGAGCTATAACCTTGCACGCACTAGACAAACTTTTTCATCTCGTGGTTTGTCAATCACTTATATACTAGCGGTGCGTTTCTCGAATGTTCTAGAAGACGCTATGACGTCACTTCTGATCTGGAAGCATTTATAGGCAGTAGTTTTTAATCAAAATTTAATCGAGCCAATTTTAATGAAAATTACTTACATATGTAATATGAAATATGACATTTTGTGAAACATCTATACGTGATGGCGAAAAATGAATATTGTTTTCGGAATCAGCGTGCAAACATTACTATATAAGGGATAAAATATTTCGGACAACAAAACCATCGCAGGCCTGTGTTATTGAAGTGTTTTTGTTGTTGAGATTGTTCTAAAGTTCCTTTAATATTGCGGTTATCGCGTCATTTGTCGTGTGTTTACTTAGAAAGCCAAACTGTCGTTTGTGTATGATTTTGTATTTGAATATGAATTTTGTTATTTGATTATATATTACTCTCTAGTATAGTTTACTGACGGTTGGGAGGATGGAAATAGGTCTGTAGTTTCAGGGAGGTACTTTTATCACCCGATTTATAGAGAGAGCATACTCTAGCCTTTTTAGGCAGTCTGGGAAGACATCATTTTGAATGGATAGGTTTATGCTCTTTGGGAGCGTGGGCGCAGTTAAGTTTGCGCACTCTGTAAATTCTGTTTGGGATTGTCTCTAGCGTACAACTTTTATTTTTTAATTGTTTTATGGCTGTCATCAGATCGTGCGTCGTTGTCGGGAATAGGAAGAAAGAGTGTGGTGACGGGGGGCCTAGGTACCTATCGAAAGGCCGCACCGTGGGTAGTATTTTAGAAGCAAGGTTGACCCCCACTTCGGTAAAATAATCGTTGAAAGTATTTAAAATATTTATTTTGAGCGTTATGTGCTCATTATTTACTAATAGCTTTTCCGGGTAAAGGGTTTTGTTAGTTTTTATTAATCGCTTTGTTAATGACGTTCCAGTATTGTTGGGATCACCTTTGTATCCTTCGAATTTATGTTTATAGTAATTAGCTTCAGCATTCTGTATTAATGAATTAAGTCTGTTTCTGTAGTGAGTGTAGAGTTCCTTTGGGAGTAGATTTTCCTTCACATTTTTATATAGTTTGTGTTTTTGTTTAATAGATGTCTTTAGACCTATGGATTGTTGATTCGAACCATAGGAATATTTTTTTCAATGGTTTGGCAGGATTTATTATAAGCATGCCAAAGGGGTTGTCAATAAAGTTGAGATCTGTTTCGCCTAATTTCATTTTGAATCTATTAAGCTAATAATTATGCTTTGTTTTTTTTATTATTTAATATATGTGTACGTTACGTTAGGGTGTTTGCTGCTGTTTTGATTGTGACGTAACTTGGAAGGTGGTCAGTTATGCCTGCAAGGAGTATCCCTGTGTCCTGTAGTATGTAGTGTGGGTCTATATCTGACCATATGTGGTCAAGTAAAAGAAGATTTGGTAAGGTCAGTATGAGTGCGTATTGGCCTAATCACGTAGATCTTATATCCTTGGCTGATCATTGTGTTCCCTAGTGATATGACACTGCAGTCTGTCCCTATTTTCATTAAATCTATATTAAAGTCCACGAGGATGAAAGAGCTCTTTAGGGGATTGATGTGTGATTTGATCCTGTAAGGCAGGGGTTCCCAACCTTTTCTCGGCTGCGTACCCATCGATGGCTTCGGCAAGTGCCCCTATCACCCCCCCTACTCAAAATTACTCAAAAGATGGTGTAGCCGCTACACCGTCTTTTGAGAGTACTTTTCCATGTGAAAGTTAGTTCCAAAGCAGGATGCCGCGTACCCTCATTTGGGAACCCCTGCTGTAAGGTATTAATGTAGTTATTTGCGCTGCTGTCAGGTGGTCTGTATGTTGCCATTATGTTGACAGGTTTTGTCAACGGTACGACTTACCACACATGTTTCAATATGAAGTTCTACTGTATAAAGTGGGTGAATTTTTGTGCATTTTATGGTATTTTTTATGTAAATACAAATGCCGCCGCGTTTTTTCATTCTATGTGGAAAGTGTTAAAACATATAAAATATGTAGATGTTTATGTGGGTTCTGTAAGAAGGTTTCTGTGAGTGTAATTGCATGGGAATCTTTTTCAATTAAAGATAAATAATGTATCGTTGAGGTTATCATGATGTTTAGCAAGGCTAAACATCATGATAAGGTTTTATGATGAGGTCATTAATAGATAAGCATTTTGAATCTTTATCATTGAAATTGGTACCTTAAAATCGATCTACCCAAGGGGATGGGCATGTGTTGGAACTTTAAGAATGTGCGATAGAGAGTGGATTTGGGTGAATAATAACAATCTGAAAGAGAGAAAGAAAAAATTTACATGTAATTAGTTCAGTTCGATAAATCTCTACGATAACTTTTCCCAAGCGTCCTCGATCGCCTGCTGCAATAATGTCACGTTTTCGATAGGATGTTCGAGGACAAGCTCTTGCAACGCGGACCAAATGGAATAATCCAGTGGATTTAAATCTGGACTCTTCGGAGGCCAATGTTCTTTTTTCAATAAAGTGCAGAACATTAGCCCGAAGAAAAGACCAAAATTTCGATGATTCCTACAAAGAATCATGGTGTTTCCATAGATAGCATAAATACGTGTTAACTAGTTACATGGATCTAAGCCCTGCAAAGGTCATATGATATTGCTTACTTCTCAAGATGAAACTTGCTAGACTAGGAATACAATAAAACAAACCAATCTATATTTATCTGTATTATTTATTATTCATGCATTGACAAACAAATTGGTTTCCACCTAAAAAACTTGTAAAAAGTTAAAAATTGTACCGTTAGATGGACGAGAACTAATATTACATACTCTCCATAACAATTCTAAGGGAGAACTTGGAAGACACTGTTCAGTATCAGTACACGGAATCAAATATTATCTACTTAAATTAAACAGTTATTTTTCATTAAATATATTGTTCGCACTTGAATATATATATATACAGGTCACCCTCGCTTTATGCGAGGGTTGCGTTCCAAAAAAAGTTTGCATAAAGCGATTTCGCATAAAGAGAGCCATTTATCACATGGATTTAATAGGGATGCGTTCCAAGACCTCTCCTGACCCCCCCCCCCCCCCCCCCCCGAAAAACTTTCTTACACCCTTTCATAACAAATCCAATGAGAAATCACCCAATAAAATAAAACAATCATCTGACATTATATAAAAAAAAACATTAAAAGAAATAGTAAAAGCTTCTCAGAGGTTAGGTGTACTGTACCGCCTCCGCGGTTTCTTCACCCCAACTCGCTCTCTCTGTACATGCTTCTCATGTATGGGGTGGATCAACCCACACAGCCGTATTTGATCGGGTGGAATCAAAGGCTTTTTGTCTCATCAATTTCCCGCCTCTTACTCACTGGCTTCAGTCCATCTCTCTTCGCCACAATGTTGCTTCTCTCTTTACTATCGCTATTATAACGGACACTGCTCTTCTGAACTCTCTAACTGCATGCCTCCTCCTTTAAGGCGATCACACAGTTCCAGACTTTCGACTCATTCTCGTTCCTTTTCTGTCGCTCTCTCTAACGCAAGGGTTAATCGGTATTTTCAATCTTTCATCTACTCAACCGGTGAACTCTGGAACAATCTTCCTCAATTCAAATTTCTCCCTGTCTATGACCTCAAATCTTTCAAACGCAAAGTGTCTAGGCATCTTGAAAACTCCGGAACTTGATTTTGGCTCTCTTCTTCTCCTCTTTTTTTTTGGGGGGGGGGGGGGGGGCACTTTTGCGGGCATTCGCCCTTGGCCCCTTCCTGCATAAAAAAGGTACTTACTTGAATACTCATTGCACTAAAGTCAACAGTAATGGCAAATCCACACACTATACTTATCCCGGCCAGTCGCAAAATTGCGAATTTTTCTTGCACAAAACAAGAGAGTGGTAGAAGTAGGGTCGTCGCATAATAACGAAATCGCATTAAGAGAAGTGCATAAAACGAGGGCGACCTGTATAATGTTTAGACTAGACTCGTGTAAATAAACCTATGTAAATACATATAATGATTCAACGTTAGTCATAAGTTATAACTGGGAAAAGGTCTTGCTTGTGGCTCTAAATTTAAAAGTACGGAGCAATCAAATGGATTGTTAAATAGTTAATTCCATGCTGAATAGCATTAACTTTAATTAAATTAAATGTTGGGGCTCGCTTACTCTCCTTCGCAGTATCTAAGATCACATGACGACGTAGCTTACAGCGTTACGAGGTCTCTGAGCCACGGGACCGTTACATAATCTGGATACAGAGAAGGGCCTATCATCCATGTACTACCTAAATCCATTGTTGCTTATCTTCGTTGATTGAGTGGATGCGTCGTTGTGGCCCAATTTATGAGGCTGTCTTAATGTGCTAGAACTGACTAAACATACTTTTGTTTAAATGCAGCTGTAAAACCGGGCGGAACATTCTATACATATATTGATTGAAAAAAGTCTCTTTATCACCGTTTGTACAGAATCTGAAGTGTCATTTATATGAGATCTGTTATCATAAAATATTAAAATTATGTCGATTTAAACATACAAACTTCTATAAACAGTATACTTGAGTGAGTTTGTAAATGCATGTGGTTTGTTACAGTTTGTGTAGAATAAGCCTGAGATGCTTTCTTATTACGGTTTGAACATGGGTAGTCAAGGAAAGGCGCCTGTATCAGAACAAAAACAAAGGGTTAATGCCAGGTTCAAAGATGGATTGCGATGTATGAAAAAAATAATGAGGATGAGTTAAAGAGTCATAGAAGGAGGCTAGAAAGCTTGCCAGTAAGAATCTTAAAGACTTTTGGGGAGAATTAAAGCAATAAAAATAGTGCAATGCCTCTTCCTGTAAACAGTGAAAATGTAACATGGACTAAGAATATAGCCAAATTATGGAAAGAACACTACAGTGTGTTATTCAACTCTGTGCATATACATATACACAACAAGCTAACATTCTAGTTAATCACTACGCAAAGATAAGTCACTTAAACAGAGACAACAACCAGAAACACGCAGACAGACAAACAGCCAGACACAAGAAAACCTACAGACTCGACACGACCATTACACCCTTCAATACAGACCAGACCACCAAGATCATCAAAAACATTAAGAATTCGAAGGCTACTGGACCAGACAACATATCTAACATACACCTTAAACACTTGGGCCCACAGGGAATACTAGCTCTCACAAATATCAGCACATATTCATACCAACACTGTATTATTCCTGACATATGGAAACAAGGTAAAATTATTACAGTACTCAAACCAAACAAAAATCCAACAGAACCAGCTTCCTATAGACCCATTACTTTACTATGCACACCTTCCAAAGTAACAGAAAGACTAATCTTACAAATCACCAACCCTCACATACCACTATCGTCTACTCAACATGGATTCAGATCTCACCACTCAACCACGACATTACTCACTAACCTCACGCAGCACATCATGGATGGCATCAACTCCAGACGAACAGCTCAACGTACACTATTAGCAACAATAGACATTAGTAAAGCATTTGATGCTATCCCACGCTTCCCTCTCATAAACAAAATACTCAACACAACCATGCACAATAACACCAAAAGGTGGCTGAGCAACTATCTTTCAAGAAAATACTCACATGTTACATTTAATGGCAAGCCAGCCAAAAACAAGCTTTTTCCGAATGGGGTCCCTCAAGGGTTTGTTCTCTCACCAACACTGTTCAACTTAAACAAGCATGACATTCCAATACCCATAGATAACAAGCTTACCTTATCATCATATGCAGATGACATCACTCTAACATCCACCCACAACAACATCGACACCGCTACAAATAACCTACAAACATACATAAACAGTATACAAGACTGACTCACACACAATAGACTCAAAGTAGCGCCCACAAAATCAACCATCACCTTGCTAACAAGCAACACAAAAGAGCACCAGATAACTCCACAGATTACACTAAACAACTCCAACATTCCACTCACTCACAGGACCAAAATACTTGGGGTCACATACAACACATCATTATCTTTTGAAAACCACATTCAGATCATTAAAAACAAATGTACGTCAAGACTTAACACGCTTAGGGTACTAACGGGCACAAACTTTGGACACCAGCAGGAAGCAACATCACTCATATACAAACAATATGTTCGCTCAGTTATGGACTATTCTAGCCCATGCTGGGCACCCATTATCTCAAACACACATAAACACCTTACAGACAATACAAAACAACCCACTTCATATCATTACAGGATGTACTCAAACAACACCAATAGAACACCTGCACACAGAAACAAAAATACTGAAAGTTAGGGAACATTTAGACATGAGGGGAACACAATTCATGGCAATAGCGACAACTAATCCACAACACCCTTGCCACTACATGTACAATCATGCGCAACACCTCGCGCCATTAAGGTAACATCAGAGAGACATTATAACCAAATACTCCATTCCATACCACGCCCCACAGACATCACACAGTACAGAAAACATACACACACACCTAACCCACAAAGCACTGACACGACTCGGTCCGAATACGGATCGAGTTAACTTAGCACGATTCCTATGTGGACATCACCCCAACTTACAGACATATAAACACAGATTAGATAACTCCACAAACGACATCTGCCATCTGTGCCAGGACCACCACAAACAATTGAACACATTATGACAGACTGTACCGTTCTAGCACAACATAGAACACAACAAAACATCACTAGTGCGCTGAACCTCTGGTCCACTCCGGAGAAGGCGATCGGTTACCTGCGTGCCGCCGGCTTGCTCGATCAGGGTGGGCTGATCGGCTAACCAACAACAACAACTCTGTGCATAGGAACGATAATATTAATTGTGATGCTCTTATAAAAGTTAGTGTATACGAGACTAAACAGCCATAAAATTTTTAGATTGTAACAAATTGCGTAACAATGATGGTATTTCTGCTGGGCATCTGAAATATAGTAGTGTTAGAATAGTACCCTTGTTAGCTAGGTGCTTTACGAGTCTACTGATACATGACGTTTTGCTATCTTCAACTAGATACAATATTATCAGTTGTTTTAGTGCCAGTAATAAAAGATAAGAATTGTAAAATCTTTAATAAGATAACTATAGGCCAATAGCTTTAACCAATATTATGTTTGAATATATACTCATTGTTTGAATAAGATGATTGAATATATAATCGTTAATAGACATGAATGTTATCTGTATACTAATGATAACCAATTTGGTTTCAAAAAGAAACATGGCCTTAACATGTGCATATATGCCTTAAAAGAGATGGTCTGTAAATACCAAACTTTAAATTCTAATGTCTTTTTATGTTTCTGGGATGCTGCTAAAACATTTGACCATGTTAATTATGACAAATTGTTTATGAAACTTGTAAATCGTAATGTACCTGGTTATTTGCTTATATTAATATTCTGGTATAATCGCCAGACAATGGTTGTAAGATGGGGTGTTGTCAATTCAGAGCCACTCTTTGTAACCAATTGTGTCAGGCAGAGAGGGTGATTATCTCCCTACTTATTGAATATTTATGTGGACAATCTATCTGTTATATTGAACACTTGTGAAATAGGTTGATATCTTGGTGCAAAGATTGAATTAATAGGTAATAATTATGAGAAAAATATAAGTTGTTAACAGCCGTCAATTTAGAGAAATATTATTATAGTAACGTAAATAAATACTAGCTAGTGGTAAGGCTAGTAAGATTCCTTAAGAGAAGATCCTTAATTTGTCTGTGTACTATTTTAAATCTATAAATATCATGGTATATCTGTAAAACTCGATATCCGTTTTCCTTTGCGGCAAGAGAACGAAATTCAATACATACTTGCTTATTTATTTTCTTATGATATATATATACAGGGTGGGGCACGGGAACCAAGTGTTTTTGGAATAATCAGGAAAATGATATTTATTTTTGTAAAGAAAATATATTGGTAGAACAACATTCGTAAGAACATAGCATTTCATGTCATAATAATCATGTACCGAAAATTATATCTGGCATATGATGTCCTTGGCCGTCGACGCATTGTTGAAGGCGTTTACGAAAATTGGCCTCCATTCCCAGCAGGTCTCTGTTGATTTGATGATTTGTTGACGGATCGCTTCCTTCAATGCATCTAATGTACGGGGCTTGTCCTCGTAGACACGTGACTTGAGGTACCCCCATAGAAAGAAGTCACATGTGGACAAGTCAGGGGACCGAAGGGGCCATGCAATGTCACCAAATCTCGAAATGAGATGGTTGGGAAACAGGGGGCGAAGAACAGCCATTGACGCTCTGGCGGTGTGTGGCGTGGCCCCATCTTGCTGAAACCACAAATGTCGACGAGCAATACGCCTTCTTCGTAACTCAGGGATGAAAAAGGTGTTCACCATCTCAATGTAACGCCCAGATGTTATGGTAACGGTAACCCCATTTTGTTCGAAGAAATAGGGACCGATGACGCCAAACTTTCCCACCGCGCACCAAACTGTAACCTTAGGGCTATGCAGCGGTTTTTCATGGAGTTGTCGCGGATTTTCAGCAGCCCAATACCGACAGTTTTGATTGTTGACGGCCCCATTAAGGTGGAAATGGGCTTCATCACTCATTACCACCATCATGTTTTCATTCTGCTCATAAAGTGCAAGCATTTCCTGTGCAAAATTCAGTCGTTGGGGGCAATCGTTTACATTCAATTCCTGCACCATCGCTAACTTGTATGGGTGAAAATGTAATTCTTCATATATATATATGACGAAACTGAGCTGGTACAACCACTCCTTTGGTCTTGAAGTTCTGGCACACTGCTGTTGCAAGTTGGCTTTCGACTTGAAGAATTCGGTCATAACTCACACTGAGACCCAATTCATATAGTTGTGTAATTAATGATTTTGACCGAATTTCAGTATGAATTTTCAGACCAAGATACAGAGGCAATGGTGGTTCTCTTTCCAAAGAATGGCGAACCTTAGATGATGATGTATGCTTGTTCCTAAAATTAAAAAGGATAAGTTGCGAGACAGTGAGAGTTGCAGGGGAGTCTTCTGGTGTTTGGTCCTTCACGTCAGCACCATTTGTGATCATAGATATAAGGGTTTTCAAGGTTGTAGGTACCGATTCCTGTTGACAACCAGATGGAAAGGCACCTGCAAACTTGAATCCAGTAAAGTTGACGATTTCCTTGCGTATGATTCTAGCAGCTTTTGCAAGAATCATAGTATCTCCTTCAAAATTCTGTCTATTTGTCTCTCTGAGCATTTCCTGAATTCCCTGCTGAAAAACTAAGATTTTGTTCTTGCCATCACTCACTTCCTGGGCATATGGGAAATACTCCAGAATCTTCTCTCTGAATCGTCCTCTGTTCATTTCCTTATTAATACCTAAGTCCCGAAGTCTTTTTTGATACAGATCAAATAGCACAGAAAACTTCATTTGAAAGATTCCTTCTTCCACGCAATTTTCTACATGATTAACGACCTCAACTATTGCCTTTGCTTTCATCAAGTTTTCTTCATAGCCTTCTTCCTTGCTCTGTTTTTGTCTCAAAAGTGAGCGGTAACGGTTCCGATAAAATGTCAAGCATTGCAGATGATACTTGGCTTCAATGGCCATGAGATCACCACCTCCTATTCTAGACATTAGTTCTGTGTCACTGAGTTCTGTAGCCATCATTCGTAAATTGACGTCAGCGCCAAATGTACTGAATTCGTGAAGATGCCCATGTGTTTGTTGACAAAACACACAAGTTGCTTTGTCCATAGGATGCCGCTGAACCCGCTTCCCCGTAGATGAACTGGTTTCACCTTCATCCGCCCTTTCTCTCTTTTTTGTAGCCCTTTCAAGCTTTTCTTTACTAAATTTAACATGGCATGACTTGTGCCACACAGCTTTATTCTGAACCAGATCTTCAACAGTCACCTCTTCATTGAAAAGAAGAGGAACTGGTAGTCTTCCAAGATTCTTGAATGCGTTGACATTCTCCATAAATGTTGCATATGCTTCAGTTTTTTTACTACTCACAGCATTGAGTGGACATTTAAGAGTCTCACCTTTGCTCTCTTGACAAACCATGCATTTGCTCCAATCCATGTTCACAAATCACCTGCAAAACAGAAAAGCACATATTATATAGTTATATTAAATATTTTACATTAAATAAACATTTAAGGGTAATTCTGATTATTTTATAGCAATCCTGGCATCGAAATATGTAGGTTTAGGGACTATTTATTTACAATTACTCCTCACAATAGTTTGTTGATTTCTAGCTGGCAGCCATCTTGGATTTCCAAAATGGCAGCCAAGATAGGGTTGTGCGTCTTGGTTCCGGGGAAAAATTGGTAGCTAAGGTCCTGAACAACATTTGAGCCAAGTTTGGTGCTTTTGTCCAGAATGTCCACTTACTTCAAAAATCAGGGTCTAAGCTACTGCACTACGAAGCGGAATCTTACACGGATGCCCCACGACCCCGCCGCACTCGTGCGGGAAGACGGGAGGCACCGAAAGTGAAGCCCCTAACCGGGCAAACCTCTTGCCCCAAATCTCCTGAGAAGCCGAACACTGAATCCTCTAAGCCGTTACCGAAGAAGGTTGCTCATACCCAAATCAAGGCCTCAGATCTGGGGCTGAGGATCGTCGCGAAGGCCACCAACCCCTTCCCTAAATCCATGGTGCTACCCCAACTGGTGAAAGGGCTGAGAGAGGGATCTTATAAGTACACCTTCGAAGAGAATGTGGACACCACTTATGACATCCCACTCTTGATCGAACGACAAGAAATCGCTGTCATCGGTGAGGACCTCGACGTTCTCCCGGACCAGGCATTCAAAAAAATTCGTTCAGGAAATGCGACGCGCTCCCCCACAGGCACTGAACCAAAAAGCAAAACACAATCAACATGCACGCGCAACAATCTAACCTAACGATTCTTCAGCAAAATGTACTGCATTGGCAAACGCACAAGACGTCTCTGGCCAATACCTACAGACTAATCGACCCAGACATCATCCTCATTAACTCACACAGCCTAAAGGCTCCCCAGCAAATAAAACTGTTCAATTACAACATCATACAATCGAACAGATCGCAAGAACTGCATGACGGTGTTGCAATTGCCGTCAAACGTGGTCTTCGCTTCGAAGAGATCACAAGCTTCGAAGACGAAACACTGGCAGTGAGGTTAAAACTGGGCCACGAAGACCTCGTCATTGGGACGACATACTGCCCCCGAGGAGGGGCACCATCTCATCAGCAGATATTATCAAACTTCTGAACTACAACTGCCCAGTTTACATCATCGGAGACCTGAATGCCAGACATGTGGACTTCGACGATAACTACAGTAACCATTACGGGAAACAACTGGCGGAAATAAACAGAAGGGGGAAAATGAAGTGGCTAGGGCCACATTTTCCAACTTTTTACGGCAGGAACGCCGGAACGATGCCCGACAAAATTATTGCCAATAATCTGGCATACCTCAACACTCATCACTATCCGGGCCCAGCCACACCCAGCGACCACGTCCCTATCATCATGAAGATTGCCTGCGCTCCTTTACAAGTCCCAATCCGTCCCCGCCACTCCATCCGCAAGACGAACTGGGAGGAGTACCAGGCTGACCTCGCCCAACACGAGCCCTCAGAACTGAATGGTGGGGGGATAGCAGCAATTGAAGCTGCCACGGCAGACCTTCTGAAGGCGCTGAAGACTGCCAAGGAAAAGCACGTACCCACCATCACCCACCGCATTCTGCCACACCCCTCCCCCTCCGAAGAAATCGTCGCCGCCACACGCCAATTAAACGTCGTCAGGAACCAGATGGACAGCGGCATAAATTACCTGCATAACAAACTGCAATACAACATCCTCAGAGCCCGACTACGAGGCTTGTGGATTGAAAAAGAACACGACATGTGGAACGCGCTCGTCGTCAGGATAGACGTAGAAAGAGACCCTAAAACTTTCTGGTCACAGATAAGGAAACTAAAAGGAACACCCAAAGCTGAAAAATTCAAGATACTCCGGAATGAAAACGGAAGACCTCTCATCTCGGACCAAGAAATAGCGGAAAGCTTTCGAAATCGTCTCAGAAGAACGTTCAACATAAGCGATGAAGAAAATGACCTGTTCGACGAAGAGAATGAAGCAAGGGTCACACAGTGGCTGGAAGACAACCACGAAAGGATCCTACCAACGGATAGGGCAGAACCCCTAAATGCCAACTTCAGAATTACGGTGAAAGAGGTCACTGACACGATCAGCCTCTTTAAAGAAAAGGCACCAGGCCCTCCGGAATCACGAAAACCCTGATCCAAAAGTCGCCCCCGAACATACACGAAGAGATAGCAAACATATTTAGCGCCAGTCTCTCCATCGGATACTTCCCAAAAGCATTAAAAACCGCAAAAATCATCATGATCCCTAAAGGAGGGAAATCCACAGAGTTCATCGAGAACTATAGACCCATCAGCCTGTTAGAGGTACTCGGCAAAACCCTGGAAAAAATACTCCTTCGAAAACTGAATTTCCACCTCACGGTCAATGGTGCGCTTTCAGACGCCCAGCATGGATTCAGGAAAAAGAGAGGCACAGCCACAGCCCTCGCCATTCTGCACGAAGCGGTGGCAAACAAACTAGCGTTCAGCAGAAGAGTCTCGATAGTACTGAGAGATGTGAAGGCCGCCTTCGACAAAGTGTGGCACCAAGGATTACAATACCGCATCCTCGAACAGAACATGGACGCAAACTTAGGGAAAATCCTTTGCAGCTTCCTCAAAGATCGAAAAGCTTACGTCCAACACAAGACCCACACTGGCAAGCTCTTCGACATCCAGGCGGGAGTGCCACAGGGAGCGATACTTTCGCCCACTCTGTACAACCTGTACATCGCCCAATTGCCTCCGCCCCCACCACACACCCGAGAAGTCATCTACGCGGACGACATCACGCAAATAGTAACATCAAACCTCGGCAAAGAGCAACACGCCAACAGGCTGAAGAGACAAATTGAAAGAATCAATGAATTCGAGGAACGTTGGAAAATTCAGACGAACCAACAGAAATTCACAGTTATTAACATTGGCCACAGGAACGTTCACGCACTAGAAATAAACAACCGAGTCCAACCTTACAAGCAACAAGGCACAGCTCTCGGCCTGACCATCAACAGCTTTGGCTATAAAAACCATACCACAGCAAGGTCAAACAAAGCGAGAAGTGAGCTCAGTAAACTCTACCGTTTCAGGGGACTCTCGGTAAAAAATAAGAAGATGCTGTACACGGCGCTGGTACGGTCTATCCTCGAATACCCGGCAATTCCACTGCACACAACGAGCGACACAAATCTGATGTTGCTACAAAAAATACAGAACGCTGGAACAAGATTCATCCTGGGAAAACGACTCAGCGACAGGATATCATCCCAGGCACTGCACCAACAAGCAAACTTACCAGCCCTCAATGTCCTCCTGCACAGTAGGGCGGAGAAAACTTGGAGGAAGGTACAAAACACCTCTCCACAGACCTATGAAGAACTCGATATTGGACCTCAGCGCGGGAGAGAGTACTTCTATTTCAAGAGAAGTCTACCCCGCAGCAGACACCCCCCACCAACGGCACTTTTTGTACCGTATAGAAGATAAAAAAAAAAAATAAAAAATAAAAAATAATCATAAATAAATAATAAATAAATAAATACAAATAAATAAATAAATAAAAAATAAAAATAAAAATAAAAAAAAAAAAATAATAATAAATAAAAAAAAAAATAAAAAAAAAAATAAAAAAAATAAATAAAAAATAAATAAATAAATAAAATAAAAGAGGTAGAAAACCCAAACTAAGCTAACAAGTCAAGCACCCTACAAAAGCTTGAACGCGCAAGGAAGGTGATTCACTTATCACCAGACCTTAAATCCCCATAAAAAAAAATAAAAAAAAATAAAAAAAAAAAAACTGCGCATCCTTGGTGAGCCCGAGGACCTATCAACTCTTCATCTATATTTCCCATTTCACCACTTTCTGTTATCACTCCTACTACTCTAATTTCACCTCTTATAACGTCAACAACAACAACAGCACTACGAGTAAGTGTTGAGAGTATGGTCCCAGGTGGAGTCTAACACTAAAAGTATAAACTGAGCCGTGGGATATTAAGGGACCCAGGGGTTCAAATAGGACTCCGTTGTTCTCAAGGGTCTGCGCCCCTGTCTGGCCTGTAACTAATAGGAGAAGGGCAACCATCTCCTTCAGCAGGGCACTTTTATTATTTTTCATTATCTTAAGATATCAAAGGACTCCGTCAAACTGAGTAAAATTAAATTTATCAATTCTATGGTTAAAAGAAATTGTATTAGTAAATTATTTTTAGTATTAAAGCATTTAATTGAATTATTAAGTTATTATTTCTATTAAATTAATAACTTGAATTATCAGATTATTAATTTCTCACTTTCCGTCTTTCAACTGAAGTCAAAAATAAAAATAAATAATAATATAAATTTATATAAATATAAATGATTATAATGATAAAAATAAACTTACTCGTGCCGTTAGTTCATTTGCCTCTGACTCTATGCTTCCTATCTTCATATCCGGTGTCTTGTCATAACTCCTTATCGCGTTTTTCATGTCGGACACGATTTTACATTTTTTTTTAACACGAAACTCGTCTGGGAAAATTTTTAATTGGGCTACTTTCTGCCTACCTTTCAGAGGATACCTACATTTGAAGAACCTACTCTCTAAAAGTGCGGTTTTTCATGCCTATATTTTTTAAAGCCTATACTCCAAAGTACCTCTCTATATCTTATGAATAAATATAGATGAAGTTGGGTTTCACCTTTCGTTTATCATTCTTGTTTATTTGAATATGCATTTGTATTTCTTTCGCTACGGTTTATGTATACGCGTTTGCACTCCTATTTTATCCTTTAACTTAGACAATCATAAAAGCGGAAATAGCAATTTTTTCTTAGCGAAGCTTTACATTTTTATTAAGTAATTAATTTCTTTTAGTGCTAAAGAAGCGCGATATTAATAAAAAAGACTTTTATTCTGTGAGTCTTTTATTTTCACGAAGCGATTTAAGGCAATTTATCTCTTTATGCTACGCGCAATCGTAGTCACACAAGTACAAGCGTCAGTTATTGGCGAATTTTAGTCTGGAGGCCTTGTAAAGTGCCTCCATAACGCTTTCATGTCGTCGAACCTGTTTCGAAACTTGGACGGTTCGTTTTTCAACTTCTTGACTCCATGTTTGGTATTAAAGCTTCGGATCTCATCTTCTCCCTGAATCGTGTTGATTACGTTCTCAGGTTGGTTGCCCAGGGTCTCCATATCATCTGAAGCTCTTTTATATTGGGCGTTAGTTGTCTCGGACTTTATGTTGTTTATATGCTCGTTTGCTTCTTAATGTTCTCGGGTCCTCGACCAGGAAGGTATAGTCGTTTATTTTTTCTAAAACGCGACATGGCCCTTCGAATGGAGTCTGTAATGCTTTTGGGATGCCCGGGGTTGGCGTTCTCTTGATGTAGACCTTTCCTCCTTTTTCTATCGTACGTATTTTTCTTCCTTCCGTTCTCTGTATCATTTTTCTTTGTTGGTTTTCTAATTGCGTTCTTACTGCCGCGTAAGCTTTCTCTCTCATATGTTCGTGTCGCCATTTGTATTCTTCCAGATCAACGGGAGCGACGTCCACTTCCACGGTTTCAGTATGGAAGGCCTGATTTCTACCGTACATCAGGAAGAACGGTCTTTCGTTCGTTGAGTTGTGTACGGTGTTATAAATGCTTTTCACGAGGGGCAGATATTCGTCCCAATGATTTGCATTCCCATTCCCAATTAAAGTCCTAAGATTGTTTTTTAAGGAATAATTATACCTCTCGACTTGACCTTGACTTTCCGGATGTGCCGGGGTCCCGAAGCTGTGGTGGATATGGTATTTCTTAGTGAGGTGGGCCATTACCTCATTAGCAAACTCCGTTCCATTGTCAGTTTTCAAATTCTTCATTTTTCCGTAGGTCAGTATATAATGCCCGAAGATGCATTTGGCAACTGAGGTTGCCGTCTTGTCCTTTAGAAGGTACATTTCTACAAATTTAGTGAATCCGTCAATTAACACCAATACATGCCGAATGTTCCTGTGGGAGTTTCTCCCAAAGGGGCTTTTCGAGGATTAATGTTCTTATACTTATTACATATTTCACACGCCTTTATATATTGACGTATGAATCCCGTCATATTTGGACAGTCATATAATTGGGACATTTCCTGATAGGTCTTCGATTCAGCTAAGTGTCCTTTATCAATTGAATTATGAAACTGTCTGAAAGCTCTCTTTTGTAATTTCGGGTCAGGGAGGTAGATTCTATGGGATTCCTTTCCTCCGAGTGATCGGACTGTGTAAAGTATCCCGTTCTTTATTTCAAACCTCTCAGTTTCTCCTTCTCTCATAAGTTCCCGACACGACGGGTCTAAACTTTGAGCTTTTTGTATTTCCTCTGATGATATTTCGGAATCTCTTCGTCCCGCAACAATTTTTCGTCTAGCATACCTGTCTGGGGTGTTTCTCCTCTATCCAGGGCCGATTGCTGGCTTCGTGTAATCATGTTTATAATGTGATTTTCATCCTCCCATTCTGATGTTTCGTCACTCGTACTTGGTACACACCGACTCACTAGGTTAGCGGCGAAGTTCCTCTCTCCTTTGACGTATTCCATTTTTAGATCGAATTCCAATAATGTGACAAACCATTTGGTTAGTCTTTTTGACGATTAATTAATTACTAGACTAATCAGAGGTCGGTGGTCGGTTCTCAGAATTATTTTCGATCCTAATATTAGAGCACGGAAATGGTTAAGGGCGAGTATGATACTCAAACCCTCTTTTTCTATAACTGAATATCTCTTTTGGGTGTCATTAAAACCTTTACTGTAATATTCCAAAGGGACTAACTCACCCTCATTGTTCTTTTGCATCAACACTGCTCCACTCGCTCTTTCGGATGCGTCCGTATATAGGTAGAAGGGTTCTTCAGGGTTAGGATGTTGCAGCAAGGTTTCGACTGTAATGATCTCTTTAATCTTCTGCAAAGCTTCGTCACGCTCGGTCCATTCAAATTTCTCCTTTTTTCTAGTCAGGGCGTGTATTGGGCCTAATAACTCTGCTGCATTTGGAATATATCTTCGGTAGTAGTTTACCAATCCCAACAGCGATTGTACTTCTTTTACCGTGTGTGGGGGTCGTAATTTCTTTATGGCCTCCACTTTGTCTAGACTCGGAGACATACCACTTCTGGTGATGTCGTGCCCTAAGAATGCTACCTTTTCTTGAAAGAACTATGATTTCCTCAATTTAAATTTTAAGTTGCTCTATCTCAACCTCTGTAAAACGATACTTAGGTTGGCTTCATGCTCCTCCTTCGTCCGTCCGACGATCAGTATATCATCGATAAATACGTATACTTGCTTTCTGATTAAATCGTGAAGCAAGTCACTCATGATGGAACTAAAGATGTTCGGAGCCATTTTTAGACCAAAAGGCAAAACTTTGTAAAAAACTCGCATTATTTGAGGAAAACGCTGTCAAATCCTGTGACTTCTCGTCCAAGGCTATTTGATGATACCTTTGGGCCAAGTCGATGGTCGTAAACCATGTGTTTCCTCCTAAACTCCGAAAAATAGAATCTATGTCCGGTAGTTTGAAACGTGACGTTTTCAGTACTTTATTTAAATTTCTATAGTCTACTACTAGTCGATTTTTGTTCTGCTTTACTAACAGCAAAGGGCTGTTAAAGTCACTGTTCCTACGTTCCACTAAACCACGTTGTTCCAGTTCTGCTACTTGTCGGGACACTTCTTCGTGATATTTAAAAGGTAGACGATATTGGGGAGTATATACCGGGCCGTGTTTGGGTTCGAGCTCCAAGGAGAGTTCATAGTTCTTTAGAAGTCCCAGCTCATCTCCTTCGATGAATACTACATCCAAGTAATCGCCCAGTACGCCCAGTAACCTATTTTTTCCTCTGATTCCAAATTTGTTTGTTGAACGAAGTCTTCGCTTATCCTTCGCTTTTGTTCGAGGGTCCTTTTCGGGTGGGTGAAGTCACCCATCATTTCTCGTTCGTATATTTCCTCCGAAATCTCGTCCATAAACATCTCTCTTTCCTGATTCAATTCTCGGTTTATCGCCTCCTCTCCAATAGGGTTGTCTGCGCTCTCATCCTCTTCGTTCGGGTTGTCGGAGTCTGTCGAGCTGTAGAGGCACTGACTTAACTCATGTCCCTCTTGACTACCATCACAATGGCAATATCTCAAAATTCCTCCGACTACCTTTAGCTTCTCGTTTCTTACTTTAATTCTGTCATTGGCGGATGTGTTATACGCCAGTACGTATATTGGGGTTCGATGTGTAGATTTGTCGGAAGCGACTCAGCTTCTATCATTAATGTAGTGTGTTCTTTCAGAGGGAGTTCGGGTCTTAATTATAAGAAGGCTCCCACAGAAGGGGCTATGGTGGCTGATCCGTTCTTCAATGTAAGGGGCACATCCACCAAATTTATTCCCTGGGACGGTAGGTCCTCCATTTCTATTTCGACCTGAGATACCACCGGAATTTGGACTCCGTTTACGTAAATCCAGAAACCTCTTCTTTCTCCTTCAATCTTTACACGGTTTCTCTTGATGAAATCCGCTCCAATAATCAGACCCAATCCCGCAGGTAAATCTTCAATTACTAAAGCAGTGATTTCGTACGTTGCTCCTTCGATGTTTATCGCCATGCTTATTTTCCCTTGCGTATTCAGCTTCTCATTGTTGATGGCTTTGCATTTCTTCTCTGTTTCCATCACCAGGGGTCTCAATCCAAGCGAGTCTATAAGCCTCCGCTTGATCAAGCATATATCAGCCCCTGTGTCAATCAAAGCAAGGGGTTTCCTTTCCCGTATGGTGTCCTGAATGACCGGGTAATGAAATATTCGTCTGCAGCGGGTCACTCGAGGAGAAAGTTGCTCCTCGATCAGGAAATCTGCATTTACTTCAAAGAGAGGATTTTCCGGCCTATCTTTTTCCTCCTCGCTATAGGTTTCTTTCATGCTTATTTACCCTGTTTGGGTTTTCCCAATATCTGGGTCAGGTTTAGGACCGTTTGCCCAATTACAAATAGAAAGGTGAGCGCGCCTGAAACAATTAATAAAAAACTGCAGAAGAAAAAGAAAGCCGCATGAGTCAACTTTTTACTTTAATTTTTCAATGAGGTTTGCTTCATTATTTTTTCGTGCTCGTGTGTGTCGTGATTCTCACATACGACTTTATTTCCGATTTGAGTATTCCTTGAGATTTTATTTCTTTTTCCGTTCCCACGAACAGTCGGTACGTCATGTACGCCTTCTGAGATTTTATTTTGGTTTCCGTTCTCACGAAAATTTAATGTGTCACTTGTTTTATCATTTGTTTCCCATGTACTCATGTTGTATACTCCATTCACACGATAGCTTTCCGTTAGTACATTATTCATACTTTTATGAGCCTAACTTTCAAACATCATTCACACGCTTCATTTCCACCCGCGCTTAATTTATAAATATCATCTACACAATTTCTTTTTTCTTGAACCGTATTCATATTTTCACTTATTTCTTCTTCACACGATTTATTTATACTTTTATTTTTTTAATACTGAATCACTCTCTTCATTTGCTTCTCTGGTAGCATTTATAAGAACTCGTTCATTCGTTTGTTTATCAACCTCAGAGTCTAATCTCAAGGTCGCGCGGCACTTTCTCGCCTTACTTTAGTTTTCACTCATACTCGAGTTACACAAATTTATCTCACGCACTCTGTTTCTCCTTGTTCACTTTTTATAGCTCTCTTGCTTCCTTTCGTTCTTCTTCTCCTACTATGGGATTATTTTTGCTACTAAAGGCCTCTTGTCATTGTTGGGTTTTCGTTTCTCATTTTCCTTAAAAGAAACTCCTCGCGGTGATTTGTCTCTGGGTGGTGAAGAATCCGCTCTCCTTTGCCACAGTGAATCACTTCGGCGACCTTCCCCATTTTTCGTCGGGGCCCTTCCGCGGTCCTGTTCCCGGTTTCGGTAACCTCCATCGGGGGCGTCCCGGGGGGAATAACTTCTTTGACTTGAGTATGGCGAAGGGGATCGACCTCTTGGGTCGTCTCGTCGGTACTCCTGTCTACTCCAGTTTTCTCGTCGGTCGTAAGGGGACGTTGATCGCTCATTTTGGTTCTCCCTGTAGTGAAAATAATCACTTCTCCCTTCTCGTCGGGGCTCATACGGTGATGACCTTTCGTCTCGGTTCTCCCTGTAACGAGAAAAATTTTCTCTTCATCCTCGGTTGCCAGGATGATCGTCCCGTCGTTGATCATAACGTTAACCATTTGAGTTTCTTTGCGTCTCCATTCTCGCCGTTCATTTTGCCGATACGGCGACGAGTACCGTCGTCGGTCCTCGTAGCCTGTTTCCCTTTCCCCGTTGCCGTTTTGCCTTGAGGGTGACGCGTACCGTCGCTCTCCTCTTATATGCTCTCGCTCTTTATTTCTGTCTATTTCTAAGGCTTTCACTTTCAATCACCGGACAGAACTTTGCCTTGTGTCCCGTCCCTTCGCATATATAACATCGCGGGCTATATGCTTGCGCTTGCACTGCATTCACACCTGCTGCGTTAGCTTGCATAGAAGGACAAGGATGGGTTGATAGGTCGTATGGTGGCTCACTATTATAATGTATTTGCCTGGGAGGAATATTTAAAGGGACGTTTGGTAAATAAGGGTTTTGTCCCACATAATGGGAAACGGTTGGGTAGGGGGAATAGGTAGGTTGATTTAACAAATAATTTTGGTTTTGAGTTTGGTAATATGATGGATCTGGGGATGATATAGATCCCAGGTTCGGATTTGGATAATTTACAGGGTTAAAGAGGGTAACTGGCTCAGAAACAATTCGATCATCGCACCTAATGCGTTTGATCTTTTTGTGTATCTCCTCATTTTGGTCTCCGTACTTATTCCAGAGCTTTCGAGGTATTGAATTTAGAATAACTTTATTTAAAACAAACGGGACATCTATATTTTGCACTATATCTCCTGCGTCTCCTTTTAACCATTCTACTTCTCTTTGTATTCTATAAGCAAATGAGGTGAATGACTCGTCCGGTTGTCTGCATTCTCTTTCTATATTCATTAACCTATTAGTAATTTCATCTCTCCTATTTTGACAATAGAGGTTAGAACAAATATCTAAAAACTCCTTCCATGTTTTAGCTGTTTCCTCGAATCCGACTAACACTAATCTACTCGGCGGGACCGAACACCTAATTGCGAGTGCTATACGCATCTTATCGGAATTTCGTCCTCGTTCGGGGATTAATCGCGCGATTTCGAAGACGAAATCCTGAAATGACACGTAACTTCGTACTACTCCCTGAGCTACAGCAATTAAATATTCGGCGTATATCCCACAAAATATAGGACAGATTTCAGCCGCGTGTCGTAGCTTTTTTTCTTCCTCGGGGGAGAAATCGTCCTCCGGGGGATATTGAAATGACTAATGGCTGGTATTCTAGGTGGAAAAACGGTAGTAGCTGCCTGCTGTCCTGACTAAGAGACATTTTATCACTGTCTAACGAGAAAGACCAAGACTAAGAAATCTTCGCGTAAGTTGGCTAATAAAGGGTTATTCCCTTATTTGAGTTCGCCTGTAATTTTCTCAGGAGTCCAGGAGGGAACGTGAGGTACTCTATTGATATCAAAATTTGGTGGGAAAAATTTTAATCCTGAAGGGTGTGCTTTGGGTTTGCTACCTGCTACCGGAGAATTGTCTTCCTGTCCCCTAAAACCAGTTGCAATACAAACAGGTTTGCTTACCTTTGGTTTTTCGTCTTCTGTTGAGAGATCGATTTTCTCGTCCTCGCCTGTTGCTTAAAGTCTTGTTGCCGCTTCCAATCGCGCCTGAATAGCTGCTCTCGACCTTGTGGTTCTAGATGGAGCTTCCGTTTTTCTCTTGTCCGTGTAGACGGTCATCATACACACTTCAGTCAGCTTCTGGTGCTCAACGAGTGTCTAGGAAAAGGGGTAGGAAATACCCCACACCTGACACCACTCTATTATACTTGGGGGTTTACCCGGTGAGTTTTAACCTTCAAGTACAAAAGAAGTACTCTTTTCCACAGAGTGCGCTGACCCCTACGGTGGGTCACTTACCGGATCCGGAGCTTTTCTTAACCCCTGTTCCACTCGTCAAGTTTAGATTAAGTTGGGATTAACTAAGAGTCAGCTCTAATTTTAGGCTTTTTAATTAAGTTGAAATAAGCGGATTACAGGCGAGAGTTTATGGTAAATGGTTTAACTTTTGAGTTCAAGGTTGTATTTTAATTAAGTTCACCAGGCTATAAAATGAGTTATTCTTTAGTTTAGGCGTGACAATTAAGGTCACGTAGAAATAAACGAACTAAGTCTGCTGGCGTTTCCTTCAGTCAGATCATTAATACCGATATTCCGATACGAAGCTCGTTCCCTATTTGAGGTTGGTGAAATCTACCCTTCACCCAGGGTTAAGTTATGTTAATTCAAAGTTAAACGGCCCTCTTGAAAGCAACCTCTGTGCTCCGTTCTAGGTCCGCTATAAAGCAAGTTAAGATCGATTTCCTTCTAAGACTTTATTCCCTCAAACTCCGTTCTAAAATCGTCTCGAAGCAATCTAATGCATACGAGGTAACTCGCACCCTCGTTACCCGCGGAGACCCAGGTGAGTTGAGCTCTACCCAGAGTCTGGCTAAGAGCTACTCAGAATCTAGAATCTCTCCTTCAATGCCTGGACCCCTCCTTATATAGGAAGGAATCCACTCTCACATACGTCAGAGCGGTGAGTCACTGAGACCAAGAAACTCGAAACGGATGTGAGATGTTAGATTGGAAGGTACATGGGCAAACAGCGCGCGCAAGATGTCGCAAGAGTGCATCCGAGCGCCTTTGATTAAAATGACTGGCAGGTTTAATATCATATTTCATATTTCGGGTGCGTTCTTGAGGGCTTAGAGAAAAGTTAGGCAGATTCTCGCGTCAATCATTGAGATACAGGCGAGCGCCTGCTCTTGGACATTCAAGAATAGGGGCGTACTTTTGTATAACATTCATCGTAACTATTTCAGTTTTAATTAATATTGCGTAGGACAGTCGTCCCGTATAACATATATAATGTTATATAATGTTATAATGTTATAATGTTTCAGACCAACAAAGACCCTAGGATCCACTCATGGCTGGTCTACTTAACTGTGTTCGTAATCGTGTATTGTGTATGTCCTCCGTGGTGGCGGAGGGGACCTACAATTTTACGTGGGTTCCGAACCACAAGAACATAAGAAATTTATGTAAAAACTGCCGGTAAATTGGCAACGACCAATTTTTACGAAACTAAATAATTATCAATTTAAAAATAATTAATTATCGGTTTAAAACTAAAGATAGAATCTCTCGATCCAGAGGATCAAGTCATAATAGACTACTATCCACAAATATGTTACACTCTATATCTATTTATAACGGACATGCAAATATATCAGATCCAAAGAATCCAGTCAATTTCATTACGGTATCCATCAAGTCACGGTCCATATCGATTGCGGACCAAGTCAAAATTTACAACCATATACATTATCAATTTAAAAATAATTAATTATCGATTTAAAACTAAAGATAGAATCTCTCTATCCAGAGGATCAAGTCATAATATATATATATATATATCGTTCAACATCCACCCCAGCAACGCCGGATCGTTCCGCTAGTATATAATAAAGTAAATAATACATAAATACGTATTTAAAACTAAATAAATAATTAAACATGAATGAAAAATGTATGCAAAAGTTTCTAAGTGTTTCAGCTCGAAATGAATGAATATAATAGTTTATGTTGATAAAGAAAATTATTTATTTAAAAATTAATTTAATAAGTTTTCGTTCTATTTTTTAATAAACTATTTAAAAAATTCTTCTTTGGTGCTAAATCTCTATTAGCAAGTTTCAGTTCGTTCACAACGATTCACGATTATCGTTGATAAGCATACTTAAACTCAAACATTTTGCCGTATTCCTCAAATAATATTTTAGCCATGCAATATGTGTAATAACAATTACATGAATGGGTATGAAATAATAATAATAATAATAATAATAATAATAATAATAATTAAATGGTAATTATAAAGCTATCTCACTAATATGAAAATGAATGAAAATGAAAATGTTTATTAGCAGACTATAGTGCATATGACAAATATTATTAATACAATGACAGTTCACATACTAAGGCTAGAAATATATACAGCTGATTAGAAATAATACAGTACTATCGAAGTTAAGTGGAGTTACAGACAGATGTTTTCGTACCAAGGATTCCATAGCTTAGAGGATAAACGGCAGGACTCATGGATAGCTTGGATAATCTGGTTGGTTGATTTTTTAATTCTTTGCATTATACTTTATTGAGCACGTCTTGTTACCTCCGGGAAGCTCGGGACATTGCGGGTAGCAAACATTTGCGAAGCTGAGCATCTCTGGTGTAATTTATGTAAGAGTTTAAAAGACCTGTTCTACAGCAAATTTAGGGTTCTGCCAGAACCTTTTTTGTAATTCACCCAGATTGCTGTCCGTATATATTACTGCAGAAAGTACGAAAGAGTGTCTTTAGTTTCACTTGTACAGAACCGAAAGTTACTTATAGTCATATTCGCTTTAGCACAAAGGCTTCGAGATTGTTTTCTTATATCTGAGTCATCACTCAAGGAGCTGGTGATAGTTTGACCCAGATATTTAAACCCTTGTATTTCCTCAATTACTTTACCGTTCATTTTAAACTTAATATCACCTCGCTGATTACAGCTTTTAGGATGAAATTGCATAACCTTAGTTTTTGTAACATTAAAAAGAATATCATGTTTCTGCGAATACACTTCGCAGACTTTTAGTAGCCGATCCAGACCTTTAATAGAGGGACTTATTAACACCATATCATCGGCATAAACTAAGTTATTTATCCTTGTGTTATCTATACAACATCCCACTACTGCCTCACTTAGTGAAGCAATTAATCCGTCAATATACACATTAAACAGCATAGGAGAGAGCAATGAGCCTTGTCTTACCCCGCAAGAGGAGCCAAAACGGCAAAAGATTGGTGGGAATACCAAAATTTCAATAAATTTAATATGTACATGGGAAACTTCTTGTCTTCTAGTTTTTTAAATAAAATATTGTGGTTCACTATCATATGCCTTACTTATATCTAAGAAACAGCTATAAATAGTTGAATTACTGTCAGTGTATTTAGATATTGTTTCTTTAAGTACATAGATACACAGGTCAGTTGAGTGGACCTTTAAAAACCAAACTGATTAGATGTCCATAGGTAATCATTTAATCGGAGTAACAAGATTTTTTCTAGTAGTTTCGAGAAGCAGGAAGCGACAGCAATAGGCCTGTAATTATTGCTGGACAGAATGTCTCCATACTTATTTTTGACCAGGGGCAGGATATATACCCTCATGAACTCTGCACTGATATAGCTATGAGCAAGCGTGGCTGATAAGAGCAATAATATATGCAGACATACCACGTCATTGGCAGATTTTAAGTGCTCATTCGATAGGTCATCTACCCCTGACGCAGAACCAGTCTTTAACTCTTTAATTAACCTCTTTACTTCAGGAACTGATATCAAAGTATTTTCCTTTGTCCCTCCCAAAGGCGTTTCGCTGCACTCTATCTTAAGATTATCCCTACTCACACTGTTAAGAATGTTAGAGTAGTAGTTTTTCCACAGCTTTGGAAGTTCATCCTCCCACGACACCCCATCGATTGCATTTTGTCGGAGGGAGGACACTTTTGACAACCGTTTGATTCTTAACAAATTTCCAAAATTTGTTATTATCGTTATTTATGTGAGCTTCACAGGCTTTTGATGTTTGAATAGACTCTTCTTCCTGTTTACATCGCCTTATGGCCGCCTTATACTGACCCCTACTTCTACACATATTCATGTATACTGGTCCTAATCTGGATCTACCACGAAAGCGCCACAAATCGTAGGCGTCTTTCGATTTCCTCTTCAGGGTAGGGGGGGTTGTTAATCCTAAATTTTGCTCGAGACAAGCATTTCTAAGCACGATTTTATATTTAATTTTTTTCCGAAACCTCTTACCCCCCTGTACACCCCCCTGAAGGCATACATACTGTATGTGTATTTTCTGTTTTTCTGTTATATAGTCGATATTTATTGCCAGATGTACTTTGTAATATGTCCTTTATAGGGTTTTCAGGGTCGCAGAACACAAATACGCATTCGTAATGGAACTTTGAAAAATCATTATGGCGGAAATCCAAGGTGGCGGTCAAAATCACAAATTTTTGGGCATTTGAAAGTGAAATGTGTATGGAAATACCTCAAACATCCATTATACTATATTTAATTGGGCGTTTGCGACAACACTGAACAGAATTATGCAATTGACAAGGTATTTGTGAGAACTAATACAGTTAAATCATGAACTTTCAACCCATCTGAGACGACCAAGGACAATAAGGAGAGTACTAAGTGCACAAAGACCGATTTCAAGATGATTTTCACACATTCTATATTTGTATAAAGATCATAGTATATTACCATACACGCATATTGTTCATTTCAGTAATGTGTCTACTGCATGGTTAAACTCACTGATTATGACCTGAGCTTTACAGCTGACATTGCTGAGATAAAGCTTCAAATTAGTGGCATACGTTGAGAGGGGCAATTTTCTGTAGTCCTTCATTAGACGAAATATATCACTAGTCTTTGGCACAGAAAGAGCAGTATCTCGTGCATATCTGACTTCGAGATAAAGACGGTTCAGCTTCTGCGAATCGTCCACATTTGATTCTTCGAGATAATTATCCACTTGCTCACTAGCCGTGAATGGCCCTCCTAGTCTTTTAAATTCTTCCAGCTCTCTATTTCTCCTGCGGTCTACAGCGACATTCGCAATCTCTGTAGTCTGTAATCCGTGCTTCTGTAATTGTTCTTGTCGTACGCTCCACTCTCTCATTATTTCCGGAATTTTTGCAGTTCCAATTTTTCTATAGTCTTTCAAAGACCCTGTTGGTGTTTTTGAATCAACGCAAGAGATTTAGCTTTGACCTGCGCTGCCGACGCGCACGCGAGTTGCTCGGCGCCTCTTCTGCCGAGTTCATAGTTGGTGAACCCTACACTGCGCTCAGAGTCCAAGTTGTGAATTGGCGCTTGTCCAGTTTTTCACAGTCCATTTATGAGAGAGCATGTTCCGCTGATTCGTCAAATTCTCCGAATCCAAAGATACCTCCCTTTTGTTTCTGAAATCCTTCAGCAAGCTTTGGCAATATCATACCCAAAACCTTTGTGACTCCAGTAATCATTTGGAGAGCTGTAGTTTTGATAGCATTGCAAATATCGTCGTCATATCGTGTTTGTTGAAATTTTTCAACAGACACAAACTCAAATGCCGGCGTATCCACTCCAACAGTTTAGCCGGATCAGTAGAAATGAAGTCTTGGTATAACTGTTGGAATGCTGGAATTAGCTTTGAATAATTTGTACTGGTCGATATCGTCAGTGAAAGGAACGGCTCCACTAAATGAAGTCCAATGAGAGCTCCAGCCGTGTACACAACTCTCAAGAAGTCCAGATGCAGGAAGCATCGTACGATGCAGGCCATTTGGTTTGTCACATGCTCAAATTTTCCGAGAAATGTTCCCACATCGTCAATGTGGTATAAGGTTATAACGCATGTCAACGTCAATCTGTTGAAACGTTCATCTTTTAGACTGGCAGATTTGTTTCGCTTCGGCGCGATATGAGTATCGAAATCGTTGGCTTTGTTCCACGGTTTGTGGTCAAAGTCATGATTTATCTGGTTATACAGTCCAGCGCTTGTTCGGTCACACTCGAGGATGAAGTTGTGGCATTGACGAGAAAGCTGGAATATATTTTATCTTGCCCAATGGCATTTTCTATCTCGGTCCATTGTTTAATGATCACTCGATTGAACATGAGAGTTGGGTGGACATTACAAAACAAATGATCCGGGGCATGTTCTGATTCTAGCTTCTCGGCCACCATTTGTTCGACAGAGAGATCATGGGATGTCTGATCAGTGATCACAAAGTCTATCTTTTCAAACATTTCCTTCGAACTAACTCCGCTCGCTGCTTCCAGTATGTTGAACATGACAACTTTCAAATCCGCCAAGTTCTCCCTACTTTCCGTAGCAATGGGAAATGTCGGGAGAGGTCTGTATTTTCCATTTACTGTCATTCCCTGCACCGAGAAAGAACCAGCTCCCTGTTTTTTCGAACCATCAACAGAATAGGTAACTACCGACTTTTGATCTGATTGCATGATCTCTTTCGCAATTTCATGCAATGCTAGCGCTTCAATGCTCTTTCCGGCTTGTCGAATATTGCTAGACTGTGGTAGAGTGTCTAGGTCTACTAAGTCTAGCGATTCGTCATGAAATTTCCATTTCCGACCAAATAGTTTATTGCCAACAATCACTACGGCTCCCGCAGCTTGACTATTTGACATGTGATGAGAACTTTTGAGCTGGTCCATTGCTTCGTAAACCTCGGGCCTTACTTTTCTGGCGGCAACTCATCCTTTTCAATTTTTTTTGGTCTAGGGGACAGTTTACGACGCTTCCGAGTCGTAGACGTAGAAGACTCATCTGATTCTGATGTGCTAATTTGGAAGTCACTATGATTCAGATCATCCTTAGATAGTTCACTGAAGCCTTCAGCTGAAGCCATTTCTTTATTCCTCGCTCTTTCCATCTCTGCTTCCTCTCTCATTCGCTCCAAACTCTGCAGATCTCTCTTCCTGCGTTCCATGGTCTTATTCCGTTTTCTGTCAACAAACCTCTCGCAAAACATTTTTCTATCATGTCTTTGGTCTTCCAGAAAGTCCCATTCTTTTCGGTTTTTTCTGCTCTGAACTAATTTGATGAATCTTTCATACAGTTCCAAAATTTTCAGTTTGATGCGTTTAGTGGTCACTGTATATATATTACAAAAAATTCAGTGTTCTTGAAGGACGTCCGCAAGAATTCCGGCTGCAACTTCTTTTGACCTCTCAGTTTTACTGGCTCTATCCGGTCGAAGTAAGTACATGTTTTCCAAAATGTCTTTTTTCGTTGGAAGCAAGCCATTTGAAAAGTCAGCAGTTTCGATGTAGGTTAATGCAAAAAACTTCACTTTTTTCTACGTGAAGGTCAAAATATGAAAATAAGACCCAACTCTAATAGACAGAGTTTATTTCCACAACAGTTTCGACGCCCACTGGCAACCTCCAGTGGGCGTCGAAACTGTTGTGGAAATAAACTCTGTCTATTAGAGTGGGTTTTTATTTTCTATGTAGGTTGTTGAACCCAAGGTCTTCTGGGCGGACAAGCGTGTACGTGGCGTCCTAGCGTAGTTCATTGTTCACTCAGGTGTGCAGTCTGAAAATAGAAAAAAAAAACAAGTTGCATCAGATTGGAAAACCTTGCGGCATGAAATGGGAGTCTTAGGGAATAAATAAAGGCACATACAACAATGTAATGAAAGCACAGTAAGGCATAATAATATTTTCGATCCCTGAAACCAGCATTAGATGTGGTGTTTGGATGTTGGTCCACTAAGTGTCACTTATGTGCTGATGCTAATCAGGCTGACAACTGGACAGTGTGGTAACTGTGGTATGAAAGGTGATCGTGTCTGTGTTGTATGTGTGCGTTAATACATTCTTTAGTATATATCATAACATTAGGGATGCTGTCATCCATGACAATTTGATGAAAAATGGAGATTTTTGGCCGCCATATTAGATTTTCAAAATTCTGAGTACAGATGCATGTTCTCCGACCCCATAAACCCTATGAAGGACATATTACAAAGCAAATCTGGCAATAAATATGGATTTCTAGCAGAAAAACACAATAATACACATATGTATACTTTCAGGTGGTATTTACATGGGGGTCAGAGGGGTCAAAAATAAAAAATCGTTTTTGACCCGAGTTTCACTATTGGTGGTCCATATTTTGAGGGGGGGGGTCCTCACTTAGGAATTCCAAAAAATTCAAAATAACAACCTCACCTCCCCCTATTCAGGGGAGGAATAAAATCATTCCATCCAGGAATAATCTTAGTATGATAGTTGTAAGATTTAATCAGGGGGCTTCCTGCTTCTCTTAACAGGAATACTATCTTACTATAACACCTATCTATGAGTTTACAGTGAGAATCGTTTGAGCAAGGATTATTACAGGCAAGATGAAAAATTTCTAAGTTATTAAAGAGGTGACCTGTTCTGTCTTTGTATTCTATTCTCTGCTGCATATTAACATTAGATCAATCGACGCGATTATTCTTACCTATTGAGTTCTTGTTATGTCGTGTTGCGCATAAATTGGTAAAATTAATTAATAGTTCAATGGTCTATGATCAGAAAGAAGGAAATCATGCAGAATATGAACTCTAACAATTCGATCCTTTAGATTATTACTAGTGAGACAGTGATCAATCCACCTGGTGGTACCACTCATATCACTAACGTATGTCAAATTACCACTGGTTACCCCTAATACATCTACATCACTTATACTTAATTTGGCCGACTCGCACATGTTACCCAATTCTACAACGAATTCCGAGTTCGCATGCGCGTTAAAGTCCCCCATTATTTACAGTGAGAATATTTGGGGTTATCTGATAATGACTTAATTTTGTACAGCAAATCAATGTATTCATCTAGATTACTGCCGTTGTTGTATGGTAAATAGCAGTTTACAATTAATATGCAGTTATTGTTCATTTGTAATTCAATACCTAGCAACCTTACATTATCGTTTGTAAAAAATTTTGTTTCGACAAATTTTTCCTTATTAAGAAAGCAACACCACCAAAAGGCGTACCGTACATTAATTCATCTGACAAGTCTACTGCTGATGATATATGGTACAAAAAGTCATTATGGATGGTAAAGAGGAATTTTAGCTTTTGCTTAGCTAGCCAATGCTCTTGCAGGAGTAGCAAATCTGCACTGTCACAGATTTTATGAACATCTACAATTGAATTCCTCACTGACTTTACGTTATATGAGACTTTTTCAACAAGTTATCCGCCATGACTGATAGAAAATTTATTATTACTATGATTATTATTACACACAGTACAAATTTCAGGCATTACCGTTAGGGCGCCTATTATTATTATTATTATTATTATCGTTATTATTATTATTATTATTATTATTTTGCCTGTTATCAAATCTCGTGGAAAAGTGAATAAACTCCTTAACAATAATACCGTCTGGCCACTGACTCATATTGTACGGGTTGAAATGCGAATTTACACCTTTAATCATTACTTTAAATGAGCTATAATACGGAGATTTTGTGTTTAGTTTTTTAACTAACAATATGCTGTGTTCACCACAGACTTCTTCCATCATGTGTAGAATATCGCATTCCTCGTTCGAGAGCTGAATTCGCGACACAAAGAGGGTGAAATTCCTCACCGGTGGCCTCTTTGCCGCGAAGACAGGCTGAGAAACCCTCCGTGAAGAGCGCTGTGACCCACCCGTCCTCTTCCCTCAATCTCCCTGAGGCAGGGTTCGCCTGATTGGGGGATGGGTGGTACGACCTTGGGGGGATAGGAGACCCCTCCCCTACTCTGTGGCTTGGTGAGGGTCTGTTGGCGGTGTTTATATCCTGACGGGCGCACGTGCCCCTCCTTCTTCGGTGGGAGGAGGAGGGAACTGCACGCCGAGGGAGGCGTTTGAGTAATCGAACACCTCTCCCCTGCAGTGGAAGGTAAGGAAGAGGGCAGTGATGCCTCGTTTCTTGGCATCGGACAGTCCCTGTTCCTCATTGTGAAATCGGGAGCAGGAGTCCTTTACTGAACAGGAGGGAGGTTGACCGCTTCCTCTGCATTTTACGTTTCCACCCTACATTCATTGGGGGAGTTGGGGGAGGATATTTCGTTTCCCTCGACACGCTTCTTGGGGTTTTGACTTGCTGAACAACTTCCGAGTAACTGGGCTTTGGGAGGAGCGTCTCTTTCAACGCATCTAACTCTGACCGAAATTGTTCTAGCGAAATCGCATATTTCTGATTTGATACCACGTACTGGTGTTTCAGTTCAATTAACGACTTTTATACCTCATTGTACTCTTTGATGAGCACCGAAACGTCTACATCACCCATAGAAATTACCGGTATTCTATGGAAGTTAGTAACGTAGAAGGTAATATTATTCTCATTATCCCGGAGGGTCGACACTTTATTTATAATGTCTTTTAGGAGGTGGTTGGGGTAGAGGTGGAGGGAACGCCGATAGGGGTCCCACTTCTCGTCCCTTTAAATAATGCTCCAGATACCACCGGTTCGATGCTCAGGCATCTTTTCACATTAATTATGTAACTATTACTAACTATGACACAAAAGTATATACACGGAGTCACTGTACGATTATAACGTAATGAAACATACATTTCCCGCGGTCACCGTCAAAAACTTTTACTATTAAACGGAAGATTCACAATGTAGATGGTGGGGATGGGGCGGGAGGATGGTTAGGGGATGCTAGTAGGAGTGCCCACTTCTTGTCCCTTTAAATCACGTTTCAGATACCACCAGCTCCATGCACAACCATCCTTTCACATTAATTATCACGACACTATTACCCACTATAACATGCTAAGTATATACACGGGATCACTGTGAGTTCATGAACATAATGATATCTAAATTTTCCGCTGAAACAGTCAAAAACCTTTACTCTTTAACGACAGACTAGCAGCCCACTCGTGAGGCATCCTCTCCTCGTGAGGAAAATATATAATTATTAGTCAAATTTTAACCCATTCTATCTGAAACAGAATAGTTGCCCACGTGCTAAACGTAAAGTATAATTTGTCAAAAAAAGAAATTTAATATTTTTCCTCCATATTTTCATAAAATGTTAATTAAAAAACATTCTTGCCTTAAATCATTATTATTATGTTTCAGTTTTTATTGTAGTGTTGTAAATCAAACCAAATATCATAGATGACACAATGACATTCGTTTGGGTACAGATTCTCTCTACTACCTTGCGAGAAGATAATGATATGCTTATTATCTGTTGTATTTTTTGGGACCTTACATGTCTTCATATAGGTCTATTAGACTTTGGTTCGATTCCGTAACTATTAAAGAAATCTCGAAGCTGTCGGAGTCGTATCAATATATTAGTTTTTTTTTTGTTCGTTTATCATTTGCTCTTTCTGCTTTTTTTTTATTATACTGTATATAAATTACCTTAGGCTGGTTTCGAACGACAGCTCAGAACCGATCTTAGGTTGACCCCTTCTGCAGCATATGTAGTAGGGTGTGTCAATTTTAGTAAAGTCAACAATTCAAAAACTACTAATGCTCAAATGATGTCATATTATCTAGCAAACTTAGAAATATCTCTAGTGTTGTTTAAAAAAGCCATTTACCTACTTATATTTGACCATAAAGGTTTGAAATATAACCTAAATATGACTGTAGCATCGTATATCAATGTGCCATTGATATGTGTGGTCAACTTTGGTTATTTTTGGTGTGCAGTATGGTTTCTAAGTTTCACATAGTCACAAATGCTGGAGTTTTGATTGTGAATGCATGTGTTTTCCCTCCTTTTTGACAATTTTGATTACTTCGTAATGTAAATATTGTGTAATTCAAATTATTCGAAATGTTATGTGTGACCCAAACTTTCTGTATATTTTGATATGATAGATATATGAAATTGTCATTACTTTGAATAATTAAGTCTTGTACCTATAACAACACAACCTTTTATCTGAGCTTATAGGAAGATATTAAGAATTTCAATTAACTTAATTTTATGTAATCATAATTAGTAGGCCTATCCAAATTTCAATGACATTTCTTTTGTTCACAGGTCCACAGGATGAGTCAGAAAGAAATCAGAACCCGAAGCAAATCAAGTTGTCACCTAAGTCATTTGGTGGGGACTGGGAGGGAACTTCCACCTGCTGAGCTGCCCACAGCCAGAGATCTGCTGAGGTATGGTTTGTTGAGGAGAGAGATGAGTGAGGAAGACAGGAGGAATTACCCAGTTAGTGACCTGATTAACAACGGCATTGTTCCAGGGCTACTGGCTCAGTGGAGAAAGGCCAACGCTCTATTCACAGGACCTGTAATCAACACTGAGGTCAGGATCAGGGCTAAAGTGAAGGCACTGTGGGATGAGGCAGTGAAGGTGTCCATTGGCAATGTGAAGCTAGAGGTCAAAGATAGGTTCATGATGAAACTGGACAAATTGATGGACATCCTGACCTGTCACTGTGTGATCAGGAGCTGCAGTGAGCTTGAGTGCAACCCTGTCTGCAACAGTGAGGTTCACATTGACTGCAGCTGCAGGAGCGAGCAGAAGATACCAGTGCAGGAGCTTGCCTTCATTAAAGGCAGATGGGTCTAGCTGATCACTAGGGCGGCTCGTTTTTACACTTTTTTCGATATTTGATTGGGGGTAGTGCGGAAAAGTTGCGATTTGGAGAGAAAATAAAGTGTGTAAAATTTTTTTGATCTACGTCAATACCTTCCGGTGGCGGCGAGTCCTTAAAAATCGAAAAATAGGCCTAAAAACACATAAAATTTTTATATAATTTTATATAATTTTTATATAATGTTCATTGTTCAATGACTGCTATTAATTTATTCAAGCCTATAATAGTGTTCTCAGGGTTGTTTGCACAGAAATATACCGGAATTAACATTTGTATAACATCTTGTTAAAACTTGCTTTAAATCAATATTTTGGATATTTTAACGGCTAAGACGCCACCGGAAGTTATTAACAGATTGTGCTGAAATTTTTATTGTTTATTTTGTAAGTCTTTAAAACCATTTTCCAATCTACCCCGTTAGGCCTATTTTTCGATTTTTTAGCACTCGCCGCCACCGGAAGGTATTGACGTAGATCAAAAAAAATTTACACACTTTATTTTCTCTCCAAATCGCAACTTTTCCGCACTACCCCCAATCAAATATAGAAAAAAGTGTAAAAACGAGCCGCCCTACTGATCACCCTGAGACCAGGAGACAGGAAGCAGTGATGCAGAGACAGGAGCAAAGAAGGAAGGCCGAGGAGAAGAGAAGGAGGAAGGCAGAGGAGTCAACCAAGAAAGAAGAGGAGGTGAGGGAGGAGTCACTGCTAGAGATGGAGTTGGAAGAGACTGGAGATATACTGGAGGAAACAGGGAGGAGAGAGGAGGACGAAGACTTCATACCAGAGGCTGCGACAACTTCTTCCTTGCCTGTGGCTAAGAAGAAATACAACACCGAAGATATCACCAACATAGCTCTGGCTAGCTTGAGACATCACACTGGGCTGAGAGAGACTGCAGAGATTTCCACTGCTGCCTGGATTGATGCTGGTCTTATCACAGAGTTTGACACAGCACTGGTGATTGACCACAACAAGGTGAGGAGGGCTCAGGAGAGACTGACTAAGGAGCTGGTCAAGAAGTTTGATGAAGAGATTAGGGAAAATGGTATCACCTGTATCTTCTTTGATGGGAAAAGGGATAACACCAAAGTGATGATGGAAGCTGAGGGCAGTGACAGGCAGTTTCCTGGCCTCATTAAGGAAGAACACTACACAGTGGTCAATGAACCAGGTGGGAAATATTTGTGGCATTTTGTACCAGAGGAGAGAAGTCATGCTGAGGTCATTGCTGATCATCTGGTGAACTGGCTAAGAGAGGAGCAGACCAGACCCTTTTGGCCATAGGAGGTGACAGTATTAATGTGAATACTGGCTGGGAGGGAGGAGTAATGCATTATGTGGAGGCCAAGCTTAGCAGGAAGTTGATGTGGATTGTCTGTGACTTGCACACTGGGGAGCTGAGTCTCAGACACCTGGTGACTGCACTGGATGGCAAGACATTGAGCAACAAGTGGTCTGGGCCCCTAGGGAAGATGTTAGACACTGCCACTGAGCTGGAAATCAACCCAAACTTCACGAGAATCACTGTTGGTCCTCCTCTACCCCATCTCAGTCAGGAGGTAGTCAAGGACCTCAGCACAGACCAATCATATGGCTACAGAATCATCACTGCCATCAGATCGGGAGAGGTACCTCAGAGTCTAGCTCTCCTGGAGATTGGGCCAGTCTTTCACAGTAGGTGGGTCACCACGGCTCTAGGGTTCTGCAGATTGTGGATTTCCAAACATGGGCTGAAGGGTAGGAACCTGAAGAATCTGAGGATAATTGTGGAATTAATAGTGGGAGTCTACATGCCAAATTGGTTCAACATCAAATTAAATCACAGCTGGGTGGACGATCCCAGGCATGTACTGTACTAGCTGGAGCTGCTCAGAAGTCAGAAGAAGGAGGTGATAGGAATAGTGATGCCTACAGTGAAGAGATCAGCTTGGTATGCACACTCTGAGGCTGTGCTCCAGGCCATGCTGTGCAGTGAGGTAGAGGAGGAGAGGAGGGAGGCAGTGAAGAGGATACTGGAAATCAATGGTGAAGAAGATGAGGACACACAGGTAGGAGACTGCAGTGTCAGACCCAGGAAGACACCTGACATCAACCCAGATGCCACCAAACTCTCGGAGCTTAGTGACTGGAACTCTGGCGTGACTGAGCCTACTCTGACCTGCTCCCTCACCACTGCTGCAATCAAGGAGTTTCTGGATAGACCAATGGAAGTTCCTGCATGGCCCTCACACAGTCAGTAGAGAGGTGTGTAAGGATGACAACTGAAGCAGCACAACATGTTTACTCACAAGAGAGGAGAGAGGCGTACATCAGTGGGCAGGTGGCCAGTAGGGAGCTCATGTCCAGGAACAAGAGAAAGGAAGACATGGCATCCTTGGCAAAGTTCAAGAAACCTATCTATCATATATTTCTAAGTTTTAATATTGAAATACAATCAAAATGTCTTTAATTGTAGGTATGTAAAATGTAGTTATATATGGCATCCTTGGCAAAGTTCAAGAAACCTATCTATATTTCTAAGTTTTAATATTGAAATACAATCAAAATGTCTTTAATTGTATGTAATGTATGTAAAATGTAGTTATATACAATAAAAAAAATACTTTCAAAAATTGCTGATTTTTCGTAAACTTCAACTTCAAATATAAATAGCTAGGAGTGGTCAAATCTGGATTTAAAGCCATATTTCGATTTAGCACATACAATTGCATCATTTGGTCAATAGTAGTCTTTGAAAATATAAAGATTTCACTTTGCTCCCTAAAATTGACACACCCTAATATGTAGGCCTTGTAAGGGGTTAAAAGAGGAGAATAAGGGGTTAAGTAAGTAGCAAAACCTATCATTCTTGGGTTAAAATTCATTCAGAAAAAGAGAAAGAAATACTCCCCATCATCATCCGCCGGCCACTGCCGACAAGTCGAAAAAATAGTCGAAGGGGTGAAAGGGGTGAAAGATGAAAAGAAGTAAAATAAGAACGCTTACAAACCATGCAAACACAGTCTTAACTCACTGTCATACCATGCAAACTACAGACATGCAAGTAAAGAGAGTTACAGACATGCAAGTAAGGAGAGGATAAGAGGAAAAAAAAAAGTAGGTAAAGTAAAACAAAAAATGGGTTATTTTACGCTACGAGCTACATCTACGCTCGTGTTAGTCTAATTTTTTATTTTTTTGGTGGAGGATGGAATTGATTTCCGTTCTTCTCCTGCCCTCGTAGCCAGCTACGCATGGTTGGTCAGGGATTATGCACAAGAATTTGTCCAACTGTTTCTTGAAATTATTCGGGTTGGTGTGCTGGAGATTAAAAAATCTTGGCTTCGTATTCTCAGGGCATTTTATATATATATATATATATATATATATATATATATATATATATATATATATATATATATATGTGTATGTATGTATAGTGTATGATGTGTATTGTGTATATATATATATATATGGTTAGATATCCTAACCTTCCCCCCCCCCTCCGAAATACATCTCATAAACGGACCTGAGGTCCGTTTGATGTTCTTTTGCCAAAACTTTCCGTCTACCTTTTTTGCGACTATGCTACTCACAGTTGTAAATACAGGTTCTTGAAATTATTCGGGTTGGTGTGCTGGAGATTAAAAAAATCTTGGCTTCGTATTCTCAAGGCATTTTATATATATATATATTATATATATATATATATATATATATATATATATATATTAGGGTGGAGCGAAAAATACTTTTTTTCTAGTATGAAGTTCTAATAGTGATTAAAAGTTGCATTTAGTGGACGATATATATCTGCCAAAATATGAGTTCATTTGTTTAATATTTTCAGCTGCCACCAGGGGGCTAAAGTTAACACAATTTTGGGTAAAAAGGAAAAAATGCTTCTATTTTAGGTTTATCAAACTATTATAAAATTTTATCGTAGAATTCTAATAGTTTGATTAAGATTCATAAATGATAAGAATTCGTTTTGTAAAAATGCCTTTTTATATGCTTAATATCTTCAGCTGCCACAAGAGGGCTGAAGTTAACTTAAAAATGACAATTAAGTATGATTCTGTATTTACTTGAAAAAGGGAACAGTAATAAATTAGGATGTCTCTCCTCCTTTATACTGGCTTGAGACAGTTAAGAAACGTTATTTCGTGCCTTAGCGGAGTTACCACCCTTTCCCCAACCAACCTCCCTCTAGAAAGGGTTCTTGCTGAAGACTATTTAGTAATTTGCTTTTGTGTCAAATTTTGGCTGTTTTTTCCTTGATTCTAATGTAGCACGAATCCAACCGTCTCTGTTTGTAGGTCCGCAGACTGATCCAGCAGCGTCTGTAACGAGCTTGACGCATCTCTCTACGGCTTGTGTATGACATGGAAACTGAAATAATTATGAATGAAGAGTAGTACCATGTTTGATGCATGATTCAATATCATCAAGAGAAACTCCTTTGGTTATCGGTGGTTCTGCTATCTGAAAATCTTGCCACATAATGAGATCTGTATAGTCTTTGGCATAAAAATTTATTTCTGGCACCTTAAAATACCTGATAACATCTGTTTCTTGAATGCATGCCCTTGCTTTTATGATACGCCTAAATCCCAACTGACGCACATGCTCCCTTTCATCAGCTATCATTGCAATGAGAATGTTTTCTTGATTTGCGTAATATGCATTTCGCTGAATGACTGAGTCATGTACTCTCCTAAGCTCTTCACGGAGATACCGGCTTCTTGCAATCATATGCCACATATGTTTAGCACCATATTGGTATAATGGTTTACGCTTTATCTGAAACCACATCGGTGCGTATACCCTAACAATGAAAGTAGCTAATTCTTGTAAATTGCCTGAAGGATTCTCTGTGCTTGCATATAACCGCAGAGTCCTGTTTGCTGTGGTGAGCCACCTTGAATGTGATATATTGCCTGGACTCTTATGACTAAGAGTCTTTGAGAATGTTACACTTGATATAGCCTTGTGAATTTCAAGAAGGTATTTCTGGTCAGTACTTATGTCATCTACATCAACTTCACACATGTCCTCTTGAATTTCAATGGGTTTGAAGTTAACTATGGGAAGCTTTTCACAGTCTGAAAGTGCTCGGCCAATTTCTCCTGAAAATGCTCTTGGTCCAGTAGTGGTACCATCCAAGTGATGAAACAGATGGCGCAATGGAAGTTCATGAAAGTGTAAAAGGCATATCAGCCACTGCAATGGTGGCTTATTAAAGGCTTCTTCCAGTAATCTTATTGTGCCTCCAATACTACCAGTGTTAACCACTGTCGAATCACAGCCAACTGCAACGATGTTCCCTATATCAACATTCCTTTCTTTCAAGCAATTCACTAGCGCTGTGCAAATGTATTTAGCTTTGCCACTGGAAGGTGTCACATGTGCAAAGTACAGAGAGTGTGGTTCAGATATTATGCTGATATGCTCTTCGCGTTTGGTTCTTTGGTGGTTAGAGCCATCACTCTCCTGGACTTGAATCATTGTTTTATCCTTTCTGCCATCAAAGTATAATCCCCGCATGGTTTTTGGCTCTCCTATCTGTTGTAGTTCCTTTCTCTGTTTTTGTCTTTCACGTCTTAGCTTACTTCTGTCTATAATATTCCCTTTGTCTTCGGGAGTAACAATTTTAAGATCTGCCAATACTGCAGAAGCAATAGCAGCCCCAGCTCTGTCCGACATTTTAAATCTATCACAAGTAATTGCTAATGAAGGCAGTGGCTCACGCATCTGTTGTTCTGATATTACATATTGAGTCGAGGTTGTATCTTCCTCATTATCTTCAGATATCTCTTTTAGTTGTTGAAGTTCACTTGTCTCTGTTTCGATTTGTAAGTTGGACGTATTGGTTATAGCAGCACTAGTTGTTTGTGAGGATTCCGGACGTGCTTTTTCCATTTCCTTTCGATGTTCTCTTGCTTGTAATCGTCTTGTGTGTGTTATGTCAATGCTTCCTATCACCATTATTCTGCGTGTTCGTTGGTCATTTAAAAAATCCTGCTCTTTTGGAGGGACTTTCTTACTCTTTTCACATGAGCATCTCCTAAACTCCTTACATTTGCAGGTGCAGATGTCAAACAAAGTGCATTTTGAAGAGTTTTCAAATTCTTCAAGCTGATTTTTGTACTTAGGCTGATCCTTGCGTGACTTGTATGGCTTTAATAAGGACCTGTATTTATCATGGTACACTCGCATCATCTGTAAAACGCGTGTATGTGAAACTATTGGCAAAGAGGCCTTCTTCCAAATATTTTCTACCTTTTTGGAAACTGCCTCTGCTATTTCAGAAAATGAAGGCTCCTTGTTATTCATCTGCTCCTTCACTAAATGTTTTGTGAACAGGTAATTTTTCATAATGCAGTTATAAGTTGGTAGTTGCATATCACTCATCTCACAAGGTACTTCAAATATGGCACACTTCATATGTTCTCTAGTGAAATGTTTATATTTAGTATTTGATGCCATAATATTTTTAAGAAAAATTCACAATCACAAAATATCCTGTAACATCAAAACATTATATAATTAATATATATAATATATTTTATAAGTATATATAATATATTATATAAATATATAATATATTATATAAATAAACTAAAATTATATAATACATTATAACAAGCATTTTATAATAAAATCAATATTATCTCTATATAAATCACTTTAAAATAAAGTTTTATAATATTCCGATCATATTAAAAATCTCCGATCAACTGATCGACTAGGCCTACTACCTAAGAAGACAAGTGTTAACACACTGTTCTAATGTCTCACAGAAAGAAATTCCTTCACACCAAAACCCTCCCCCACAACCCTCCCCCACAACCCTCCCCAAACCCTCCCCCACAACATTCAGTGTAGTCTCAACATGACTCAGTTACTCTAAATTGTGTTAAATTCAGCTCTCTTGTGGCAGCTGAAGATATTAAGCATATGAAAAGACATTTTTACAAAACGAATTCCTATCATTTAAGAATCTTAATCAAACTATTAGATAATTCTACGATAAAATTTTATAATAGTTTGACAAACCTAAATTAGAAGCATTTATTTCCTTTTTACACAAAATTGTGTTAACTTTAGCCCCCTGGTGGCAGCTGAAAAATTTAAACAAATGAACTCATATTTTGGCAGGCATATTTCGTCCACTAAATGCAACTTTTAATCACTATTAGAACTTCATACTAGAAAAAAGGTATTTTTCGCTCCACCCTAATATATATATATATATATATGCATGTATGTATAGTGTATGATGTGTGTGTATATATATATATGGTTAGATCTCCTAATCTCCCCCCCCCCCACTCCGAAATACATCTCATAAACGGACTTGAGGTCCGTTTGATGTTCTTTTGCCAAAACTTTCCGTCTACCTTTTTTGCGACCATGCTACTCACAGTTGTAAATACAGGTTCTTGAAATTATTCGGGTTGGTGTGCTGGAGATTAAAAAATCTTGGCTTCGTATTCTCAAGGCATTATATATATATATATATATATATATATATATATATATATATATATATATATATATATATATACACAGTATATATATGTATAGTGTATGATGTATATATATATATATATATATATATATATATATATATATGGTTAGATATCCTAACCTTCCCCCCCACTCCGAAATACATCTCATAAACGGACTTGAGGTCCATTTGATGTTCTTTTGCCAAAACTTTCCGTCTACCTTTCTTGCGACCATACTACTCACAGTTGTTAATACAGGTTCTAGCCCTCGAATAAAAGTGCATAATTAATGAGTACAAAAAATTTAAAGAAATATTTCGAACAAGGTAAATATTAACATTGTCATATACAGTTTTTAAGGAGGTTGTCAAGTTGCGTATTGAATTTTGCATGCCGTAACATAAATGATAAATGTTTAATGCGTCATGCGCAATAGCTGACTCTTAAATAAATCCATATCTTTAATTTGAGTAAACTAGTACTGTCAATCAGTTTTACATCAAAGAAAAGTCAAAAGTGTAGCACTCTCTTAAGTGTCATAAATGTAGCATCATCTCAAATAAGTGAAGAACCGCAGGAAAAAAATAAATAAAATAGATTGTAAACCATTTGAGTAAAAATTTATGCTTTACAAGGCCATATCTGTCTCCATTGACTACACACTTCATTTATAATAAAATACTGTACAGTAACAATCTGTATTGAATAGTGCAGGGAAAAAAACTGCTGATTACACTACACAACACAATTTCTGTCCTTTGCACAAATTCTGCTGATTTATATGTATTTTGATGCGCTGATTACGAATATGTTATTATTTTCTCTCTAACACCCGCCATTTTTCCAGAAAACTACGTTAATGTTTCACAAAAATTATCCAAATTATATCAAACGCGGTTTCAGGGAAGGTGGAATTCCAGTATGTTGGCTGAATATTGCTGGTTTCTCATTAGGGAAACTCCCGAGAGTATGTACAAACGAAAAACATCAGCAAAAAGATTTTAATTGTTGTTCTGATCTTGTAATAATTATGTTGAGGTATTCAATATATTCTAATCTGTATATAAGACTTTTATTACACGTCCCTTCGAAACGGTGGGTGATATAGTGATATAGGTATTTCGACATCAGGTTTGAACTCAGCGCATCCAAATTTATAAAAATCACTTCGTTTCGTTTAAGGAACAGAAAAAGTTTGCAATTTTGTCGTGCAGTGTTACCAAGGCCGTTTAACTGCTACACCCCTAATATATATACATATTACATATATATGTTACAGTCAATGTCTAAAATGAGACAAACTTATAAAGTGACTCAAATTTTAGGCAATCTGTCAAATGCTCGATTTACTTAATACCTAATTAAACCTAACCTAGCCATGAATTTTTAGGCAACATATTGGGGAATACAAGTGAGCATCCATATGCGGAATTATCAGAAAGGTTAGGTTTAGGTTAGGATTTTGTGCGTATCACCAATTTGACCCAGTGCCTGAATTTCAGTCAATTTATAAATTGCCTAATCTTATATACTGATTGTCTTATATATATATATATATATATATATATATATATATATATATATATATATATATATATATATATATATATAAATGATTACATCCGCTAATTTATTATCCGAATCCAAATTCGTGCATAATCATTTTATTATAAAGTTTATAGACGTTATTATATATAATATGCGTGTACGGATCAAGTGTTTATTGAAAGACTAATCAGATTTAAGTCTATATATATATATATATATATATATATATTTATCTGAGTTACGTTTTGAAATGAGACGAAACCACGTTTGGGTACATCCGGCGAGGAGAGAATTCAGATTAGGTTTACAACGAAGCGTAGAAAAAAAATGTGTTGAACAAACTCCCGTTGCGTAAAAGAGTGGTTTGTGGGGTCAAAGGAAAATTTTTTTTAAGGTTTATTTTCCTGTTGACAGGAACTTCGGCGCTCGTTGTGCCAAGTGCTGCCGCAGCATCAGCGCCGCTGACTGGGTGCGACGCGCGCGAGATCGTGTCTACCACTTGGCGTGTTTCGCGTGTGATGCTTGCAAGAGGCAGCTGAGCACCGGAGAGGAATTCGCCTTGCACGAAAGCCGCGTCCTCTGCAAGCAGCATTATCTGGAGACGATTGAAGGCGGCGCCACCAGCAACGATGGTAAGTTTCATCACATTGTACAAAAGTTGTTTCTCGCCGTAAATGAACCGCAAATTATGGTGAATAATCATGTTTTGTTGCCCCTCTAAAAGATTATCATTCCGAAGTTAAATTAGACGATTTTCAAAACAGTTTCCTTTATAATGATTTCTATTCATTTTATATCTCTAATTTTATAACAGGAATTTCATTCGCGTTAATTTTTTTCTGAATTTTTCTGAAGGTTAGATATTATAAAGTGCTCTGAAGAGTGACTTATTAGCCTAAATATAATAAATCATTGATGGGCTCCAGATTAAGATGGTGACCCTTCTTTGAAAGGTAACGCCTTTGTGTCACTCAAAAGTGCGAGGCTTCTTTCTTATAGCGTAAGATTCCACTTCACGCATTCATACCGTTTGATACGTGCAAATATTCATTTTCTCACGGATGTTAATTCTCGCATTTCTGTCTGAAAAATAATGAATTTGATATTATGGGTTGCGTGTATTTACTGTTCTGTGTAATTCTGTGTAAGAAATGCCTCTTCACCTATGAATGGCTCGAACATGAGGTGAAATACATCTACTCTTACATTGCCCCTTTAAAATAAAATTAGATGGCCCGTTAGGGTTACTGCGCGCAATAACTCTTTTAAAAGGTCTTGGAGTAAACCAGTGATGAAATTAAGAGCCTCTCTCTCTTGGTGCCATGAAACAAGTCTATCTCCTTCAATAATTTCAAATTATATATATATATATATATATATATATATATATATATATATATATATAATTAGAACTCTTGTCAGATGCGTGAAATTTGTCTTTGTTTTTGTAAATGAATTTTGTAGTTTTGAATTGAAGTAGAAAATGTGTGTGGTTCTCCCTAAAACGGTGCCTCATCTCGATCGTGAGGAGAATAAGAAAAAAAAAGACCGAGATCCACAATGAAACTGAACTTATGAAGCCGTAAAACGTCTTGGAAATACTTTTTTTTTCTTAAAATGCGTAAAACGAAATTCTAATGAAAATATTTTCTTTTATTTTGAGGAAACGAGTAAAAAAGTTTCCAAAAAATGCACAAACGAAAACTTTCAAAAATCTTGCTCCCTTTATTGATTTTTTGATGGCTTTCGTCCGCCATCTTGAATCCGGTCGCCACTTAGTAACGGCGATATATATATATATATATATATATATATATATATATATATATATATAAATAAAACCTGCTAGCAAAAACCAACTGATACATTTCGAATAATTTTGTGAATTTCTACATTTTTGTTATAATAATAATAATAATAATAATAATAATAATAATAATAATAATAATAATTTCAGAATAAAACCTTTATGTGTTCCGTTTTAGGGAAGGCCAAATTAATATGAACGTTTTCTCGAGAACGGATTCCAAATGGTTGGGGAGAGTGCCGTTCCTCACTTATGGTTTAATTTTGAGTGGTGCCACGAAATAGGCAACATTTCTATCTACGAATGCTTCGTCATTACATTGATAGAATAATTGATTTAAGTGCGCCATTTCTTCTACAACTTTGTGTATTTGAGTGGACTTGAAAAGAGTTTAAATATTCATTATGTTTACAATGTACAGTAAAATGGAATGTTTTTTATTTATTTCTTAACAGCTTGGAGGTGATTTCAAAGGGAAACAGACATTCTCAGAAAATTCCCTTCACGCGAATAAACCATTTTAAAATGACTTCTTCGCGTGAAGGCAGTAGAAATTTACCCTTTTGTGAGACTATTATTGAAGGATGTTTGAAAGCTAAGATTTTCGGGAATGGTCATTCTTTCTTAAGAGCGATGGTTAAGTTAAGAACGAATTACGTTGGCAAAGATAATCATTTCTCGACAGTTACTTAACATCTTAACATGATTTAATCTCCGTTCGGACGGACAATGAAAGATATCTAAGATAGCTGTGATCACTATTATAGTAAAAGTTTTCAATTACTTATATATATATATATATATACATATATATATATATATATATATATATATATATATATATATATATATATATATATATATATATATATATATATATATATTTATTTATTTATTTATTTATTTATTTATTTACTAACCTTTTACCTATTTGACATAGAACAAAATGGTAAATGGCATAATTAGTTGAACTATGATTATTTTTGTTAGGCAAGAAAGATCCACGTTGAAGTTTACTCCTCTTTCAAAGGAGAACAACATTCCACTATAAACAGTATCTAGTTTTGAAGTTGCGTCATCACGTTTACAAAAAATCAGGTTATCCAGGACTCACTGGTAAAGGATTGTGTCGTCAGGATAGTTTTCTGCGAACAGTCTGTAACCAAAATTTGGAGCAGTCAGCATTTTCAGATGAAGCGATATTTCATCGAGCTGACACTGTTAACCACCGCAATTGTATCATTTCGGGAAGTGAAAAAACAAATGAGTTTTGGCATTATCAGAGACTTAAGCTACTGTATGGCGTACCTTACGGAAGTCACGTGTTATTCGCTTTTTTTTTTTTTTGAGTAGTTGACCGTAAATGGAGAGCACTACTTTGCAATGCTGTAAAACTTCTTTCTCCCGCAGCTTACGGGCTTAAATTTTGTGAATCAAACAATTTTCCCACAAGACAGAGCTCCCCTGCCATTATGCTTTGAGTGTCAGAGAATTATTCTGACCATACTTATGAAGCCATGTAAAAAGCATCGTTTACACCACAAAGCCTCGACATTTGGCAGAAACGAAGGCGGAATCGAAACAACAGTCCGCCAAATCACACAGCAACAAATCGAAAATGAAATGCGTTTCAGTTATTGCAAAACGGTCAAACTTTGTATCACCCAAGGTAAAGGATGTGTCGAAGTGTAAAGTGTGAGAAAACTTTGATAGTTAGGCTTTAGAATGCCGTTTATTATTTTCTTCTACGTCAAATACGCATAACGTTACTATTACTAAACTCTAAACCATTCAAGGACTTTGTACAAATATTGTGTCCGAGTCTTGATACGTCAAACAAATCTACGGGAAGTTTTTGGATTATTTCATTATAAATCTGTAGAAAACAAAACATGTAGGCCTATTTATTTATTTTTTTATTTATTTACTTGAATGAAATGGATATGAATGGCGTGATTGTAAAGTTATTGCACAAAATTACAACCTGGACTTCCTCTAAAGTCACATAGTTTTTTGGGGGGAGTCTATACTGTACAAACACAGCATAGTCTAGTTTGCATAATTACATTGTGAAAGACGTATTTTATTATATATATATATATTATATATATAATATATATATATATATATATATATATATATATATATAGGCAACCTAGATGATTTTTAATATATAGGCCTTCACTACAAAGTGGACTATTACCTCCAGCTGTGCTCCGGCTCCGAAGCACATCTAAGAAAATTACTGAGCTCTGCTCCAGCTTCGGGTTTCTGAGCTGGTTCCTAGCCACGGGACTGGAACACTGTGAACCTTACTTCGAAGCCATCTTGGCTATCCCCATTTCATCTTCCGAAAGTTAGAATTTAAAAGTATGAAAGAGGCTTTTTTGCAATCGATCTCTTTCACTACGTACCCTTCCCATTCTTGTCTAAGTCTTTCTCCGCATGGATAGGTTAGTTTAGGTTAAGTTATTTAGGTTAAATTAAGTTAAGATATAGGATAGGTGTGTTTATTTTCACTGTAAATTATTCACAACCCAGGGAGGTTTTCCTAAATCTGAAATTGTCACTTTTGGACCACGAGAGTCACCGGGAATGGTGTACATCCACGAAATAAGAAATTCATAGCAATTGTAATGGGGTAAAAACAGACATTCTTTTATACAACTTTTAAAGACATGACTCTAAATTTTTTACGCTTTTATGTATTGAACATCAATGATCACTCATTTGAATGATGAAAGTAATAGGTGTTTAATTGTTTAATTGTGAAATTAATCCATATATATATATTATAATATATATATATATATATATATATATAATATATATATATATATATATATATATATACCCACAAAAGTACTTATTTCTGTCGCGCTGAACCAGTTCCTCCTTTGGTAACACAAAATGTTTTTAAAAAAATAAAAAAATAAAAAAAATATGTATACTTATTTATGGAAGGGAAAATGGTGAAAGTAGTGTTCCTAATTTTGAGATTGGAACAGAATAAAGAAATTTTGAAATTTATCTCAACTCGGAGTGGCAAGAGTTGACGCTCGAAAGTAATGCTGAATGTCAGTTTGTGAAATATCAAATAGAAATATTGGATAGACGAACGAGAAACTTAATGCTTTATGCAGGTTTTTTTCGTATTCAAATGAACAAACGTAAATAATAATTTCTCACAAACTGAAGTACGCGTAAACTTGGTATTATTAACATTACCTTGAAGATATACTGTACGCTGCTGCGGAAAAAGTAAAAAATCTTTAAACATTTTAACGTTGCCTTACGTAGTTGCAATGCATAATACTGGTTGCATTATTTATTTTTATTTTTTATAATTTTTTTTTTAAAGAAATAACAACGTCCTAAAACAAAATGCGCCTAATAATCATACAATTACG
>JAJOZX010000038.1:2472500-2477500 GCA_023014485.1 Bathynomus jamesi
AAATCTTCGATCTTGTCATACCCAACCAGACATTAACTTTAGGAAAATCTCTCTTTCATTCGTAGAATTCGGTTGGTTTTTCACAGCCCAGATACGGCAATTATGTCGATCAACCTTTCCGCATGTGTGGAATGTCGCCTCATCGCTGAAGAGAATGTGGTTAAATAAGTTTTAGGTATGAATTTTTTTCACTCAACTCTTCTGCACACGGCGGCTCGTCTTGGATAATTCTTTTCGTGTAACTCATGTAGCACTTGAATATGGTAACTTTTCTTTTTTAATATTGATTTTAAAATCCTTAGAACAGTCGTTTTTGGTATGCTCAGTCTACGTGATGGTGTGCGAGTTGACATTCTAAGATTTGTTTCAAAGGCCTCTCGTACCAATTGTTACTACCAAGTGTGACTACCATCACACGTTCTTGTACAGTTGCCCGCATATGTAATGTTCCTCGCCTCACAGACGACTCCGTACATGTGGCAACACCGCAGTGATAGTGAAAGTACCCCAACTGGGGGAAGGTGGGGTGGAGGGGGGGGGGCAACCGAGTCCAACAACATATAACACATACATATATAGTCCGTGAGCCAGACCAAATTTTGACCAATCGGTACCACTAAGGCGAACCAGATGAAACAATGCTTTTTGGAAAGCTTATAATTTGTAGTTTTCAAATATGCTTGCTGGACATCTGTATCTGGTAGCGTTTTAGTGTAAATCTTCATCAAAATTAGCAAAATCAATAAAACTGGTGGTGTACTGATTCATCGGCATTTGCAGAATCGGTCATTTTTTGGTCATTGGCATCGGCCAAATTTAGCTGACTCTCTTATTGATTATTTGAAATTTTAAAATTTTCATTACAAAACAAAATCTATATTTACAGAAAATTGAACACCCAAATACACTATGATAATTTATACTAATTTCAAAGTGTTATTATATAAAAATATTTTACATTCACAAAAATGACAAAGCATAATGAGTTAATTGTCCATAAATTTACATTTTCTCTTCAAGGGCGTACAATTAACCTACCCGGGCATTCACTTAATCTAATCGGGCATTCAGTTGACCTAACCGGGCATTCAATTAACCTAACCATATATATATATATATATATATATATAGCGTTCAACTTCCACCCGGGCAACGCCGGGTCGCTCCGCTAGTTACTGTATAAGACTAGTAAACTACATGACGTTCAACGATGTTCACGATCATATTAATTGTTTATCTTTATGAACACAGACATTACATTATAATTACCTGTATGTCAATGACTGCACATTCAAATTTCAATTGTCCTTTAGATATATACAGTATGTCTGTGTTATATGTTGTTGGACTAGGTTGTCCCCCTTCACCTACACCTTCCCCCAGTTGGGGTACTTTGACTATCACTGCGGCGTTGTCACATGTACGGAGTCGCCTGTGAGGCGAGGAACATCATTACATATGCGGAGAACTGTACAATTGTACATCCATCATCATCTATGGCCTGTAGAAAATAAAATCGAAATATCACTATTTTAGCAAAATAGAGAGGGACTTTTGAACCACCCTGTATATATATTGGCAATATATACGTCAAAAGTCGTAAAAGAATTTTAATTGAGAAGATCACAAAAACCTGTTGACTGTTGAACATTTGTCACATACATTTGTCACATATTTTCACATCGGCAACTAAATGAGATTTTACATACAGACTATAAATGAAAAATTGTCATTTAAATGTCCACCAGCTGCTGCAACACTGGCGAGCTCTTAGAACAACACTCTCCATTACTTTCCTTGAAGGGTCTTCAGTGATGTTGTGTGTTTCTTCCTGTATTGTATTGGCTGCGGTTTGTTCAATTAAACCCTTTCTTTTTAGAAGACCCACAAGAAGTCTGCAGAAGAAAGATCGGGGGATCTCGCAGCCCAGTTTATGTCTCCATGACGAGAGCTCAGTCTGTCTGGAAATGATCTACCCAACATTGTTATTGTTGGTCTCGCCGTATGGCAAATGACACCGTTTCTTTCCTCCAGTGCTGGTCTTAAGAAGTTGCCAATCTTCCGATGACACACTCTGATGAAGCAACATTAACATGAAAATTTCTTCGGTAACCTCTTTGAGCACACGTTATGGAGCTGCCATTTTGAAAATAGAGATCTGCAATAGCGGAGCGTTGCTGAATTGTCGCTCATCGTTTAAAAATTAAGAGTTCAAATATTATGTGGAACAAAAAGTGAAATGATATCAATAATAGTTCCAATGTAATAAAAGATAAAACCCCGTTACAACTTTTGATGCACCCTGTATACACAGGGTAAGCGGTAGCTGCAAATATATATATATATATATATATTATATATATATATATATATATGAAAATTATTTCACGAAAGTAACACGTGAAAAATATTTATGATGAATAAAACCACGAAGGAAAGGAAACACAGAATGGTGCTCAAGCGCTTTCGTCTAATGACATCCTCAGGAACACTGAAGTACATAAAGGGTTACAGCCTATATATAGGTTACAGAAAAAAATAAATATATATACATATACACACACACACACATATATATATATATATATATATATATATATATGTTAAACACAGACCGTGCATGGCACAAGGAACTCTTCTGGGAAAATTAAATCCACTATAGTCCACGTCGGGCTAAAATCATGAAAAAGGAAAAAAAACTATGGTATTTGTCATTTATCATTACTTATTCGGACTATAGTGGATTTAATTTTCCCAGAAGAGTTCCTTGTGCCATGCACGGTCTGTGTTTAACATATATTGTTCTCAGGGAACCATTCTGAGTTTGTGTATATATATATATATATATATATATATATATATACTATAAACGGAGAGATAAAAATAAAAAAAATTAAACATAAACATTAAAGGATTGTGGGAGAAGCATACAAATTTGTAAGGAAAAACTACCGATTTTTAGCACAATATCAAATGAATTGTTTCCAACCAATGTTAAAAAAAAAAATAAAAAAAATACAAATTTATTCTGGAAATCTGCCAAGAACATTTCTATTAACAATGTTGCTAGAGTGAAATATAACTGAAGCATTATTCCAATCAATACAGTGGGATAACTCTGACAAATGGACAAAAAGGGCACCGGACGACTGTCCTGTTCTAACGGAATATTGATGCTGTTTTATACGAGTGTGCAAATCCTTTCCCGTCTGACCTATGTAAAAGGAATCACATTGTTTACAACCAATTTTATAGATAATGCCTGAATTATTGGTAGGGCTATTTTTTACTATGATATTTTTCACAATATTGTTATATGAAAATGCTACATTAATAAGTTATCCAAAACTTTAAGTACATTAGCAATGCCTAAAAAGCCCGGGAAAAGTGGAAGTACTAAAATATTTTTTGACAAGTACGAGTGTTATTATTCACACGATAGAAAGTTCGTTTTGCCTTGTTGAGACAAGATTCCATAAACGCAGATGGATAACACAGATCACTTCCAATACCATTGATTTTTTCCAATTCGGCATCGATGTATTCCGGACTGGCGATCCTAAAGGCGCGGAGAAACATTGAAGAAAAAATGGCCTTCTTAGTGGGGGTGTCATGTCCCGAGTAAAAGTGTACGTACGACAAATTGTTTATTTTTTTCCGATAGATACTAAACTTAAAACCTGGGCTTTCCCTGTGTACACGCACATCCAAAAACGGGATTCAGTTGTCTTGTTCCATTTCTAAAGTAAACTTAATGGAGGGGACTTGATCATTTAACTGAAGGAGGAAGTTATCCAGGTCACGATTCATGGGCCAGATAGATACACAAAAATCGTCGACGTACCGCAACCAAGGGATGCCAACCCCCCAGGATTCTCGGAATGTAAGTAATTTCGAAAAACTCCAGGGGTTGCCCATGGCCATCCCAAAAACTTGTTGATAATACTCGTTATTGAAAGTGAATTTACAGTCTTTGATGCAAAGCTTAATAAGTTCCAAAACAATGTGTGAGGGTAGTGGCAGGTCATACTTATGTAATTCTCGGGAGAGAAAGTCAAGCATATCGTCAATCGGTAGTTTTTCCTTACAAATTTGTATGCTCCTCCCACAATCCTTTAATGTTTATTTTTTATTATTTTTTTTATCTCTCCGTTTATTGTATATATATATATATATATATATATATATTTCTGTAACCTATATATAGGCTGTAACTCTTTATGTACTTCAGTATTCCTGAGGATGTCATTAGACGAAAGCGCTTGAGCACCATTCTGTGTTTCCTTTCCTTCGTGGTTTTATTCATCATATATATATATATATATATATATATACGCAAGCATCATAACTTTATATTATTTTTCGATTACTGTAGTAATATACTGACTTTTTGTAATTTGACCTTTAACTGGGTAGGCGGCGCATGCACCACGGGTGGTCAGAAACTCCAAAGTCCTCGCCCGGACTTCAACTCACGACCTCCGAATCAGCAACCCAGCGACTTAATCACTAGGCTACCCAGAGTACCCATTTATTTACCAACTAATTCTTTTGTTGTATGAAAGGATGAACAACTGGGTGAACTGCGCGCGGCCTGCCGTCACTGGGAGTCGAACTCGGGGCCGGTGGATGCGTAGTCATCGATGCTAACCACTACACCACCGAAGGTATATATATCGATATATCGATATTTACCCATCATTATTACTATTATATCGATATATGTGTCACCTGCGTATATATATATATATATATATATATATATATATATATATAAGTAGGTGACACACATATCAATATAATAATAATGATGGCTAAATATCGATGAATGAAGTTTTTATTAGTGAAACAATAGTGACGTAGTAATTCCCAAATAACTCTCTAAATGATAAATTTCGATATCGATATCGAAATGGGGTTGAAAGTGAGTACTGATGTAAATTCATTATTCAGTAAATACAGAAACAACATTATAAACTCACCTTTTAGGAAAATATATT
>JAJOZX010000038.1:2482500-2599401 GCA_023014485.1 Bathynomus jamesi
CGTGTGACTGACCAATCAACGATTTTATTCAGATCTTCCTGGATTTTACCTCTATCTTCGTCATTAATCGCCCTACCACCCAGCTTCGTGTCATCCGCAAACTTTGAAACTGTACTGACTAGGCCGACATGTAAATCGTTAATATATATATAAGAAAAAGCAAGGGGCCCAATACAGAACCCTGAGGAACGCCACTCGCGACATTAGCCCAACACGACTCCGCTCCATCAACGACCACCCTCTGTTTCCTACCTCGCAACCACTCTTCTATCGAATTTATTACTACACCCCTGATTCCATGAGCCTTAGTTTTTTCAATGAGTCTTTTATGTGGTACGGTGTCAAGCGCTTTTTGAAAATCTAAATACACTACATCAACCGCCCGATGACTATCGTAAACGTCAACCACGCTTAAAAAAATTCTAAAAGATTAGTTAAACAAGATTTGTTTCGCCTAAAACCGTGCTGCATATTTCTAACTAAGTTATGCAATTCTAAGTGTTCGACTATACAATCCCTAATTATTGATTCCAGTAGCTTACCTACAACAGACGTTAAACTGATTGGCCTATAATTTCCCGCCGCACCTTTATCGCCTTTCTTAAAGATAGGTGTTACGTTTGCTAACTTGAAATTATCTGGTACGCACCCCTCAGAAATAGACGCATTAAAAATCTTTGTTAGCAGCACAACAATGCTATCTTTTAATTCTTTTAGTTGTATGGGATATATGGAATCCGGCGGCCCAGTGATTTACGCGTTTTCATTTTATCAATATAGCGCATTACCGCCCCTTCACTAACAACAATATTATCCAAAATATTACCATTATCAAAAGGTATTATGTCTATGACCGTAGGGATATTCGTTACATCTTCTATAGTAAAAACTGACGTAAAAAATTCGTTTAGCAAGGTAGCCATTTCCTTGTTTTCAGAAATTAGATCTCCGTTAACATTTTTCAATGGCCCCAAGACACTTTTTACTGGATTTCTATTTTTGACGTATTGAAAGAATCGCTTGGGGCTTTCTTTACCATCACGAGCTATGGAGATTTCAAATTCGCGCTTGGACTTTTTCATTACACTTTTCAGTTCACGCCTTAGAGATATGTAGTTGTTTCGTAACCACAAATTGTCTTTATCGCACTTATGTAGCCTATAAGCCCTATCTCTACTCTTTATAATGTCTCCTACTCTAGAAGTAAACCACAAGGGCTTGTTTACTTTCGCACGCTTAATTTTGTACGGTACACATTCCTCATTTATAGTCCTAAATACTGTTTCAAACGATTCCCACATTAGTTTTGCATTGGAGTTCCCCATTACGTTTTCCCAATTGACGTGTGACAATTTATTTCGAAATTTACAAAAGTCTGCGTGCTGGAAGTTAGGAATTTTAGTCGAGTTAGCTGGTTTCGAGTGACTTACTAAGAGGACAACCTCTACCATATTGTGATTGCTATTGCTTAACGGTTCTATTACTTGAAGATCAGTAATTAGCCTATCATCCGTAGTTATTACTAAATCTAAAATACTGTCCAACCTCGTAGGTTCCCCAACCTTTTCAATAAGAAAGCTATCCTCGAGAAAAATAACTAAACGATTACCTTCCGCGTCTCCCTGCATTGTATCGTAATTCACGTTGGCACAATTAAAGTCACCCATAACTAAAGTTTGCTCACTACCTATTATTCTCTTTAGTTCATGATATAACGCTTCGTCCGTATCAGCTGTTTGATTGGAGGCCTATATATGACCGCAACAACAAGTTTGAAATCGTTCAATTTAAGTTCTGCTATAGTCGAATCTATCGGTTCTGGAATTGTGTGCTTTACTTCTATAATGTTCACAATATTATCTTTGATATACAACATAACACCGCCTCCTCACCCACCTATTCTGTTTTTAACAAAAAGTCTATAACCTCTAATTTGATACTCCCCTACAAAGTCACGTGTTTCAGTGCTAAGCCACGATTCATTTATCGCAATTAAATCATAGTCTTTACAAGCAAAAAAAAAAAAATATATGTATATATATATATATATATATAAAATGCGCCTCGGTGGTGTAGTGGTTAGCGTCGCTGACTACGAATCCATTGGCTCCGGGTTCGAAACCCGATGACGACAGCCGGCGCGCAGCAAAACCCAGCTGTTCATCCTTCCACACAATAAAGAAAGTGGTTGGTAGATAAATAGGTACCCTGGGTGGCCTAGTGGTTAAGACGCTGGGCTGCTGGTGGGGTGTGGTTCGGATTCCACGTTATACTGTAGGTCTAAGGTAGGGTTGCCAGACGTCCCGCATTTGATCCAAATACCAAGCATTATTAAGCATTGTTTTAATAAAATTTTTCTAATTTTGTTTGTTGTAACCGTTGAAGAAATCTAGTTTCAATTTGAAAAAAAAAATTATCTTAAAAAAATCCTCAGAAAAAATTGGTGAAAAGCTTGACCTTCGTCAGAATGAACAATTCGGGCTGAAGCTAACCAAAGGTTATATATTAATATTAAAATTGGCCAACTAGTTAGGTTAACTGAATGCCCAGTTAGGTCAAATGAATGCCCGGTTAGGTTAATTGAATGCCCGGTTAGATCAACTGTACGCCCTTGACGATTGGTTAGGTTAAGTTGTGATATTTTCGTTAGTTTGTAATTATTTTTGTAATATTCCAGTCTTCCATTCTGTTCCTTTTATGCTTTAAAAGTGTCACGAATCTATATAGTCCAGGTCTTTGCGCGAACTAAGAATAAGATGGCCTATAGCCTCCGTCCAATTTTCAACGCAAATTATTTATCGTCAAATTTTTGGAGAAACGACAAATTAAACGTACGAAATTCAAAAGTTTAAGGGCTGTAACGTTTTTATTATTCATTTATCTGAAAAAAAATTTATATATTTTCTAAATCAGCGTAAAAAAGTACGCATAATGGTAATAATTAATTGTAATTCTAGTGGTGGGCACCAAACGGAAAAGCTCCGGATCTTCTCTCGAAGGCAAAAAATTATAAAATTAAATAATTCGCTTAGAACTCTCGCGTCCGCGCGCGGCCCACGAGACGCTAATTGGACAGGCCTGAGTTAAAGGATTTATTATTTCTTAATATATTTAAAAAGTCGATTAGGCAACTCTTAATTTTCAGTTCTCTTTTTATCCGCATTCAATCAACTTTTCAGCTAATTACATCTTGAACCTAAAAATATACAAAATAGGTATCCATTGAGTGTTAAAATTATAATAATTCATCCCTCTATCTATATTTACACCCATTCATGTAAGCTGTTTCTAACCTTACGATCGGACATCTATTCAGCCAATCAAATGTAAAGATATTCAGCCATTCACCAGTACGTACGTATGCCCAATTGCCCATACATCTTCTTATCCATTCGCCAGCTAAACTTAATTAACTTTATCCTAAACTCATCCTTTGACCTATTTTTTTATTATTTACATTTTAGATAATGGACGATACGCACGACTATAAAGATAAAGAGAAGGTGGAAATCGTTTTGAACACGTTGCTGGTAGAAGTGAGAGGGAAGTGTGTCACTTATTTCATGAACGACACCCTCATACGTAACTGCCAAGTCAGCGAATGAGGGTGTTGTTCATGAAATAACTGACACGCCTCCCTCTCGCTTCTACCAGCATCATGTACCAAAACAATTTCCACCATCTCTTAATTTGTATAGTCAGTTTAGTTATTCATATCGTAAAATACTCATGAGAACGGACGGACAATATATATATATATATATATATATATATATGCCTACCTCTTACAGTATTATGGAATAGAACTTAATTTGGATTTATTTTATCTAAATCATTTTTATATTATGCACAGGAATATTTGCAAATTTAAATACTAATAAAGGCATCCAGTGGAACCTTCTACAAGATTTACAGTACGTTTAGCATCTGTGTGTACTATATGAATGTGCACAATCACGTGTCTACTCGTCTTAGGTATATATATATATTTATATATAGGATAAATTTCACACTTAAACACGTAAAATAAATGAATGATGCAAACCCACAAGAAAGAGGAAAAATTTATTCCAAGGCCTTTCGTGTATTCAACAATACACCTCGTCACGAAAGGCCTCGAAATCATTTCTCCTTTTCCTTGTGGTTTTGCATCATATATATATAAGCACACCGGACAAAAAATTAGTCACCCCTCTCAGAATGTACCTAATAACGTGTGACGGCGCCTCTGGCCTTGATAACCGCACGAATCCGGCGAGGCACAGACTCTACGAGGTTGTGCATGTACTGAACATCGATTTGCTCGTTCATCAGCCGGTCCCGAAGTTCCGCCAGAGTCCGTGGGTGTCCATTCCTGCGCTTCACTTTCTGTTTCCAGCCTGAACAACACCTTCGACGCATTCAGGATTAAAGGCTTCATTGGACCTGCGATGTACTCGTCGCCTCCCATCATTGGAGAACAAACAAAAACAGGACTCATCGGACCAAATTACACGTTTCCAATCTGCCGCAGTCCAGTTTTTGTGCCTCTGAGCCCATTTATAACGTGCCAATTTGTGACTTGCTGTTAACAGCGGCCTCTTCCGTGGTACCCTGCTCCAGATGTCCATCGCATGCAGTTCTCGTCGCAATGTCCGTTCGGAAATTGGTCGCTGGAGAACCTCATTGGTTTCTTGGAGCAATTGTTCTCTGGTTTGAAAACGATTTGCAGTTACTAGACGAGAAACATGGCGGCGGCCCCTATTGTCGAGAATTGTTTTCCGGCCACAGTTACGCCGTCGATTGTCAGTTGATTGCGAACTACACCACTCTTTGTAAACTCGCTGGACAGTACGCGTTGACACACCAACAAATTGGGCTACTTCAGACATTTTGTGTCCGTGGGCTCTGCCAAACACGATGGCTCATTTTTGCCACTGAGTAACGTCTGCCTCACGACCCATTTTGCAGACTATATCCAACACACACTTTGTTCTTCACCACCTCACGAAACAGATCTGATCCTGTGTGCTACGTCACCGCTACTTGTCACTTACCAATGCTACATCAGCGCCCTCTGTGTGACCTTGAACTTCCTACTATCGGTGCTATTAGGGGTGACTAATTTTTTGTCCGGTGTGCTTATATATATATATATGAAAATTATTTCACAAAAGTAACACGTGAAAAATATTTATGATGAATAAAACCACGAAGGAAAAGAAACCGAATGGTGCTCAAGCGCTTTCGTCCTGAGGATGTCATTAGACGAAAGCGCTTGAGCACCATTCTGTGTTTCCTTTCCTTCGTGGTTTTAATAATATTTATATATATATATATATATATATATATATTATATATATATATATATATATATATATATATATATATATATATATATATATATATATGACGTGGTCATCTTTTTCACCTTGCCAACAAAACCACAATTCAAGGATAACTAAATAAAAAAATCATATTAAAACCTTTATAGTGTCCTTAAACTGAGAGGTCGTTTATTTAAATCGAATGAATGGCCTCTTTACAAATTCAACTTGAACAATAATTGTTAAAACATAAAGATGAGAAAGGCGAGTGTTTTTAGTGTAGTTAATCCGAAATCGCGTGAAAAATGAAGAAAAATTTAATACTTTGTCAGTCCACTGCGAAGTTCGATTCAAGATTCATATCTTGCTGCTGTCGATTGTATTAACGTTTGAAGTGTTTCCTTCGGAGTGGCTTCCATTTTACGTCTATTATATTTCATAATTGTTGTAAAGTAATTTGGTTTTCTTTTCCAATAGTATTTACAGTGTTGGGCACTAAAGCGTTAATCCGATAACAGTTAATTAACGAAGTTAACTTTTTTTAACGGACTATTAACGGAAGTTAATTTCCATTTATCGTTATCGGACCAGTTAACTTCCGATAACTCGATATTTAGTCTGTTAAAGTCCGTTAACACGTTAACTGCGAGGAGTCATTCACGGAAGATCACCGCTCCGCGAATGAATTCAAACCGCCATAACTTCAGTCTACCAATTCCGTCCTCTGCCGCAGTGGAACGGCTCTTCTCTCTCGGCAAGGACATCCTGAGGCCCAAGAGGTCAAGACTGGCAGTTGGGCCTAACTTTGAGAAGTTGGTCTTTCTGAAGGGCAACCAGCACATTGTGTCATAGTCTTTAATAAATGTGCCTAAAATTTAATTTTACCTTTCAGTTCCCGCCATAATAATTCTCTGGTAAATTAAAATTTAGTTAATGGTTAGTGGTTACAAGGGTTTCAAAACATGTAATCAGTACATTTTTTATTAAAAATAAAAAAAAAGTTATTAAGCAAAAAGTTGCAAAACTTGATAAAAATACAGTTAAATACCTATTTATTGTTGAATTTTGCATAAATAAACATTTTCTATGGGTTTTAAAGCTTTTTTCCTTGATTTTTTTAAATGTTAGTAAAGAAATAGTTATCGTTAACGGATTATCGTTAACTTCCGTTAACTTTGTAATAAAATTAGCGGATTATCGTTATCGGAGTTAAAAATTGGGGTTAACGGATTATCATTATCGAAGTTAACTTTTTGGTTAACGGTGCCCACCACTGAGTATTTATATGTCTTTCAATCATTTGTTAATGCTATCTATTTTTTTCAGTCCAGATCATATGAGAACGGCTCCAACACCAAAAAATCAGGTATATAATAAAGAATTAGGTGTTGAAGTTAAAGCTTAAGTAATATCATTGCATAAATGAGGGAGAAGTCAACGGCCCATAGCTAAAGAGTTAAAAATTTGAAAAGGGGTTGTTCAAAGAATACTGCAACGATTTGAAAAACATCTGAATTTGCCTTTTGTACACCATCAAATCGAACTCGGAAGATAACTTCTATAGAGGATCGCATTATTAGGAAGGTTATTCTTGCAAATCGCTTCAAAACAGCACCTGAAACTACTGCAGAAGTTCAAGAATACCATGACATTTGTATCAGTACTAGCACCATCAAAAGAGGATTATCTAAAAAGATTTAAATGTAAAAATTGCTGCAATGAAGTTATTCATTAGCCAAACAAACCAATTAAAAAGGTTGTACTTTGCAAAGGAACATAAGAATTGCCAAGATACTCGGGACAGACAAAACTAAATTATACCTTTTTGTTAACACAAGGAGAGGTTTTGTGAGAAGACCTGACCACGAAAAATAGAAGCAGGAGTGTGTTAATAAAATTGTAAAGTATGGTAGATGCTACATAAGCTTGTGGGGATGTTTCTGGGCAGATGGAGTTTGTGATTTGGTAAAAATTGGTAGAATAATGGAAAAAGAAAACCAGCAACATCTTCCTACTCTTTTCATTACCCAGTGAAATGCCATTGATAGGACAAAGGTTTGAATTCCAACGTGCTAACGACCCTAAGCTTGGGTTGCCACAGGCTCCGGTGCGGTGCGGTGTGGAGCTCGGAGCAGCTATTTTAGATCCGGTGCTGTGTGGAGTTTGAGCCGAATTTCAGGATCCGGTGCGATGAGGAACCGGAATTGAAATACTAGATCCGGTTCGGTGCGGAGCCGAAGTAGAGAGTGCTGTTGCGATTCGGAACCGGCGCAACACTGAAGACTATGGATAATTTATGGGCCTAAATGATAGATATGGTGTGTAACATTTTTGTCGATCTTCACACTTGATTGTGGTTTTGGTTAGTGACTATCTGCTTTGCACTTTTATCAACTCCTTTTCTTTTTTTTTAATTAAACTTTTTGGATATCGCATGTATATGTTAGCTTTCCATTTAACATCTTCCTTGGCTCAATCAAGCATGCATTCCTCCAATCCCTCCAAATTGTTCGTCGGTTTATTTTGTTAAATTGTAATTCCAGATGAATGTTGTGGCGCAGAATGTTTAATGTGAAGCAGCATAAAAAAGTGGTTATTAAGCTCGTGCGCACTGAAATCCAATGAGGTACGTGGGCACAATATTTTTGGTGCAAATGAGTGACAGGTTGATGTTACAGCTTTAGTTTTATGATGCATGGTAGGGTTGACATAGGCTCCTCTGCGGTGCGGTGCGAACCTCGGGACAGCTAATTTAGACCCGGTGCAGTGCGGAGCCGAAGTAGGGAAATCGGAGCCCTGCCACCCCTACTCTAAGCTTGCAGCAAAGATAAATAAAAATTATTTGGTGCGAAAGGAATAAATAAAAGCATGAGAGTAATGAAATGAACCCTACAGAGCCCTAAGTTAAATCCAATGGAAAAATGATGAAATGTTCTAAAGAAGACACTTGCAAAAAGAAAACCAATCTCTTCACAACAATACTATAACGTATTTCAAGTAAAATGTCGAGCCACTCCTAAAGAAGTACTTCAAACTTTAGTACAATAGACGGCCTACAACATATGAAGCTGGAATCAAAGTTTGCAGTGACCTTGAAAATATTGAATTGTTCCTCAGTTTCAATCAATTCCCGACTACAGTAACTGTATCAAAAACATTCGCCTTTGTTATGATTTACAATTAAGTACATTACTTTTCTTATTTAATTTCTTCGCTACTTTAGAATAATTAGAAAAATTACAGGTGTACTCAATTTTTTGACAGTATTATGCTCTCAAACACACTTCTTCTATTCCTCACTACACATATGTGTATCTTACACACTACACAATCTTTTCAAAATTAAAAAAGGCTCTTTAAGAGCCTCGGAGTCCCCTGTGGAGGGGATCATAAATGTCGATACCGGTACCGGAAACGCAGACTCGAACAGTGGGGCTGGTTCTCTGTCTAATTCACTTTTCATAAACTTCTGCAACATTCGTGGCCTTTCCTCAAATTTCCAATCTGTTGAACACCACCTTGCCTCCTCTAAACCTCGCCTTCTGTTCCTCACTGAAACTCAGGTGCCTGGGACGACTGACAGCAACCCCTTTTCTGTACTCTCCTACTTTCTCTATACTCATTTTCATTCCAAAGGTGGATGTTGCATATGTACGCAACGCCCTCACTTGCTCTCGTATTCCCAATCTTGAATCTTCCGAATTCTATACCCTCTGGCTACGGCTTACATGCCAATCAAACTAAATACATCTGGGGTGTCTATTTTCCTCCTGATTTTACTGACTATCCAAAATTCTTTGACTACCTCATTTCCAAAGTGGAATACAGTCTATCCCACCCACCCTTTTGCTGAAATCTCCATTTTAGGTGATTTCAATGTTCACCACCATCTTTGGTTTTCCTACCATTTTACCATACCTGGTGAATTAGCTTACAACTTTTCCTTCTTTTCCATGATCTGAGCAGACTGTACAGCACCCTACTCGTACCCCGATCGCTTTGGAGATAGGCTCAACATTCTGGATTTATTTCTGACAACTCATCCTTAGTGGTAGCAACCCGTGGTAGCAATCCGACCTATTAAACTAATCTCCCTAAAAGTCTCTTCACTGTTGAAGTAGAAATGCTGCCGTTGCGTGACGCATTGACTTCAGTAGCTATTTGAACGTTAGTCTTCTTTTTGTCGCATTTTCTCAATAAAAATCATGTATTTCTCTTCTTTTTCCGAGGTCTTCCTGTTTTGCCGTCAGACTACTTTGTTCATTACATTCCTAATTTGAGAATGACGAGAGGGAGTTTTACTAACCGTGGATAATAAAACTCCCACTTTATTGTCTATTTATCTCTGATTAATACCTTCTTCATGAAGAACTACAATCTTGAGTCTATTTTCGTGTGATATTTCCTTTATGGGAGCCATTATAGAGAAATACCTGTAAGAGAACGGTAAAATGTTACCAGACAGTGTCCAGACTCCAGATGCAAGTTTCGCGAGTCGGAGACGAATTTTTGACTAAAAATGGGATCAAATGTATTAATACAAATAACAGAATAACATTCTATTTCCGCGAATATAGACAATTATTTTAATGAAAACGTGATGTCACCATTAAATACAATTTCTTTCAATATTGATTAATTGTTCGTAAGTCTCCATGAAACAAAACACCACAGTAGAAAGCTCCTTAATTACAAGGAGTTGCAAGGACAAGAGGAGGGCTCAAAGACCTTTCGATCCACTCTAGGAGGTTCCTTTTAGTAAACTAATAATGCATTTTTTAATTATTCTAGCAGTAGTATAAAAATGGATAGAAAAGCATATTAGACGAATATAGCATTATACTTTCGGTAAAGTATAAAAAGAATCAAAAGAATTCTAATATTATTATATAATCACCATTTTATCATAGAAATGTTTCCATAATTTTGACCACCAATATATATATATATATTCAGGATAAAAACGAAGACGTAGAGCAAAAAAGTCTATATTTGGCTGCAGCCGACGTTTCGGGCATCTCTACCCAATTTCAAGGCCTAATTAATAAAAAGCTAAATTAATAAATGACAAAAGATATAAATGACGAGAGTTAGAACCTAAGCTAGTGTACAAAATTGAAATTGTTCAAAAATAAAAAATAAAAAATCCAAAGTAGAAACAGGCTAGACCAAAATCAAATCAAAAGTAAAATACAGGGTGTACATAAAGTCAGGATCTATTTTTGTGAAGCACTTGGAAATTATATGGAATTCAATCATAAAATGATAAAGTGGTAACATTTATTAAATAATTAAGAGTAGGATTCGACGTGACGCCCATCAGTATCCCTGCACAGCTCAAATCGTTCCGCAGCATTTCTAAACACATTCTGGAGCATTTGCGGGGTTATGTTATCTGCAGCAGTTCGTATACGTGTACGTAAGTTTTCAAGACTCGTAATCTTCGTCTGATAGACGTGCGATTTGATAAAGCCCCATGCAAAGAAATCTAAAGGGGTTAAATCTGGTGATCTCGCTGGCCAAGGTCTTAAGTTGCTTCCGCGTCCGATCCAGCGATTTGGAAAACGTCCATTTAGATAATCCTGAACAATTTTGGCATAGTGACAAGGAGCACCATCATGTTGATAGACGACGGTACTAACAATCCTATCCCCGTCGTCTATCAACATGATGGTGCTCCTTGTCACTATGCCAAAATTGTTCAGGATTATCTAAATTCTAAATTCCATATAATTTCCAAGTGCTTCACAAAAATAGATCCTGACTTTATGTACACCCTGTATATAAATGACAAAAGATACACGAATGATAAATGTAAAACCTAAAACTAAAGATATTCAAGAATAAAATTGTTAAAAAACTAAAAATAAAAAGTTAAATGGAATAAAAAGTTAAACTTTAACTTTAACTTTTAACTTTTTATTCCGTTTAACTTTTTATTTTTAAAGTTTTTTAACAATTATATTCTTGAATATCTTTAGTTTTAGGTTTTACATTTATCATTCGTGTATCTTTTGTCATTTATATATTTTACTTTTGATTTGATTTTGGCCTAGCCTCTTTCTACTTTGGATTTTTTATTTTTTATTTTTGAACAATTTCAATTTTGTACACTAGCTTAGGTTCTAACTCTCGTCATTTATATCTTTTGTCATTTATTAATTTAGCTTTTTAGTAATTAGGCCTTGAAAATGGGTAGAGTTGCCCGAAACGTCGGCTGCAGCCAAATATAGACTTTTTTGCTCTACGTCTTCGTTTTTATCCTGAATGTAAAACTACGTCTCCTTAGGAGGGATCTTATTTCATATATATATATATATATATATATATATATATAATATATATATATATAATATATATATATATATATATATATTGTAGTTTAACGTCGCAAATTAGGTAGGTGTACTTTTAAGCTGTGTTTAAACGTTGTTTAAACACAACTTAAAAACACACCTAACCTAACCTAAAATAATAATATATGGTTTAAATAAGATAAGTTTTATTGTTTTTGTTTTAATTTCAATAATTTGCGACATCAAACTGCAAGAGTAATATATATATATATATATATATATATATATATATATATATTAGTGATGTAGCGGATGTCATTTTTTTCATATCCGCGGATGCGGATGCGGATGAGGATGTTTGATTTAAACATCCGCGGATGCGGATGCGGATGAGGATGTTTGATTTCAACATCCGCGGATGCGGATGCGGATGCGGATGTCTACATTTTCGTTATTTTTTGGGATATATTCGAGATTTGTTGTGTTTAACGTATATAATAAGTTATTATATAGAGAGCTGTAGCTATAATGTAGTATAATTGATTAATTGTACAATAATTGCTGTACTTTTCTCTGAACATATAAAATAATATCAAGCATCTAACTATTATAGAAATCAATTAGTGAATTCGTCTGCAAATAAATTCGTTATATTTTGTTGAGTTTCAGCCACAATTAGAAACCATAATTGTGTTACCAGGATGCGGGACGTGAACCCAACTCAAATGCACCCCACCGACCTCTTTCCCCTACCTCCACCCTTATAGAAAGAGATCTTTAATTAGCTTGATAACTATTTATATTAAGTTTAAAGTTTTATTAAGCATATTTATAAATGAGTAATTAAAATAAAGTAAACTAAGATGTTCATCGTTTAATGTTCAAACTTAATTATAGGAAGGTTATGCTTAAGGAACATTAATTTTTCTGCCTTTTCTGCTGCCAGTCTGTTTCTCTTTTCATCATATATTAATCCAGCACTGCTAAATAACTCTCGCTTGGTACGTTTGTTGGAGGACAGGCTAAATGTTTCCTTGCAAGTTTACTCAAGTATGGATAGATATTCTGCGTATTTTTCCACCAACTAATAGGATTGTCACATGCAGCCAGGCGTTTTTCTTGGTGATAGCTCTCGATCATTTTTACTACATCTTTTGACATCGCGTAGGTCTCGTCATTGCTGCTTGACTCAAGAAACTGAGAGACAGATTCTGTGATAGATTTGCTTGTTGAAGGTGTTGGTTCTGTCACTGAAACTTTTATTCTTTTGGTGGGTGGCGAAGCGACAGATTCAAGAGATTGAAGCTCTTCAACTGCTTTGCCAAGTGATGATTTAACTCGTTCTAATGTACTAGGTGAAAATAACTTAGCTTTGTAACGTGGATCTAAGTAGGTTGCAAGAGAGTAACTTCATACAAGAACAGCCTCTCGTCTTGTCGCTTGCATCACTTTTGCGCACAATGAACTAGTTCTATTAATATAGTAGAATTTGATAATTTCCGCTTATTAATGACATTTTATCTCAACGGTCCACATCCGCACGACATCCGCAGTCCAAAGTGCGGATGCGGGTGCGGATGCGGATGCGAGAAAATGTGCGGATGTTCCGCGGATGCGGATGCGGATGCGGATGTGACCTACATCACTAATATATATATATATATATATACAAACTCTGAGTTTGTGTATATTAAACGGACGTGTTACGTGCCTTGAAAAGTGGACGCTCAATGTCCCGGTTGAGGTTTAAGTTTTTTTTTTTTTTGGCTAAAAATACAATAGTTACCCCTTTTTCTTTGATTTATTCAATCCGACGTGAATGCAACGAGTCTTTTACTTATATAGAGGTTCTGAATGTAGTGGGACTAGGCTTGCTTTAAACCCTAGATCCATGTCCCAAAGCTGGATCCTGTCTGCTTTGCAGATAGCTGGTGAGGGAAGCTATATTTATGGGACCTCTTTGCGAGAGACCCGTTGCCCACGTCGGGCTAGCATCATGAAAAATAAAAACTATGGTATTTGTCATTTACCATTACTTATTCGGACTATAGTGGATTTAATTTTCCCAGAAGAGTTCCTTGTTCCATGCACGGTCTGTGTTTAACATATATATATATATATATATATATATAGCGCCTCGGTGGTGTAGTGGTTAGCGTTGCTGAGTACGAATCCATCGACCCCGGGTTCGAGACCTGACGGCGGCGCGTAGCAAAACCCAGCTGTTCATCCTTCCACACAATAAAGAAAGTGGTTGGTAGATAAATGGGTACCCTAGGTGGCCAAGTGGTTAAGACGCTGGGCTGCTGATGGGGCGTGGTTCGGATTCCAAGTTAAACTGTAGGTCTAAGGTGGAGTGAAAAAGCTTGACCTTCGTCAGAATGAAGAATTCGGGCGGAAGCTAACCAAAGGTTATATATAAAGGATGATCAACGGCCACGTCAACATTATGGATTTAATATCAGGCTTTTCGGAAGTCAAACTCCTCTCATCAGTGGCTAAAAACAATAAAATAAAGTAAAAAAGAAAACGCAATATAAAACTGGTGAAAAACTAGTCAAACAGGTACATAATTAACTTAATTTAAAAGATACCCTCAACAGTACACCAACAAGAATAAAATTACAATGGCAACCATAATCTCAAGTTCAATTAAGTTTTATATTTAGACAAAATTAAAATAAAACTAAGGCAGACTAATATATATATATATATATATATATATATATATATATATATATATATATATATATATATATATATAAAATATTAACTTACTATGTTTAATTTGTATGCAGAACTGCAGTCATTTAACTTCGGCTTTTGTGTGTGTATATATATATATAAAGACTCCATAATTCTCAGGTCTGATTCATTTTGCAAAGTGGTTAAAACTGAGAAATTGTTATTAAATGGATGGTTGTTACTTTCGCAGTGTTCACGGACTGAGGATTTGGCTGGTCTACTTAGTGGTAAAGAAGTGCGACTACTACTGCCACGATGCTAATCGACCCGTACCTTAAGTTGGCGGACGGAGCTGCCAACATATGTGGCGTTACAACCACAATTAAAAATGTAAACTAAGTTGGAGACAAGAGCATCGGGCAACCTTTCCTTAAGTTTAAAAAAGGAGCTAGTCCTAAAATTATTGATAAATTTAAACTTAAAATCAAATTGTGGATAAAACTGAGCGAATAACCATTTTAAGTCTTTTTCGATCCTTTGGCTGATGTAGACAATTTCTCAGTTTTAACCACTTCGCAAAATGAAACAGACCTGACGATTATAAAGTCCTTATATATATATATATATATATATATATATATATATATATACACTATTTTGTAATTTACCTTAGTTTTATTTTAATTTTGTCTAAATATAAAACTAATTGAACTTGAGATTATGGTTGCCATTGTAATTTTATTCTTGTTGGTGTACTATTGAAAATATTTTTTAAATTAAGTTAATTATGTACCTGTTTGACTAGTTTTTCACCAGTTTTATGTTGGTTTTTTACTTTACTTTACTTTACTATTCCTACGATGTTAAATGAAATTATTATTAATATGGGTTTTTCCGAAGTAATTGTTTATAATAAACCAGCATCCTTTATTTCCCCAATTTATGCGATCCCCTTTACACCTTATGCCTAAGATGGACTAAGAAGACACTCTGCTTAAGCTCGATTCTTTATAAGAGGGCCTCGTATTAAAAGAAATACTCCCTCAACTTGTTTCCTATATACTCGTATTTCCACAACATTAACTCCATAAACTGAAGAATAAATGTACAAGAAAAATTCATCATTATTCCTATCCTTCGTATAACACATTCGGATCGAAAGTCGAATTTGATAGGTCCTATTGGGAAGATTTATCCGAATTCCATGGCCCGGAAGATATAAGTGTAGTGGCAGAGACGTTTTAAATTTGGTTCCTTTCTTTATGAAGAAGAAAACTGAATGTTAAATGCACTGTTTGTTAAAATGTCACTTAAAAAAAATGTTTGCACCGATTTCATTTTTGATATGACTGGGTATTCGTTTGTCACTCCAGGGTCACCAATTTATAGTGCCTCGTTGGCACTATAATAATAATAAACAATTAACATTATCACCATTATTATTATTATAGTGCCAACGAGGCACTATAAATTGGTGACCTTGGAGTGACAAACGAATACCCAGCCAAATCAAGTGAAATCGGTGCAAACATTTTTTTTAAGTGACATTTAAACAAACAGTGCATTTAACATTCAGTTTTCTTCTGCGTAAGGAAAGGAGCCAAATTTGAAAATTTTTGCCACATGGGTCGGCACCATCCAACGGTTCGAACTGCAGCCAGCGACTCCCTCCGCCTTTCAAGGGAGGCAAACTCCCTCCTCACATTCTCCCCGCTAGCGGTTGACCCACTCCCACTTCCAAGTTTCCCGCGTTCTAAGGAAAGTGTCTTGCGCACTTTCTCGTCAACGTCTTTTTTTGCCAAATATATCATTGGTCCTCTTCGTCTGCTGCACGAGAAATCATTTGGCAAGAACCCTTTTGACGACCCCCATACTTCACCGGCAAGCCCATCCCTCAAGCACAACGTGGTGTTTTACCCCACTCTTACTCCTATGGAAAGGCTTAAAAAGCATTCTTCAAGCAAACAAGCACGCACGTACTCACACACGCATCCACGCAGCGGGCGCACTGCAAGCACAGACACTCATCAAACTTGGCACAGGGTAGCGGTCCCCTGCCTTCTTCAACTGTCTGTTTGCATCATTGCGTGGAATTACTAATCCTGCTTGTTTCCATGAACGACGCCTTTTTCTTTCCCTTCGGCAGGAGCGCATTCATCGAGGAGAACTTCCATGCGACAAGTTTCGGGCACCGCATGCGAACTCAATACAGTTCCCCGTGCCCCTTCTCGTCTCCTCCTTTTCTCTCCCATTCGTTCCGCGTTCCTACCGTACCCCAACCCCATTCCCAGTGGACCTAGCCAGAGTACTTTCCTCAAGCTCCACAGACTCTCCATTTCCCCCATCTCAGCACCCTTCCTCATGCCCCGTTTCTCCGAGCGAGCGTCTGCAAGACCTTCACTCCATTTTTTATCGCTTGCCTCAAACGATCTCTTCTTTTTATCGCTCACTTCGCTCTCTGGGGGAAGATTACTGTAGTGGCAGAGACGTTTTCAAATACTTTAGCGATGTTCCATCAACACAAACACGACCAAGATGACTTCACACAAGTACGACTAAGATAACGTCACACTGCGAGGATTTACTCAAGGCATGTCCTTATGTTTTGCCTTACACCTCAACCTCGTTACAAGGACTACTTCAAGCATTCCTACGCCACCATCGCACCTCGACTCTCTCTCTCTCTCTCTCTCTCTCTCTCTCCGAAGAACCAGTGACACGAGAACTACCATCATGTAAACATCATTATGCAGGCCCCATTTTGGCCTGGTGTCATTTACCTAACTTTATATAAAGACTAATCATTACCTCGCGCGTTATTACTACTGAAGTCATTAGTCAAGTGCACATTTAATTTCAACTGTAAACAATCAACTTTTATTTTGTCTCATTCATAAATCATTTATTTTGTTTAATAAAGGAACAAAACTCATTTTATCAATCAACCTAATTAATAACATTATTTGATCTGAAAAGATCATGGTGACCCCAGCTTTATCATTAACAATCAATCATTAACAATTAACCATAGCCATTATCATCATTATTATTATAGTGCCAACGAGGCACTATATAAGCATCGTAGAACAAACGCAGATCGTCATTTATTATTGAGCCAGACAGATATCAGATTTTCTTTTAATATTCAACATACATAGGTAAATATGATAGATAAATAGATAATTAGTAATTGTTCCTAATATACAATATAGCCAGTCTTCAAACTAGTCTTAAATATGTTACTGCAATTAAATTTAGATGAGTGAACCTTTTAATCTCTACACACCTTTGGATCTCGTTAATTAATCTGAGCATAAATTAATCGCAGTAGTTCTGTCATCTTCAGGAAACTCAGTGCAAGACCCTGGTCTTCAGCAGAGCAGTTAGATGTGTGTGGTAAAACAGCGAGTGCACGAATCTGGACCAGCATATACACTGTAATTCTTTAATTATGCCACAGTTTAAAAAATTAGTTAAAAATCAATGGATTACGTTCATGAAACTTGGAACAATTATTGTGAAAGGATCGGAGTTTCTTCTACAAGCACGATAACTTATTCAAAGTGTTTTTCCATTTGGGAAATTGCATGACGAATTCGAGCAGTGTATGTGCGTAATTCCTTATCACAGCCTCCAGCGTGTGTGAGAGATCTTTGGCCCGCCCTTTATAGACCCAACGGTGGACTGAAATGTTTACCACCGCATCCTCCAAGAACAGTCCATTTCACTTCATAGAGGTCAAGACAGTAAGTGATATGGACAGAGTTTGGCTTGAGGAGGGCGGCTCAAGACCTCATACAGAAAATGTCGTTTTGGAGCTTTCGCCAAAACATTTGGCTGGAGTTCTGACCAACAGGTACCCCCCACCCTCCCGACTATGATCTTTTCTTGCATGGCCTCCTCTGTTACCTGATCTAATTCCTATAGTTTATTCTTACATGAGGCTATCTAAAATAAAGAAAATTCAGGATATTGGAATCTTTAAAAACAGCGATTTGAACGTGGAACCCACTTCATTTCCATTGAAACGCTGGAGGCGATGATAAAAAATTACAGTCTAAGTTGGTCATGTAATTTCGCAAAGGGGACCGCGAAAGATCAATATGCATAATAACATATTCAAGTGCTGACACTTTGAAAATGTTATGGTGCTTGTAAAAAAAAACTCATCCTTTCACAATACTGTAATTGTGCCAGGTGTCATGAATATAAGATAATCCAATGATTTTTAATTAATGTTTGAAAGTGTGGCGTAACTTACTATTTTCTTTCATATTTTATTGAACGAAGGGTAATCCAGTATTTAATTTGCGGGTAGGTCTAGGTGGTTTGGGGGTGAGTCTCGATTAGGCTGTAGCTTAATGTTTTTTTGCAGTAAATGTGGTAAAAGGCACTGGTCAGGTTTGAATTCAGAGCACTACCCTATTAGTGAACACAGGAAGTTTGATGGAAATTCTCGAGAATCAAAACTTCCGAATAGCTATTTAAGTTTAAAAGAAAAATTACTCTATTTGGTATTTAGTATTTAGTTTTAGATATAGAAGCAGTGATGACTCTTTCTTTCAGATGAATGTAGTAGAAGTTTGTCTGGTTCTGTTTTCTGGTTCAGAACATTAAGTATTTTCAGTATGAGAATGTTTGGGAGCCGCAGCGTCCGAAGCAACCTGTAAGGGAGGGCTGTTGGGGTAGGGGCTGGTTAGGTAGGTTTGGGGCTAGTAATTATTCTTATTCCTTTTAAATCGGGTAGATTCTTCATTTTAATATAGCTATTTTTATGTTGCAGTGTACGTTTGTAAGTTAAGTGTTAGGAAAATTTTAACAGATTTCTTATTTAGCTAAATAGAAAAATTACAACAAATTTACTTTTTGGAATGTGCAAATTGAAACTACATTATCGCTTCGAAGGGCGCTTACGCAGTTTGAAAATTATTCACTATATTTGCTGTAGACGTAACGTAATGGGTAAAACACACACACACACACACACACACACACACACACACACACACACACACACGCACACACACAGAAGATGACTATGTTTTGCTTTGGCAGGACATCGTCCAGTGATCAGATGATCCTTCTTCATGGTGCTTGCTAAGGAACAGGCAATTCTCTTTTACGCGTCTTGAATTCAGTCTTAGAGCGAGAATTTTTATAATTTACTTAAATAAATGACGCACGACCACACACAACGAGTACTGTAATGTAATGATGCAACTATGAATTCTTGCCTTTCTCTCTCAACAAATAAATAAAAACTCTAACTAACTGCATTTTGTAGGTTAGTTTTAGGTAGCATTACGTTTCACCCTATCCTTTTATTAATTTTCTTTTAGTGAGTGGCTGAGCTAACGAGATAAGTTTACTATATACTCTATGTCATGGTATTTTAAAACACTTATTTTTAGTATTGTTTCTGTACCTTTTGGAATATCTTTTCTGTGATCTGAGGCAGCGGAATAACAGCCTCATTATTCTACTATTTTTTCATTAGGAATGCAGAAACAGTACTAGGTTGAAACAAGCCAATTGTTTGATGACCAATTCAAATTAAGCCTCTCGGGTTTGTTACCGGGAAAATAAATATACAAAGGAATACATATACAAAGGACACCAAACAGCAACAGACCGGCTGGTCCCTACGAGGCTGTCTATGGTTACCACAATCAATTGGATTTGTTGTCAAATAAATGGTTAATCATTTATTTTTGTTGTCTTAAAGTAATTTTGTAAATGTAAAACAGATGTATAAATTTTAGTTTCCTTTTTTCAACTTGTCTCTTTCCTTTTAATTTCTTTCCTCTAATCTGTCTTTCCAGGACTAACCTTGAGTGGCTCTTCGAGTCTTTGTTAGTTTGTTAATTGCGCAACGCCTTTTTTCTCTTTCTTTCTTTTCCTTCTTCATTCATCGCCTTTGTTTTTATTTACCGAACTAACCATTTCAGTGAGAGACTTCGAATGCACCTAACACACATTCTCTTTCCTCTGATTCTCTTTTGCTAGAGACGACAGACGGAGAGGGCACTCAGCGCAAGAGCAAGAGGGTTCGGACCACATTCACCGATGAACAGTTGCAGGTCCTTCAAGCCAATTTCCAGATCGACTCGAATCCCGACAGCCAAGACCTGGAAAGAATTGCACAACTCACTGGACTGAGTAAAAGAGTGACGCAAGTCTGGTTCCAGAACTCAAGGGCGAGGCAGAAGAAGCACCTCACCTCGAAGAAGCACCATCATCAAGGTAAAGCACTAATTCACCCCCACCCCCACCCACCGTATGTTCCTTATGGATTTAATGTTAACTTTACCACAGAATGATGTTGTGCTTTTCGGGTCCAGACACGCACTTGCTACTGCTCAACGAGTCCCAACTTTGGTAAGAGATAAGACAGTGTTGTTCACATTGTCGTACCCAACCCTTTATTGTCTTCAGTTCTTGACCTTTTATTACCACTGTCTGTTCACAATTAATTATTTATTCAAATTTCGCACTTTAATGACCGCTTCCTTTTGGGTGTCAGGGCTGGGAAAAAGTTTTTTGTTTGTAATGACCTGCTTGTGTTAAACATTTTTTTAAAGTTTCTTTATAGGCCATTTGTTATGGGAGCATCTTCTATAGAATATTGTGTTTAAAAAGTACGCTGTTTTGTTATTAGAAAGTGTCTTGTTTAAAACTTTGACTTTGTTATTAAAAATTCTCTTGCCCAAAATTTTTAAAGTACTAGGGACACTTAATATATTTTGCCCCACCCTTTGTTCTTAGCTAAATAATAGGTTATGGGGCTGAAATGTCTTTTGGGACGTAAGTTTGAACTTTCTGCGCTTCACATAACCGGATTTTTCCAGTTTGAACCTCCCCTCCTTGTATAAAACCGCTTTCAAACCCTTGTATAAAACCGATGGTTAACGCAGTTTCGAAAATGGCGTCTGACAGTGATGTGCGTCGTAAACAGAGAGTCGTTATCGAGTTCTTAATCGCAGAGAAGGAAACAGTGGGAAATATTCATAAACGTGTACAAAATGTTTACGGGGATGCTGCTGTTGATCGAAGTACAGTTGGACGCTGGACTAAACGTGTGAGATCATCGGAGAAAGGGAGAGCCAACCTCGATGATGAGCCACGCAGCAGTCGCCCGGCATCGGCTGTGACATCTCACACTGTGCAACGTGCTAACTGCATCATTCGATCAAATCGGCGCGTCACATACAAGGAGCTATCACTGGAGCTAGGAATTAGTGAAGGAAGTGTGAATACGATAATTCAGCAACTGGGATACTCAAAAGTGTGTTCAAGGTTTGTTCCTCGCCAACTGACTGAAGATCACAAAGCCCAAAGAAAAGAAATTGCTTCTGAGTCGTTGGTTCGATACGAGACAGAAGGGGATGATTTCTTTTCACGAATTGTGACTGGGGATGAGACTTGGGTACACCACTTTGAACCTGAAACAAAACGCCAATCCATGGAGTGGCATCACGCAGACTCCCCACGCAAGAAAAAGTTCAAAATGGCTCCCTCTGCAGGAAAGGTTATGGCCACCATCTTCTAGGACATGAAAGGGGTGATTCTGATGGACATTATGAAGAAAGGATAAACAATCAACTCAGAAGCATATATTGCTACCCTACAGAGACTCCAGAGACGTATAAAGCGAGTTCGACCGGAGAGAAAACTGGAAGACGTCCTTCTTTTGCACGATAACGCAAGACCACACAACAGTTTGCAAACAAGAGAGGCCATCACAAAAATGCGCTTGACTGTGTTACCCCACCCTCCATACAGCCCGGATCTAGCACCTTCAGACTTCCATTTGTTTGGGCCAATGAAGGATGCTATTCGTGGAAGAAAGTTTCAGAGTGACGATGAGATTGTTGAGGAGGTTAAGAGGTGACTTCAGCGGAACCCAGCGGACTTTTACCAGCAAGGAATAAAGGCCCTTGTTTTGAGGTGGAGGAAAGCGTAGAAAAGGATGGAGACTATGTGGAAAAATAAAAACTTGTAAAAAAGGTATGTAACTACTTGTGTACAAAATTTCTTGAACTTACAAGGAAACTTGGAAAGAAAAAAAGGTGAGGCAAAATATATTGAGTGGCCCTCGTATTTTAAAAATTTTGTATTGATGTTCTCCATTTTGTTCATGAACATTTGTATTTGGGAAATGTTAAAATGCTTTGTTGGTTAGTTACCAAAAAAAAAAAAGGGAAAGGACGTGAACAAAAAAAATAGAATTTCTTTTATTCATGAAAATTCCTGTATTAAGATTACCTTTCGCAGTGGAAGAATCACTGAAGCATAAAATATCTGTAATTTTCGACACGTGTCGAAGAATAAGTTTTTCCTTTCGATCACGTGATATTTTCCGTCATCGAGTCGAGCGGAACAATGGCGTCGTATTTAGGCACGTGACATGACGTGAAGGTGCACCGGAGTTTTGGGACGATTCTAAATACTTGTCATTAACATCGGAATGAAAGGAAATAAAAATTAAATCCTAAATTAATCCACGGAGAAGATTCAAAATGGGAAGAAAGAAACTCTTTTTAAAATTCCCATTCCGAGTCAAGGTTCGCATCGTCCTCTAATAATGATTTAAATCACTTGGCACCTCCGCAAGACCTACGTTAGGCGTCCAGATTTCGCCCTTAAATATTATCAGACACAATGTTGAACTTAACGAGATTTCGAACTGAACGCAGAGTGGAGGGCAAAAGCTTCGTGGAAAAGATTTGAAATAAAGTGATGCTCGTAATTGGCGAATGTGTGCGTGGAAATACTTACACGTAAAATGATTGCTCGTTCTTCCACACAGGAATACGCTCAAATATTTTTTGTTTACGGAGCAAAGAAATAAAATGAAGTTTTAAAATTTTTATTGTCCATCATGAAGTAAAGGTTCAGATGAATGTTCGCGGACGAAAACTAAAAGTCTTGCATTAGTTGCGTTCATTACGAAAACTTATTTTAAAATATTTTTATAACCATTAATATTTTTGGAGCTATTGAAGAAAAGGGACCCCAGCCTTCTTTAGTAGCTTTATAAGGCTAACTAACGAAAATATCATGACCTAACGTAACCAATCGTCAAGGGCGTACAGTTAACCTAACGATTGGTTAGGTTAGGTCGTGATATTTTCGTTAGTTAGCCTTATAAGCCTAACTAAAGAAGGCTGGGGTCCCTATTCTTCAATAGCTCCATATTTTTTACATAGAAATTAATTTTTAAAATAATAATATTTAATATATAAGAGAAGCTTTTTCAACCGGGATTTATATTACATTTTTCAGGGGTACACAATTAGCTGAAAAAAATTCTTTTCTCTCAATTTTAGTTTTTGGCAAATGCATTTTTTGAAACATTTAAAAAATACAAGTTAATAATTATATATACATATATTGACTGTTTGAATTTAGTATCTACTGTATATGCATTTTATGTGCGGGTACACGAGAGCGGGTTGACTTTTTGAAAGGGTAGGCGGTGGAGACAAAGGTTAAAAACCTCTCAGGGTGTCCATAAATTATCTTCACAAATTCAACTCAATTTAAACTGAATTTGTAAAGGTAATTTATGAACACTGTATTTCTTTTTATACTATATATTTATCCATATGGAAATCATTTATATTAAAAAAGATGTTCGCGCGCGTGCGCGTACACACACACACACACACACACACACACACACACACACACACATACCATATAGGTATATATATATATACACATGGTGTCGAGCGACACTTTTTCTCAAAACTTCCCATACATGTGTATATATATATATAAATAAGCAGAACAAAATGTAAGAAAAATGAGAGCTAAGTGACAAAAAGACAGCACAGGATTCGAGCTACCTGAATTCTTGGTGATATACAGTATATATAAGTATTAGGGCGAAGAAATAATATAAGAAAAATAAGAAAAACTAATTTAATACTCTGTACATCTTCCATTAGCCTGAATCACTGCTATGACCCTTCTGGGAATATTGCATGTCGACAAACTGCTTGCAAATGTCACTGCTAATTATGTCCAAGCCTTCCATTAATTTCAAATGTAGATCATTTGTTGATGAAAATTTGTGATTCATGACACTTTTTCTCAAAACTTCTCATACATGTTCATTTGAGTTAAGGTCGGGGAACTGTGTGGACCAGTTCAGAAGTGATACCTCGGTAGCACGCGAACTGTAACATGGAGAATTTCGTTGCTGGAATATCATAAACTTGAAAACTTTATATAACATGCTTTTACGAGTCAGAAAGGTCATTCTACTGTCTCACAAAAAGCTTCCCCACTTCTGCGGATGACATGGAACTCTCACACCATGATACTTTCACCTTCATTTAACTGTTGGAACTATGATATCAGAGAAATCGCACTTCATTGGGTCCGGATGCTTGAAACCCCCGTGGGAAAACATTTGAAATTACATAATTTCAGAGGTGTGCCTGACAACATCCTACATTATTTATCACATTAATATGGCCACAGCTCTCATTACAGTATGACTCGCCTCAAAATCTTTTTTGTTGGACCAAGGCACTTTTGTCCAAACGTGGGGGAGTGTCAGTTTTTGTTGTCCTTTGTCCTTTTGTTGTCCACGAAGACCTTTCTTCCTGTTGGACTCTGAGAACCAAAGTTTTTTACTGGCTTTTTATTTTTTCAAACTACAGTACATTCAATTAGTTTCCTTCAAACAGTTCGCTTTAAGAAGTTGGTTCCAGTTGTTGTTTGTAGGTCGTTAAAAAAATCAGATATCTTTCTACGATCTTTCTCCAAGTGTACCACTTCGACACGACACTTGCTGGTACACCATTCTGTTTCTTGGAACCGTTTCAAATTGGTATATGGACCGCACATCGAGAATATTTAAGATTTTTTGCAATAGCAACTTGGCTGAGACCTTGGGAAGAGAAGAGCTGAATCTGTATTCTTTCTCTCTTTTAGTCAGTTTATTACCAGTAAAATAATTTTAGCTGATTCAAAAGAACGTTTGGAATAGAACTGTATAACCTTAGTTTTAGTAACTTTAAAAATACCATGGTTCTGAGAATACAGTTCACAGATTTTTAGAAAACAATCCAGACCTTTAATACCATATCGATATAGGCTAAGTTATGTATCTTCATGTTATCTATAAAACGTCCAACTTTTGATCCATTAAGTGAAGTACTTGAGCCTCACTATGCACATTAATCCTATACGAGGAGTGATCAAAAAGTATCGATAATTTTATTGCTACGGACAAATGAATGCAAATAAGAAATAACCGTTTACATATGCGAGTCTTCCTGCCCTCTGGCGTCTGCAGTCTGAAGTAAAATCTGCTACCATGAGTCAGTAGTTGGTTGGAGCGCTTAAAAGGAGAGTGTGTTTTTGCAGTACGTATAAATCTCTGAAATGGAACAACGCGAGTTCGGAGACGAACGAAATGATTAAAATAGCTTTTGGAAATGATGCTCTCAGTGTAGCTAACGTTTACAAATGGCACAAAACATTTAAAAATGGAGAAACATTTGCTCGTACCAGAAATCGAATCTGTTGGACATTTTCATCCGTACGAGAAGTGGAAGGGCGGCCACTACGTTCCTTGTCTTTATTCTTTAAGCGATGTTTCTCCATTTTTAAAGTTTTTGTGCCATTTGTAAACGTTAGCTACACTGAGAGCATCATTTCCAAAAGCTGTTTTAATCATTTCGTTCGTTTCTGAACGCGCGTTGTTCCATTTCAGAGATTCATACGTACTGCACAAACACACCCTCCTTTTAAGTGCTCCAACCAACTACTGACTCATGGTAGCAGATTTTGCTTCATACTGCAGACGCCAAAGGGCAGGAAGACTCACATATGTAAACGCTTATTTCTTATTTGCATTCATTTGTCCGTAGCAATAAAATTATCGATACTTTATGATCACTCCTCGTATATATATATATATATATATATATATATATATATATATATATATATATATATATATATATATATATATATATATATGTTAAACACAGACCGTGCATGGAACAAGGAACTCTTCTGGGAAATTACATCCACTATAGTTCGAATAAGTAATATTACTTTTTCGAACTATAGTGGATGTAATTTCCCAGAAGAGTTCCTTGTTCCATGCACGGTCTGTGTTTAACATATAAGTTTCTCAGGGGACCATTCTGAGTTGTTGTGTGTGTATATATATATATATATATATATATATATATATATATATATATATATACACAATACACACACACTGCAGAGTCGAAGATTAAACAGCAGAGGAAAGATTAACTAACCTTGCCTAATTCCACAGCAGAAACACTATCCCACCTAACAGTAAAAGAATGGTGGGTGTACCAGAATTTCAATATATAGTATTTAATATGTACAAAGGAGTATTTTTGTCCTCTAAATTTTTAAATAAAATATTGTGATTCACTTTACCATAGGCCTTGCAAGGCCTTACATCCAAGTAACAGATGTAAATAGTTCAATTACTGTCAGTGTATTTAATTAAGTACAATTTCTTTATATGTATATATATTTCACACTTTAAAAAAAAATATATATATATTATATACATATATTTTAAGTGCGAATTTAAATTACAGCAGAGTTATTGTTTTGCAGGATTGGAGAGAGCGCTGCACGACATGAGCGGATCTTTTGCGCGCACGATCGACCTTCATTTCATGTATTCCTTCCGACCACAGAGTGTGGGTGAGTGCTCTGATACGTACAAGTAAAGAACCAGTTCACTCCCTTCAACAACAGAAATCTGTCCAAACATTAAACTTTGAGATACGCTCCCTTCCAGGATGAGGAGCAAAGGAGCGGTTTTTGCTTTATCTTTTACTATCGTCTACAGTAGTTGAATAAATAAAACGTAATAACTACTTTTGTGTGTTGGTAGACGCGTGTTAAGATGCAAATTAAATGGTTGAATTTGTCTTTTCAGAACCGGAAGATTCGTCTTCCCCAGAGGCCCCTCTTATGACAATGATGTCTGGAGAAGTGTGACATCATGAGTCGCCTCTCGACGACCCTTATTTGGGGGCGAAGAGAGGCGGCAGCGACTCTTACAGTACTCAAGATGCGGACGAAGGGGGTCCTTCGCTCGATTCTTAATAAAAGTTTGAAGGACTCGCAAATGAGCCCGCTTCTCCCGTGATCAGAAATTGTTAAACATTTTTGCGTGGAATGTCCTCGGGGTCAAATCCCCCTTAGTGAATAGGAATGTTCAATAAGCGGCAGGCTTAATCCCAGATTGGTTTTGGATCTGACAGTGCGACTAAGAACTAAAATACATTGAGGAACATTGGATGAACCCCACAAGTTATTACAGGCTCGATTCAATTCTCTTTTAAACCGTTATTAATCCACGGAGAGAATAAGCAAAAATCACGAATATTTTATATTAAAAAAGTTCCTCACTTGAATCGAATTGAATTTTCCCTCAAAATAAAATTAAATTTATTCGCATAAAATGATTCTGAACATTAATGAAACATTTTATTGAATTTGTATTAATCCAAAACGGATCAGGCATCATTATTGTTCGCCCGACTTCTCGCAGCAGCCTCGTCTTCCTTTCCCGTCCATTGTCCTCTCTTAATTTTGAAATGTGTTTTAATGTCCGTTTTGGATTTCATTTATAATTTTATCGTTTCACTGATTTTCTAACTTCCGAATTACGTCTTGAAACAGTTTAACTCCTTCACTGTTTAATCATCCTAATTATATGTCCACATATAGATTTATACTTCCTGTAGCCTCTTCTTTTTTTCTTAGTTATAATCCAGTGAATTAAAGAAATATAAAACACTGACTTACGTAAATGATTCAAGTGAAGAGTACTTTTGTTAAGTGTCAAATAAAGAACGAAAGTGTTTCTAAACGACTGCGCTCCAAGTCCTCTATCTTAATTGAGACTAAAAAGGATTAAAAAAAAAGATTCTTTTCAACGACAAAAATGTCAAATGTTTAATCGATACGCAGTGAATTGCGTGAAATTACGGAAGTGTGAATGTTATTTATTTTATTTTTTAACCTAACCCGCATTTAACGAGTGTAAATATTGGTGAATGAGTGAAAAATAATATTAACAAAGTGCACAATATTAGAAGATATTAACATACCGTACCTTATTATCGCAGTTTTAGGTTTAATAAATTATTTATGCTAATTTTATAACTCCTTCTATGTATATAATTACAGTTCATTTATGTAAAGTCAGTTTAAGTATGTACATATATATATTGTCCATAATACCTATGTATATAAAAATATTTTTTTGGTGATTATACAGTATATGTGTGTGAAGCCAGTACATAAATATAGGAGTGAAATGATTTGTCTTTAAATGATTTACTAAAAAGTAAAATAGGAATATCACCATTTATTTCTAGTTATTTTATTACACGCTACATATGGGCACAATGATCCGTACCCACGTTTGTGTACAGCTGTCACGAAGGGATCGTAGGTTTTTATTTTTTTATTTTAGTTAATTCGTCGCGTATTTCGGTCTTTACCGGCGGCAAACCCTCCGTTATCAAGGGTAACATACAACATTCACAGTTTTGTGTGAATCAGTCATTTCCGAGAGAAAAGATCCCTTTCCTTAGTGTGATGTTTGCTGCTGCCAAACCTTTATCTCTGTTAAAATAAACGTTTTCAAATTTTTGTTAATAATAACTATCGATTTTAGTGTGAGAATTTTATAAATATTTATTATGAAGCTACACACAATTACACTTTATGCATCGGATATTCAAATCTTATTTCACATCATTTTTTAATTTGTGGTCTTCAGTTGCGACGAGAAATTTCGTTCCAGTTTTGCGCATTTCATGAAAATTAATCAAAATCTTTGCGAGAATTCTTTCCAAACACGTACACCACTTTCATCCAATGAAGTTCAATCGTCTTTTACGGTGTGGAAGGTAACGAGTTGAAAGAAACTGGGAAAGCAGAATGGAAGTTAATAAAAGGGAAGTCCAGAAGAATTGATATGTAGCAACATAATTAAATGGCGGTGTAGAATGGTAGCTGAATGACAAACTATATATATACGCACAGGGTGGGTAAAAAAAGTGACCCCTTAGAGGTAAACTGTCATATTAAAAAAAGTAAGGGTACTAGAGCTCCCAAACTTCATAGATGCTTACCTTAGCATGTTGTTCGTCGTAATTGAGAAGTTGCTCGATGTGTCCCCCTTCCTGCTCAACGCAGGCCTCCAAACTTAGACGCCACTGATCAATACACTTGTTTACATATCATTCCGACACCTTCTCCCAGCCGAGCAGAATTCTTTCGCGTAGTTCATCTGTCTCTTATACTGGTACCAGGGATGTAAACTTTGAACTTCAGAGCTTCCCAAACACCATAATCTAGTGTTGAAAGATCGGGGCTACTAGCCAGCCACATATTGGGTTCGATAAAATCCAGTGTTTCGTTCTCAAGGAATGTGACAGTTTGGCGTGCTGTGAACAGGGGCTCCATCTTGTTGGAAAGTATATCTTTCACTCTATCTAACTGATATTCGACGAATTAGTGGTGAAAGATATACTTTCCAACAAGATGGAGCCCTGCTCACAGAGCACGCCAAACTGTCACATTCCTTGAGAACGAAACACCGGATTTTATCGAACCCAATATGTGGTCGGCTAGTAGCCCCGATCTTTCACCACTAGATTATTGTATATGGGAAGCCCTGAAGTTCAAAGTTTACAGCCCTAGTACCAATATAAGAGACATAGATGAACTACTGCGAAAGAATTCTGCTCGGTTGGGAGGTGTCTCAACGATATGTAAATAGGTGTATTGATCAGTGGTGTCCACGTTTGGAGTCCTGCGTTGAGCAGGAAAGGGGACACATCGAGCAACTTCTCAATTAAGACGAACAACATGCTAAGGTAAGCATCTATGAAGTTTGGGAGCTATAGTCCCCTTACTTTTTTTAATATTATAGTTTACCTCTAAGGGGTCACTTTTCTTACCCACCCTGTATATATATATATATATACTTTGTGAATACAATGATTGGGCCCAAGCTATAATTGGGTCTTTACAAAAATATAGAGAACATTACATATACATATACATTATGGTGCTACTATAGTATGCAGTCTACTTACGATTCGGCGGTCTACCTTTTAATTACAGCTTCTTATCTTGTTTACTGATTGCATGTTTACATCCCAATGTCACTCGCCCTTGACGATTGGTTAGGCTTAGTCATGATACTTTCGTTAGTTTTAACGAAAATATCATGACTAAACCTAACCAATCGTAGGTAGACCGTATACTATAGTAGCATCACATTATGTATGTATGTATGTATGTAATGTTCCCTCTCCTCTATATGGATTTGGGGTGAGAAGGCAGAATACAACCCGGATGTAAAGTACAGAAGTTAGTGAAAAGGCGAAAAGGCAGAAAGCGAATACATCCATCTACACAGCCGTCCTGGTGGATCAGCACCCCTTCACGTGGCAAAATTCCACATCTATGGCGCTTCTAGGCCTTGTCAAAAACATAAGAGACAGAGTCGCGAACTTACATACCTCAAACAAACCTCGTCCATTCCAACCGACTTGCAGCCACTTCTCGTGCATCACCTAGATCAATCCACGCTTACTCACGCAGTCATTCACCATGTTCAGCCATCTTCTCAGCCTACCTCCCCTCCTTCTACCTTCGCAGACACTCTTATACACTCTTTTCACAACTCTTCCATCTTCCATTGTTTCAACATGTCCAAACTTCCTTAACACACTTTCCTCAATTTTCACTTCCACTGACTTCTGAACACCACATCTTTCCAGAACCATAAGATTTCTCATTCTATCAATCCGACGCATGCCACACATACAGTTTTCAACGGCTCTTACTCTTGACTTCTCCCTTTCATGTCATGTCAATGTTTTACACCCCCTTACAAAAGTTTCGGTAATAACACACCTTCGTGTAAACATTTCACAGCATCTCCATCCAGTCTCCGCTTTCTTACAACCGCTTTCAGCGCATCCGCCCCCTTTCTTCCTTTATTCATTCTATTGTTAACTTCATCCGCACTCGCACCTCTTTTGTTCAATACCATATCAGATACTTAAAAACCTGTACCACCTCTAGCGTTTCACCATTCACCATCACATGACGGCGAATTTCCCTCTATCTCCCCAATCAATAACTTGCTCTTACCTAAATTCACTTTCAACAATCTTCTCTCGCACACCGCCATAAAACTCTGAACCTCTTATATATCACACCTCATTCTGGACAAATAACAGCATCATCCGCATATAACAAATTCGACAGACCCCCAACTTATTCCCATCACTCACCAGATTCAATCCTCCCTCTAGCAGTTGCACTTTCACCTCTCTCATCACTCTATCTATAGACAGAGTGAACAGCCAAGGAGACATCACACATCCTTGACGCACACAAACCAGTCACTCAGTTCTTTATTTACTCTCACACATGCACTACTTCCATTCATGAGCCTACCCAACATATACCCAAGACCTGATGCAATGCTTTTCGATTTACTCTATCATACGCTTTCTCAAAATCCATATAAACCATGTATACCTCCCAATCCCTTTCACATGCTCTCTCAGTCACTTGTCTCACTGCAAACACTTAATTGACACAGCCTGTTTCACTTCGAAACCCTCCTTTCTCACTACTCACCAAGCATTCTGTACTACCATGAACTCTTTCTATCACTATCCTACCACCCCCCTTTCCCACTACACCCAACAATGTTAAAAAAATGCAAGTTTACGAAAAGGTAAATAAAAGACTTAAAAATGTACTTAAAAAATACATAGTGAAACAACAGTTCACTTTGTTCGAGAGAAAGAAGAAAAGCATTCATTCATGGATTAGGAGAAAGCCTATGATGAAATAAGTAAAGTCTTTGTAATTAGTGAGTTTGGTGTTGAAAGAGAGATGTTGAGTTCATACAGTGACAAGCTTTGAAAGTAGTGCTTGTGGATGATTTAAGTGATTTAGGATTGATATTAGAATAAGAATATGATGTCAATTTTGTGTCAGATGCTTTGTTGGTGCTATGAAATGTTCACACAAAGAGTTGGAATAGTCATAGTCACAGCTTAAAACAAAACAGCTGAAAAGGACTTGTTTTTCGCTCTCCATAACGGTAGAAAGTAAGTTGCCTAAAATATACTTGTTCCAGTATATCGGCAGAGATGGGCAAGGTACCTTAAGAAATGCATCTTAGATACAAGACACAAGCTACTAGTTTATTGTGTATCAAAACTACAAAGTACAAGATACTTTTTAAGAAACGGGCAAGATATAGAGGTACAAGATACATATCTAAGATACTTTCTTCGGTACAAAATACATATCTAATCAGATTAAGTTTAGAGACTAGAAATAATAAAGAAAAAAGAACTTTTAAGTCATTTAAATCAGTGATTCCCAACCTGTGGTACGCGGAACTCTTTTCGGTGGTACGCGAGAGAGTTATAAATACGCACCTTGCTAACTGGTGATAATGTTTTCAAAAGTAATATTAGTTGTAGTCAACAACTGTAGATGAACAACCCGAAACCTTTCTGACTGCGGGTTTGCGTGATATCAAATTTACAGTCCATGTAGATTTAAGATTATTTAACGATAACGTTAAGGTCAAAATCGAGCTTTTGATTCAGTACAAATGTTGATGCATTATTATTAATTATTGGAATAAATATAACTTTAGATAACGCTGAAAATTTAAGATTAAACACCGCACTTCCCTCCCAACAGTTTTTGGTTGGGTGTTACGTGTACTTTCCTTCCTCCCTTCTTTAATGGTGGTACTTGGCAAGGGTGGATGTAGGCATTTCAGTAAGCGGGGGTCCAAAGAAAAAAGGGCACAGTACTAAAAATTGTTTCTTAAAACAGACCATCAATGAGCGAGTGTAAAATGAATTGTATTGTTTTATTAGATAAGTCTCATTCAAATATGATACAAAATAAAAATCTAATTTGGGTACAAAAGCTATCACAGAAAAATGTTCAATTACAAATGTCTTGCCAATTATAAGAACTAGTCAGTCCCGTAGCCAGGACTTCCCAAGGGGGGTCGAAATAGTAGAAAGGCGGACCTTTTGGTGCAACGACCTTGTCACTCGGAGGGGGGTTTAGAGTAGTTTAAAGAAGTTTGTGAAGTTTCAAAAGAAAACGCAAAAAAAATGCAAGTGTTTACTTACTAAATGATGTTATATATTATAATATCACATCATAAGTTATAACTTATAACTATGGTTACAAAAGTGGACCTTTCCTGTCAAGGGGGGGTCGAACGGAGGGGGTCGATCGACCCCTCCCCTGGCTACGGGCCTGCTATCAGAATAAGATGAAGATAAGAATAGTGATATGGCTGCACCAGTACTAAGGGCACCTATGTAAACCAATGCAACTACAAATTTGGAAGTATCATACAATGTATACGGATGAAGCCTCAAAAGAGAATTTGAATAAAATAAAATAACCATGATTTATTTATAAAAACAAAATTTATTTATAAAAACATCATTCAAATAAGGCACTTGCACTTGAAAAAAGGGCACTTGCAAGAAATTGAGGGGAAGTCCAGACGTCGCTGACCCCTCCCCCACTAGATCCGCCCTTGCTTAGAAACGCATGGTGGCAAAAAGTGGCACGTTGACGGAAAAAGATTGGGAACCTCAGGATTGATCATTATATTTTAAATGACTTGCCTAAAATTAGTTTCAGTATATAAACAAAGACTGATAACTTAATCCATAATGATTAACACTTCAAAATTCAGAACGACGGATTGAAATTCGAAATGTATCTTGTATCAAATATACCATTTAAAGATAAGAGATACGGATAAAATTATATAAAAATACAAGATATAAAATACTTTTATAAAACTGAATAGGTGATGATTTTTTAAAACACTACATCCCTCTTCTATTTTATTTGGATAAATGTTAATGAAGGACTTTTTCTTGAACATTTGCTAACAACTCGTATAACGTGGACTAACGTATATCGCACATTCAAATTTCGCTAAAATATCGGCATCAGTTATAAAGTGCCTTCAATACTATTCGTATAAAAAATTTGCTTAAATTCATAAGCGTACTACATATAAAAGTTCAAAGTTTAAAAACTTTAAATGGAGATGGTCTTTGAGGTGAATCGATCGTTTCTTACTTCTCGAATTCACTTTGAATCTTGATGGCATTTGAAGTCCACTTCTATAGCAACTGTCTACCTCTTCAAAAACAAATTTCTGTACCTATATCAAAGAAGAATTAATTTAAAATAAAAAGCTACAGTATTAGTTTGAGCATTCTTAATATTATCTATGATAAATAAAATGAAAGGTAGAAAACCATACAAAAAAAACAACCCGATTTTCAGGCCTCAAAATATTTTATTTGCAAATAAAACTACTTGTCGTTGTTGCATTACTGGTCCTTGCCTCATGAAGGGCAACGCATGATAAAATATCAGGTTGTAACATAAATTCTGCTCGATTAGAAAACGGACGATAGATAATAGAATAACCTCAAGATAATGTGAAATAGTTTTAGAAATATTGCAAAATACACGAGGCGACAGGTTCGCACAGGTTTTGTCACGATACAGAATGATACAGAATGACTTAGGTTAGTGTAGGATTAGGCTAATGAATATTTTCTCTGGTGTTTTTCATACAGTTACAATGCCACCCCTACGATATTACAGTAATTGAAAAAAAACATGGAGCCCATGAAACAATATATTCGACATGTGATGCTGTATGAGTTCCATAAAGGATCTAACGCTAGTGAATCCGCAAGAACCATTCAAAGAGTTTATAGAAATGATGTTGTGAGCGAATGGATGTGTAGGAGATGGTTTGAGAAGTTCAGAAATGGAGACTTCAGTCTGAAAGATTATCAACGAACAGGACGACCAAATGAGTTAGATAAAAAGTTGCTGAAAGCAACAGTGGAGGAAAACCCAACGGTAACTGTAAGAGAACTTGGCCTGCAGCTGTTAGGAAAAGTAGTGAAGGTTGGAAAATGGGTTCCGCATGATTTGTCACAAGCGAATCTTCAACATCGAATCGATATTTGCACATCACTACATTCTCGGCAACTGCAGGCACCGTTTTTGAATCGGATCGTTACTGGGGATGAAAAATGGGTCCTCTATGTAACAATATTAAGCGTCGACATCAGTGGCTTAGCCGTGAAACAAAGCCTGAACCTCAGCCAAGGAATGGACCCCATCCAAAGAAAATTTTGCTATGCGTTTGGTGGGATATGCAAGGAATTATTCATTTTGAGCTTCTGCCAGATAACCAAACAATCACAGCTGAAGTCTACTGCCAACAACTCCAACGACTGAAGATGGCATTACAAGAAAAACGTCCTGCATTAATTAATTGCAGAGGTGCTCTATTCCACCAGGATAACACGCGCCCTCACACTGCTCGAATCACCACTGCCTAATTGGAGGCATTTGGTTGGGAAAAAATGCCTCACCCACCTTATTCTCCTGACATCGCACCTTCAGACTACCATTTATTCAGAAGTCTGCAACACCACCTAGATGGACAAAAGTTGCAATCTAGTGAAGCTATCGAAAACGAAGTGATCGCTTTTTTAACTCGAAACCAAGGGATTTCTTCGAACGTGGCATAAAAAAACTTTTCTACAGGTGGGAGGAGGTTATAGAAAAAGAAGGGAATTATATTGATGATTAATTTGTCATTGTCATTTAATTTTTGTTGTGAATAAACTAAAAATTCGAGCAAATTTGTCCTTATAAGTAAAATATTCGAGCAAATTTGTCCTTATAAGTCACTTAATTTTTGTTCTGAATGAACTAAAAATTCGAGCAGAATATATGTTACAACCTTATACTTGAAAATACGAGGTCACTTATAATACTAATCGTTTTTATTCTCATAGTGATGAGGCTGACTGAAAAATGTATTATTGGGCATTTCTTGACAATTTTTAAATAATAACACAATATAATTAATAGTATCTATTAATTTAACCCTTTACCGTCACATGTTGCCTCTAGTTAACTTTTCAGATACACGCATTTAGACTTAACCCCACAAAAAACTTCGGTGTTAAAGGGTTAATTTACTTATTAATTTTATGAATATTTTTTCAAAATATCAATATCAAAATGAAAAAAAATGTTTATTGCAGTTTAGACATGCAATTACAATTTGCGTTAATAATCAATTTTCTCTTTGATAATGCAATGATTTTAACATTACTTTTCGAGAAATGGCTAATGGCTGTAAAATCATAATTATTCCTTTAACTCGTGCGTATGACCTGATGAATTCCCAATTTACACGAGCCCAAAGATGGATAGAAAACTGGAAAATTCACCAGAGAGGCGAGGCCAGGTGTAATTACTTACAAAAGTAGCCTTCTTTTATAGGTAGGCCTGAAGCCTCTCGACTTCAAGTATTTCAGATGTATTCGTATGTACTGTAAGATAAAAGAAAGGATTTTCGAGAATGGAGAATACAAGCCAAAAGCAAGATCAACTAGGCCACAAATAACGACGCAATGCACCGATAATGGGATAAGTCGGGGACTTCGATATACATGGACTGCGCACGCAGACACTTTGGCTCAGAGTGGCGGGCCAGAGGAGGCCTAGCCTCGTTTGGCCCAAAATGTGAATACTTTGCAAAAATGGGTAAAACATGTCTAATTATGGTACATAAACATATCAATATAATTGAGGAGTCCCGCGTCTTAAGGTACCTAAGCGCCAAAACTAAAATTCGCCAGAAATCGCCTCCAAAGTTCAGCAATATTCTGGCAATAGTATCTCTGTTATTAATTGAGCTACAACGTTCATTTTTAGCTAAATTAAAGTTCTAAGTATGCTAATGAAGATGTTGATGAGTTTTTGGAATAGATTTTCATATTTTATATTTTATATATATATTTTTTAATTTTTTTATTTTCTTATTATGCCGAACTTTGGGTGAACTTTTGGCTGGCGATAGCGGTGAAAAAAGTAGTTCGCTTCATAAGGTTTTCAACCATATTTCTAGTGTCGTAAGGTCATTATGACCCAAACCACGCGATAGAGGAAAGGTGAAAATAGTGATATCCATCAAAAACACGTTTTCGCCTATGGTGGCGCTTAGGTACCTTAAGACGCGCGACCCCTCATTCATAAGTTTAACATGTGTGTGTGTGTGTGTGTGTGTGTGTGTGTGTGTGTGTGTGTGTGTATTTATATTGTATTGTGTATTTATATGTATTCAGATTGCATTGAAAGACGTTTTGGTTGGTACCGACAACTAAATGGTGTTAATTATTATGCCAGTGTAAGACAATTCCTTGAGGCGAAAAAAACAATAAGACTCAAAAGTTTAATAAAATTCTCCAACTTCAGTATGTCAGAAATAAAAGATGTGTTTGAAGGGAGCAATTGTGCTAAGGAACAGCAAATAGGTACTGATGCTATGGTACTTCTTGAAAGCATTGAGTTTCAAATTGAATTAGAAAGTGTTTCACCTGACGACAATGCAATTCTATTTTATATTTCTGGGTACATTGCCAGATCAATCAAAAAGACACTAAAATGCTCTTCTTGCTGTCAACTTCTTGTCAAAGATGACACAATTCCTGCAGTAAATACTGAGATTCCAACGGAGTGAGTGAAAGTGATACAACTAAAACAGAAAGTTTCTTGAATGCAATAAACCGTGTTGGTTTATGTAATCCTTCTGACATAGTGTTTGTAACAGCAGTTCATGCCTATGAGCTTTATCTGCTCATCTTCAAAGATAATTCTTTGAGATCACAAATCTTAGGATTCGAAAATCCTAGAGCAGTTTTTGTTAAAATTTTTGTTGAAAAGATGGCAGAAAATGAAAACACAGAAACATTGTAATATTAAATGTGACAATGGTCATAACTTCAAAAAGTGTGTTGAAAAAGTTTCCCAAACAATATTTAATATTGGTGCAAAAAATTATGTTAGTGAAGTGAACAGCCAAATTCATGCAGAACGGAAAAGAAAGCCGGCTACTAAGGATGATAAACAATCACCAAGTGTAAAAAAGATTGCTAAATTGCAATCTGATAAAATGTAATTACAAATGTAAGTTGCATTTTTTGTGAAAATTAGTGATCTTAAATTGTTTTTTATTAAAATGTTCCGTTTTTGCAATATAGTTCAAAATAATAATATTGACATAGGTGTGTCCGGGGACTTCGATACCCCCCCCCCTTTTAAGCAAAGTTGAGTGGCTAGAATGTTGTTTTTTGCTTTTAGGTATGGTTGAAAACATGGTAGGAATCCATTATAACACATTTTTTAACTTATTTGCAATCTTTCGATTTTGAACCCTAGGCCTCCTATGGCCCACCCTAAAATCGCGTGTCGAGTCCATGTATATCGAAGTCCCCGGATAAGTGTATCTAAACGCAAAAATAGCTCCCTTCTCCAATGAGTAGAAGAATCACTCGATGGAGGTTTGGGAAATTATCATAAAACAATTTAGTATGAAGAACACCTCTGCCGAAAAAACAACTAAATGAAAAACAAAGAAACTTCGACTTTTTCCAAAGAAATATTTTACTGATTGGACGGCAACGTGGGTCAGATCATGCCGTTTGGACAATATCATCTGTACGTCAGGCGTCCTCCATTAAACTGTATTATTCCAAATATTGTACTACCACCATGAAACTGCCTCTAAAGGCAGGTATAGCGATACTGGTTTTGCTTCGATGATAGACTTCGATGATGCTTTTTTTAACAGCGTTTGTTCTCTCATTGCTTAAAGTGGAAAGCTCTAGACCCGGGGTGCTCAAACCCTGGCATATTGTGACTCTGACGATGGCACATGGACACTCATCAAGGCAAATAAAAAAGCAATGGTTATAATGCTGCACCACCCTGAATTCAGAATGCCCTCGCGTAAGCAAGAAATTTGAGAATTTTCGGAGTGATAATTGCCAACTCTTCTAAGACTGCCTGAAGCGCTTGCGCAATAGATTTAAAATTCAGTTACTGAATAATCATTCATGTGTTAAGTGCTTCATATTTGACAAATTGGCTGGAGGGAAGCAAGTACACAAGCTTTGTAATGCAGGTACCGTAAAGAAAACGTAAAATATAGTTATAAAATACACACGACATTTATTGCTTTAATAATAATGCAATTTATTTGTACAATATAAAAAAGTATATTAATTTAGGCTTATTCGGCATAATTATAGTGGCACATTACGTTTTGCATTTTGTAAAAATGGCATAAAATAGCACATGATTGCCATAAGTTTCAGCACCACTGCTCTAGACTTTTTGATTTGGATTTCCTGGTTTCCATGTCGTTCATGTTTCATTGAAGTGTTGTTCCAGATTAACGGCAGCGATTAATCTGTGAGAGCTGTTCTAAAGTTAAGGATGGGTTTGGGAATACACAGTTTGCAAAACATAAGACGAGCAAGTTCCTGTGAAGTGATCTAGCTTCATTAATTAATTATTAATATATAATCTGGTGTTATACTTTTAAGTTTTCATTAAACTGCTGTGTTGGTTGTTAAAAATCGCTGCTATTTGTCGTTTTGCATAAAGTTAAAATAAGTGTCAATGTTGTAGCTGTCAAGCTGAGTAGCATGGGCGCAAAAAGGTAGAGTGCAATTGCATAATGTTACAAGAGTGCCAACCCTCACCCCCCTTCGTTGCCAGCCCCAAAATGGGATTGCAAGGGGTATATAACTTGGAGGCGGAGTTCTCCCCCAAGCTGAACCCCCCCAAAGGGGCATACCTAACCTAAGAGGCCTCTTTGGGTGAGAAGGGGTCGCCTCACCCACCAAAGGGGCAGAAGAGGGGGAACCTCTTTCGGGGAGAAGGAGAGCCTCACCCCAAAAGGGGCAGAAAGAGAAAGAGAGAGGAAGGTGGAAACCCAGAGCTGGGAACCCAGAGCTGGGTGTTCACTCGGCTGATTGCCGAGCTCATATGGAGTTCTTCAGCCACTCGCCGCTACTTATAGGCCCCTAATCAGCCAGTTGGTTGAGTTGCCAGATATTGCCATGTATTTATTTACTCCTTATATTAATCAGCCAGTTGCCAGATTCGTTATTTATTAAATTAATTCATATATTATTCAGCCATTTGGCTGCTGAGTTGCCAGATTCGTTATTTAATAATTTAATTCTTATATTAATCAGCCAGCAGGCGCCACAGCCAGTGGGCTGCTGAGTTGCCAGATAGCATTTTAATTGTTCAGGTATTCCTTATTAGGGAGAGTTGCTAAATACCACCATTTATTTTAATTTTTATTTATATTATGGAGACCAGTTGGCTGCTGAGCTGTCAGACAACGCCATGTATTTAATTAAAGTATATATTATTCAGCCAGAGCCAGTTGGCTTAATCAGTCAGCTGGCTTAGAAGGCTGAGGATTGCATTGTTTATTTGCATATATTCCTCCGTCATCTGGCTTAGAAAGCTGATAGCAATAATTATTTAATTAAACCACATATTCTTCCGTCATCTGACTTAGAGGGCTGAGTTGCCAGATAGAAAAAATCATTTAATTAAACCATATATTATTCAGCCAGAGCCAGTTGGCTTAATCAGTCAGTTGGCTTAGAAGGCTGAGGATTGCATTGTTTATATGCATATATTACTCCGTCACCTGTCTTAGAAAGCTGATAGCAATAATTACACTGGGTAACAAAATTTGAAAAATTTTCTGTTTATTGTGATTTTTCTGTCGTTTCTTAATGATTTCGCGGCGCTGATTCCAAAAATTATATTGGCTTCGCTCTATCATCAACCGTTTCAAAAATATAGGTTATCACACTTTTCATATGGCAAAGTATATAAAGAAGGCTAATAAATATTTTCTGAAAATAAAAACACTATTGGAAATTAATGTTTATTGAGCCAAAATTGTTTGACAAACCCAAAATGGTGCAAAGGATATAATATATATCATGAGGAGAACCGATAAGAGAATAACAAGCCTCGTTATGCAGTGTGCGTTCCTTAAAAATGCACTGAAGAACGCGATTTTCGCGTATGAACATTCTTATCCTTTCTGATCAGCGACCATACGTAGTCTCCCATCATGGAAGCATCCCAATGGCCCTGGTACCTTTTCTCCATCGTTTGAATATCTTGATGGAATCTTTCCCCATGTTCTTCACTCACATCGCCCAGGTTATCACGAAAAAAGTCTAGATATGAATGCAGATAGTGTAATTTTAAAGACATACGGCACCCTATTTTCCCATAGCACTTAATCAAGTTTGACACTAACTCCTTATAGTTTGGTGCTTTATGGTTGCCTAAAAACCCACGAACCACATCACGGAAAGCACACCAAGCCTCTTTTTCGATCGGAGTCATCTTGGCTTCAAGGTTCTTTGAATTCAACAGCGCCTTGACTTGTGGTCCTACAAAGATGCCAGCCTTGACTTTGGCCTCAGAGAGTTTAGGGAACGTGACCCGAATCTGTTGGAAAACTTCCCCTCCAAAATCTAACGCAGTTACAAACTGCTTAATTAGACCCAACTTAATATGGAGAGGTGGTAGCAGAACTATGTCAGGCTTCACAAGAGGTTCCCTGAGTACATTGTACTTTCCTGGTTGCAGTCCTTCACGTGGAGGCCACTGAACTGTTTTATAGTGCTCAGTTGAAGCCCTGCTATCCCACAGGCAAAGAAAACATGAATATTTAGTAAACCCTCCTTGTAAACCTAACAGGAAACCAATCATTTTGAAATCACCACACACGTCCCAGTTGTATTGTTCATACCTGATTTGAGTGAGCAGTTGTTTGACATTTTCATAGTTCTCTTTCATTTGAACAGAATGTGCAACTGGTATAGATGGATATTTGTTCCCATTGTGGAGTAGAACAGCTTTTAAACTCAGAGTTGAACTGTCAATAAACAGGCGCCACTCTGAGGGTATATGTGTTAACCCAATAGCTGTGAATAGACCATTAACCTCGCTGCAATAACAGAGAGAGCCATTGACATCGTAGAACCTTGCAAACTCTTCATGCCGCTTTCGGTATACAGTGCTCTTGCAGTCTTCTCCAAGCAAATTCCACTCTTTGAGTCTGGAGGTCAGAAGCTTAGACCCTGATTTCGTCAGACCCAAATCCCTAATTAAGTCGTCCAATTCCCTCTGATTTGGAAAGTGAGGGTTTGTACTGAAAGTTACTGTATACTCTTCATCATGACTGCCCTCACCAGCCGACATCTCGGATGAGCTAGCTGCATCCTCATTTTCAACCTGCAAGGCAAAGAAACAAAATATAGGCATAGCTATATATGTAGAAGAGCATCAGCACTAAGAAAAATCGACACATAATGACCCACAGTCTGTAAATACAGAAGGTAAAGTAATGGATAGATACCTGTTCTGGTGGACGTGGTATTGGAAGACCTTCGACACGTGGTACAGGAGCTATGGACGACGCTATGCTTGGATACTGAAGAGTCTGCCTTCCTTTAACTTTCCTGTTCTTAGAAACATCTACCATGCAGTAGTAGCAATCGTCGTGGTGGCTCTTTGGTTCTCTCCATATTCTGGGTACCGCAAAGGGCATTGCCTTGCGTACTCTCCGCAGCCACCCTTCAAGTGTGGAGCGGCAGCTTCCACAGATCACATGGGGTGCCCAGGGCTTATCTCGGTCACCCATAGGCATACCAAAATAGAGCCGATGCAAGATCCAGAACTTCGTGCCTTTCACAATCTTGTGCGATACTTGCTTGGGGCCTATGTAAAACCCACAAACGTAGCAGAATATATCCGGCGAGTGTTTACAAGCTCTAGTTACCATTCTCTTTACCAAACTGTACTACATTAATGATAACCTGCAGATATAGAGAGAAGAGTTATTAAATCTGCAACAGATTACAGATTCCAGAAAAAAGATGTATTCACAACACTGAAATAATGTTCGCAATAAAAAAGGATCGATAACACTCAAATCGTCAGCACAGAGAAGCACAGAAACACAGTACCTCAGTGCTGGTAACCATCAGACAAACAACCTGCTTTCTTTGTGTGCTCACACTTACTGACTTCTCAGACTCTGCGCTCTTCTTTATATAGCATAGTGGAAGTTTCGGGCAATTTCTAGAGCAAGAAACTGTCAACGAACATCCGGATTGTTCTCAACAATTCCTGATTATTCTGATATTGCTGCGCCCATAATAACATTATTCTGGTAAAACATAAAAAATTGATTATCTCTGAAACCATTGATGATACACACAAAGCAAGGCTAGATTTGGACTCAGCGCCCACAAATGCAAATAAAAACAAAAAATTCCATATAAACAGAATCAGTGTTATACAGTGTTATCTAATTATAAATACCACCATTTATTTTAATTTTTATTTATATTATGGAGAGTTATCAGAATATATATATATATATATATATATATATATATATATATATATATCGCCGTGTTTTACCTTTTATTATTTATTAAATTTATTTAAATTCATTATTTCTTTATTTTCTTTCCTCTTTCGTCTATCATAATTTATTGCAATTTGAAGTTCACTAGGAAAACTTATTAATATCGTTTAACAAATTTATATGTTTATTCAACAGTTATTTATTTTGCAACCTTTTTTTCGTTAACAAAATTCAAGTTAGATAGAGAAGAAATCATTAGAAGGACAAATTCCACACATCAGATATTTTGCGTCATTTTATAAAAATCGAAAGCAAACTTTATAATTTTCACAATATTTGCATAAATAACATTTCACGCTAATAACCGAATTTACAACCTGTAACAATTCTATAACGTACCAAAAATAACGGACAATTTTCTTAACATTGTGTTCAGGGAATAAATAAACAAAGTATTAACAAAATATTAGTAGAGGAAAATATATAGTTATATTATCAAAAGTTAACTATAACGGTTACAAGACTAGTTGCCAGAGTGCGCCATGCAGTGAAATAGGTCTTTTATTTGATCATTTTGCTTTGCAGTGAACTGGATTTGTTTAATTAAACATGTTTATTTATTCCTGAAAACCACCGAAAACCAAATTTAACATTATTACTGAGAATACTCCAGTTACGTCCAACTCAACACAGTTAAATGTAGACTCATACGCGTAAATTTTGCAGGCCGAAAGGGAGAAGACTGCGAAATAAAAAATGAAGTAAGCCTAAAATTTAGATAGGCCAAGAGTAAAGCCTGAATAAAAAGTAACGCCCTTAACAAATAAACTAGTAAAAAATATTAATAACTTTCAGGAAATTTGTATTACCACAACGATTCATCATCATAATGTAAGCAACATATTGCCAGATACCGCAATATCTTACGTGGTAACTAGTAAAAATGTCAGCACGGGCCTGAAGACCTACATTTTTTAATTTCCTTTCTCTCATTCCACCGATAGGAGTAACTATGAATTACTATCCATCCAGAGAGCCAGCACAAAATTATTTGAGAACAATCTTTGTTAATTTGTTGCACGAGGTGCCAATTTCGCTAGATTTAATCAGCTGTGGTCAATATCGTGTGGTCGTCTGCAGTAAATAATAATAATAATAATAATAATAATAGTACCAAATCTAGCGAAATCACAATTTCTTACCTTTCATAATGTATGGATCTATAACTTCGTACAAATTCGTTCAATATACATAAATTTTCACTTAAAATTTTACTTTACACGTTATATGATGTGCCCGTTTTTCTGAAAAGGGACATTAACATCGAGGACTCACGCCTTAAACATTTGAAATGTATAAACACGTATTGAAACGGTCAAAAACGCTTTTACACGACTCCAAAAGGACACAAAAGCCTAGCTAAAAACTATAGACCAATTAGTTTAACCTCTATTTTTTGCAAAATACTTGAAAGTGTCATCAGAGACAAAATTACAATATTCTTAGAAGAAGAAGGATTAATTGGAATAAAAGGGGCATTACCAAATTGGATTGAAGAATGCTTAAAGAAAGGAACAGAGAGTCCAGTTAAATGGAGCTAGATTATGATAAATAGTCAATAAAACCTGATTAGGGACAACATTTCTGAGTTTAAACATTACACGAAATTTTACCGAGTACACTCCTTTATAGTGATTTCATTAACATTAAACTCGTCAAGATATACATTTCTTTTATTAGTAAAAATCATGAAATTTGTTTTACTGGTATTTAGGAAGAGTTTATTGGTGGTCAACCATTTCATTACACTGATGAGTTCTGAATGAAATATATCCTTAGCTGTATTAACATCTTTGCATGAAAAAGAGACAGTTGTATCTTCTGCAAACATTATGAAGATCAGTATATCAGATGAACGTGGACGGTCACTTATATATATAATAAAAATAACAGTGGACTGGAGCTGATCCCTGTGGTACACCATGTTTGACAAGCGTATTAGTTGAACAAACCTTATTTACTGATACAAAAATGATATCTATTGGACAAATAACTTTTAATCCAATCACTGATTGCTCCTCTAAAGCCGTAACAATATAATTTATTAAGTAGAATATTATGGTCTATTACATCAAACGCTTTACTCAAAGCCATAAATATTGATACCATTATTTCTCTGTTCTCCTTAGCTATATTTGCATTTTTCATAAGGCGATGCTTATCTGCTATTGAAGTAAAATGTGCATTTAAAGAGTCTGCATTAGCAGTATCATCAGTAATTTCTTTATTATCAACATTTAATTTCTCTATTGATTTTTTCTTAATTTGTTTTCCGAGAAGATTGTTTATAGACAACCAAGTGTTTTGCATGTCTCCTTTATGTTTGGAAAATTGATTGTTATAGTTATATTTTGCAATTTTGATTAGTTTAGCTCATTTGTTTCTGTATTGAGTATATTGTATTTTAGGAATTTTGCTCTGCAATAATTCGACTTATTTCAATATAACTTTTCTCCATCCTATTCAGATCGGTTAACGTGTTTCTTAGCTGCCTGTATTCAGATAAAGTTGCTAGAATATTACTACTTTTATAATCCATAATGTCCTCTCTTTATTTTTCATCATCTTAGATATTTTCCTGTACCAAAGCAAAGGTTTCTTTCAAGCATGTTTTTAATTACTGAAATATTTAAATTATCAGAGTAACCGTCAAATAGTCAAATAACGTTTTTCTTTATACGTACCCATACAGAAAACGTTAACATGTTCAATGGAAAGGAAACTAAACTATTTAACTTTCCCAACATCGTTTGGTTTATTAATCATAACTTTACGTTTCGAGATTAACTCGATTCGTCATCAGAATCTGTAATTTTTAAAAACATACATTAGCTGAGCAGAAGGACTAAACCAAGAACCCACTGGCCCTATCGGGGTTATCCAAGTCATGAGCTACATTTTATAATAATAATAATAAATCGTACAGATTTTCAATCACATGCACATTAGAGTACAGTAATTAACCTCTAACTAAATAGTATATATATATATATATATATATATAGTGGCGTTCAAAAGTTCTTTTTGGGCTTGTTTCGTTTTTTCTTCCGTTTAACTTTTTATTAGTAAAGTTTTTTAACAATTTTACGTTTGAATGTCTTTAGTGAAGTTTTATTTTTATCACTCGTATATTTTCGTCATTTATATACTTTTTATTCTCGATTTGATTTTGACTTATGCCTGTTTCTGCTTTGTAATTTTAATTTTTATTCTTGACCAGCTTTAATTTTGTACTCTAGATTAGTTTTAGCTCTCGACATTTACATATTTTTTGTCATGTATTAAGTTTAGCTTTTATTTATTAGGCATTGAAAACGGGTAGAGTTGCCCGAAACCTAGGCAGCAGCCAAATATAATTACTTTTTTTGCTCCACGTCTTCGTTTTTATCCTAAATATATATGATAATGTAGATGAGTTTGAACTACAATAAAGTTTAATACAGTTCTTAGTACCTCTGTCATTCAATTATTAATTTTATTTCCACAAAACACAAGGACCTTTCCTTCTCTCTATCTATTTGTCTATATAAATATTTGCGTGATCCCTTTTCAGATTGAATCGGACCCCCTAGTTCAGGGTTGTTTGGTTTTAGATTTTATAAATTTTAAAAGGGCGTAGGAAAACGAGAAACATAATTTTTTTTTTATTGATGTAGGGTTTATTTATTCTTAATATTCTCCTAAATTACAGTGGGTGAAGCTTAGAAATCTTTCCTGTACACACACACACACACACACACACACACACACACACACACTGCCGTCAACTGAATTAACCGTGACTTACTTGGGAGTCTACCAAAATTCCACCAAAGGCATCTCACTTAGAGTCTAGCATCAGACTTTCTAAATCACAAAGCAAACTAATTTATCGAAACACACAAATTAAATACATTTTAGGCAATATATACAATCAAAGTAGCGTATTTACTATGCCTACAGTTAATACTGAGCCTGAGTAGCTAGCTGTTTGAGCTCAGTTTTGGTAGGCCACCCAGATTTTTTGTTCCGCATGCCATATCCAGCATGCCATATCCATTAATCTAGGATTAATGTCCACTAATATTGTTTAATATTGTCCATTAATTAGAATGCTTTGTGAATTAAAAAGCCTGATGCTTGACTTTTTTAAAAAAGAGACAGGTTCTAGTACCCCTCATCAGGAGTTGGTGCTTTAAAATAAATAGTTAAATTTATCAACATCAGAAATATAGGCCTATCCATAATCAAACTTCAGCAAACTTGTCAGGGCCACAGCCTACTGTTTGAGGTTTGTTCACATCTGTTTGACAACAATTAACAAATAGCTAGATAAGAGCAAATACAATTATTTTTAGGCTGCAATCAAGTACTGGATATGGCATGCGGAACAAAAAATCTGTGTGGCCTACCAAAACTGAGCTCAAACAGCTAGCTACTCAAGCTCAGTATTAACTGTAGGCATAGTAAATACGCTACTTTGATTGTATATATTGGCCTAAAATGTATTTAATTTGTGTGTTTGGATAAATTAGTTTGCTTTGTGATTTAAAAAGTCTGATGCTAGACTCTAAGTGAGATGCCTTTGGTGGAATTTTGGTAGACTCGCAAGTAAGTCATGGTTAATTCAGTTGACGGCAGTGTGTGTGTGTGTGTGTGTGGTGTGTGTGTGTGTGTGTACAGGAAAGATTTCTAAGCTTCACCCACTGTAATTTAGGAGAATATTAAGAAAAAATAAACCCTACGCGCAAGATGAGGAGAGAGAACGAACAAATGAAAAAGTGAGGTAACCACCCGGGAATCGAACCCGGGATCTTCCGATTGCCGGTCAGATATGATAACCACTACACCATGGTCCTCACTCGATCAGAAGTCGCACCTATATATATACATTTCAATTGCAAAGAAAACGCAGTATAATTAACGTAAAGAACGACGCTTGTATAGGAGAACATCCCGCGCAAGATGAGAGAGAACGAACAAATGTTCGTTCTCTCTCCTCAGCCAAAATGGCTGAATAATATGTGAATTAATTTAATAAATAACGAATCTGGCAACTGACTGATTAATATAAGGAGTAAATAAATATATGGCGATATCTGGCAACTCAGCCAACTGGCTGAATAGGGGCCTATAAGTAGCGGCGGGTGTCTGAAGAACTCCATATGAGCTCGGCAATCAGCCGAGTGAACACCCAGCTCTGGGTTCCCAGCTCTGGGTTTCCACCTTCCTCTCTCTCTTTCTCTTTCTGCCCCTTTGGGGGGGTGAGGCTTCCCCTTCTCTTCAAAGAGGTTCCCCTCTTCTGCCCCTTTGGGGGGTGAGGCGACCCCTTCTCACCCAAAGAGGCCTCTTAGGTTAGGTATGCCCCTTTGGGGGGGTTCAGCTTAGGGGAGAACTCCGCCTCCAAGTTGTATACCCCTTGCAATCCCATTTTGGGGCTGGCAACAAAGGGGGGTGGGGGTTAGCACTCTTGCAGCAAAGGGGGTTGGGGGTTGGTACTCTTGCAACATTACGTAACAGTATGCAATTGCACTCTACCTTTTTGCGCACATGCTACTAAGCTGTACACTCTTTCGTACTTTCTGCAGTAATATATACGGACAGCAACTCTGGGTGAATTATAAAAAAGGTTCTGGCAGAACCCTAAATTTGCTGTGCAACAGGTCTTTTAGACTCTTACATAAATTACCCCCGAGATGCTCAGCTTCGCAAATGTTTGCTACCCGCAATGTTCCGAGCTTCCCGGAGGTAACAAGACGTGCTCAATACAGTCTAATGCAAAGAATTAAAAAATCAACCAACCCGATCATCCAAGCTATCCATGAGTCCTGCCATTTATCCTCTAAGGCCTAAGCTATGGACTTCTTGGTACGAAAACGTCTGTATGTAGCTCCACTTACCTTCGACATTACAGTATTATTTCTAATCAATTGTGTATATATTTCTATCCTTAGTATATGAACTGTCATTGTATTAATAATATTTGTCATATGGACTATAGTCTGCCAATAAACCTTTTCATTTTCATTTTCATTGGTCTCCCCTACAGCCGTAACATCCCCAAGTATATAAAAGTTAAAAATTTAGGCATATATGGAACTAAATGTCAACGCGCGCTGCTACGATGTTATCAAACACTACTCTAAACATTTAGCGTATTGAAAAATACAATATATACAGTATATGTAATAGTGGGGTAGATTAATGCAAAAATCGTTCAGATCTGGCAGAAAGTGTGAAATTTGGCATGAAGTTACCTTTAGCCATATAGGAACCTTTCCAGGTCGGGGACACGCTGGGACCTCACTCTGGCGGCCATTTTAAGCAAATTAAAAATGACTGCCTCGATTTCACAGCCAAAACCATAAAATGCCATTTCTCACGAATTACTTGACCGATTTTGATGATCTTGCGCTTGTTTCTTATACTTTTGAGGATATCTGATCAAGCTATGTTTCGGAATGTTTCAAGGTCAAGGTCAAGGTAATTGTTTTACCCTAAAGCACCTATATCGCTCTAACTCTGAAACGGCTGGGCCAAATTTGATGATCTTGGGCTCGTTTCTGTCAGATTTCATAGCTCCGCGGTTGTGGTTGCCAGGAAGTCACAACCGCGCGGTTGCAGTTGCGGTTGTTTGTTTTAAAGTTGAATTATTACTGTAACCTGTTTTAGCCACACTGTCTGACTGCAAATTCAATCATTATTCGATAGTCAAGTGTGTTTCCAGGGTGCGGAACGAGGACCCAACGTGTTATGCACCCTACCAACCACTTTCCCCAACCTCCGTCCATTTGAAAGTGGTTATATTTACAGTTACACAAAACTAATCAAGAACATTGGGCAAGAGCATCGTTACTACAAATCAAGTTATGACACAGGGAGGGTATCAAAACTGATCATACAATGAGAACACTAGGTAAGATCATCATTGTTAAAACAAGCACCTTGGCAGTGGCATAAGGAGGTGCAGTGTCAGTGCGCTTTGTTGCAGTTGCTAGTGCATGATTTCTTATATCCACAGTGTCGGAGGATCGCGCAAGCCTTACTGACATCTGCGAGTGTCGTCCAGAACGGCACCAACTCCTTCTGAGCTGAGATCATCCATCCCCAGTCAGTAGGAGCAGGGATCTCTTGATGACGCCGCATCGCCTGACCCCAAATGAAAGCTGCCTGAAGAATGGCTCGTCTCACATGTTGAAATAGAGCTGCCTAAATAGGTGGGATATTGTCGAGGGTTCTGCTCCCTCGTGAGAACATCTCCCTTCGGGCTTGGTTCACGGTAGCAGCTCCACAAGACTTACTGTAAAGTAGGACAATGAAACGTTCGATGACCTTGACCTGTATGAGTACAGATTCCATGGTGAAGCAGTCGGGATCACGCAATATTGCGAGCAGGCTACCCGTGAGTTTCGGAAAGAGCTTCCACACTTCCCAAACTGTCTTCTTGCCAACTCCTACAAAGTGCGATGTAGTGTCGGAGCCTGTCAGTGCATGGAATAAGGGAAGCGCAAGTTCCAACTCTGGGTCGAGCTGTGATGCTAGCACGTGAATGGGGAAACATTGGAAGTGTTTTCCAGTCCAAAAAGCCACCCACAGTTCAGACAATGACAGTTCAGGGAACGATGAGATTGCGACAATCACGACGTCAGTGTTCACTGTGCGGAGGTATGCTTTGTCATGGCCGTGCTAAGCTGCACGTTTGAGGTGGAGAATCATCCTCGTGTCAACTTCTTGATGGTTACACGGTTCCAGACCCTCCGTGTCACAGGGTGGTTGTGTGAGGACCTTTTCCTCTTATGTTGTGATGAGTTGCACACTCCACTCTTTTCGGTTGATGAGAGTCTTTGAGTCAATTTTTTTCGACCAAGCTCGATTCTCATAAGCTTGGTCTTTCAGGCTTTTCTCAGGGTAAATATCCCATATCCAGTCCATACGATCCACACAACCAGAGGCATGAGATCTTGCAAATGGCACTAGTTGCTTCTCCATATATTCACCGATCCTGCTCACGGTTTGGGCGGGTTGAATAAAATGGACTACAGCAGGACCATCGAAGATTTTCACTGTTGAATCTCCATCTGGTTTTTCATTGACCTTCTCGAAGCATTTCAGGAGATCGGACTTCGTACCAGTTCGCAAACGACCAGTAAGAGCTAATGATGGGGGTTCTTTTTGGTTTTAATACATGAAAAACTCATCAATATCTGCATCTGGTCGTGATTCCACAGAGAGGAACAACTGAGTGACCAAGGCTGAGTTATGTTTGAGAGCTTGACCTTTTGCATCGTTCTGTTTGTCAGGTACTTTTTGAACGTGTTCAGTCCTTTACGCTGGATAGTTTCAGTGATGGCCTTTGAGGCATCAATGAAGCGTGTCTTGACGACAACATTATACATGGCAGATCCGATCTCATGAGCATCTCTTAACGAGTTGGTCACACATGCATCCATGACCAATTTAGTGTTAAGGGTAGTAAGGTAAGAACTTGTGTCACTGAATGGGTTGCCATGCTCTTTTAGGACTCGCACCAGAGACTTCACGTCACTGTGAAAACGAATCTGGAGGCTCTGTACCTCTTCGTGATGAGAGGAGGAGCGCAACGTGTGGTACCATGACATGAAGTCCTCATAAGTGGAGATGATGCCTGCGCGCTGAAGACAAGCTAGCATCTATATGAAGAGGGCAATCGGCTCGTCGTAAAGGCCAGATGCACCTCCATCTCCAATGATGTGATCGTTTGAGTGTTCATGTGATTGGTCTTTCGCCATCATGGAGTACCGGTTCTCTGACCTCTGTACAACGAAGTTGCCCTTCATAAACTCGTGGTATACTGTTGGATGTTTGTCCTTCAACTGCATGAGGTCTCTTACGTGTATTGGCAGCCACCGTGCGTAGTTTGGATGGTCGAGAGCGAAACACCATGGGATTATCTCATGAAGCACTTGGACATAGAGTTCAAAATCTCCCTCTCTCTGAGACCTGATGAACCTGCAGTACATTAGTTGGAGATCCTTTGTCTGTGTCCAGTATTGGACTGTTGGATATGCTGCTTGTCCTTGTGACACTGAGTACACCTCTTCCCTCAATATGTGAAGAGCAGCAAGGGACACTTGGTGTGCATATCGGGTTCTTTTCACGTCAGAGGCACTCAACACCGAATGAGCACGACCAGGTGATCAGGCACGTCGCCATGTCTATAATCATAGGGGGCAATTCATAGATGTAAGGGGACAGCACGTGAAGAGGATATATAAAGGCAGAAAAAATCAAATACCATAGACTTGTATTTCAATTACTCTGCTTTCACTCAAAACTTCCTTAATGTCATTTACTTCATTTACTGGCATCATAGAACCCTTTTCTACTTGTACTGATACAATGGGCTTCATAATTCACCTATTTGACGATACAAATGAAAAGGCACAGGACAATGGCACGAGTTTAAATTTCGAACTCACTACACAGAATGTCGAGCATGTTATGTACAATAACTATCGATACCGCCACGAGATTGCAGCATCAACACGGCGCCAGATTCAAAATAATGTTTATGCCAACTTCTTGTGAGACTGTGAGACCGTATTTTTCCCTCAACGTTAGGTACAAGTATAGATCGATATTCAAGGAGAGAGAGAGAGAGAGAGAGAGAGAATGTAAGTAAATATGAATTAGACGAATTGTAAACCACAACCACAAACCATTCAGCTTTAGTTTTGATGATAGTTATTTGACTTGTGGGGGAAGTAAATGAATTTGGGGGGAAGTGCCCCCCTCCCCGTGGCGACGGGCCTGCAGGTGATAGAACGCCTGCTTCAGCCAACGCGTGATCCTGCAGCACCATCTCAATGTGAAGCCCTCCCATCATCACAACGTACTTGTCTTCACCAAGTTGCTCTGGGTACTTCCATTGGATTCGTTTTGCCAGACTATACAATGGTTGGTCCATGCCAATGACGAGGGTTTGCCCTGGATTTAAAAAGTCAATTCCATCTTTTACAACCTCCATTGAATGTTTGATCATGGATGGGAATTGCGCTTTCTCTACAAAGAGTGGTAAAATCCCGCTCTCTGCGCGAGGACGCACATTGTCTTTCTGAAGGCTAGTTTATGACGTCTCCCACCTCAATTCTCTCCTTGTCCAGTATATGAACACATGGGCTAACCAGGCCTCCTCCTTCACGATGGACCCTAGGATTCTGGACGCTCCTGGAACAACCGAGTCATTGCAGGGGGTCATGAAAATATCTGTGTTGGGTAGTTCAGTTGGGGGTACTACAGCATAGGAAGCTGGTAGAGTAAGATTTTCCGATCACTGGGAGTATCAACATTAACCGAACAGACGTCACGCTTGACTCTCTCGTTAGAAGTGCTCAGATAATTTGTTAGGGATATCATCGTACCATGGAACTCCGAACGGGACAGATTTGATCGTTTCTTTTGATTGATATTATCCACATCATCCGTAGTGAAGACATTTCTAGGCATATTCGTGGGAACAACCACACCATCTTGGCGGAATTGGTTGGATACACTAATTACAAAATCCAACGAGACCTTCGATACTCTTCATAAGATAGTGACAGCCCAAGAGATGAGAAGTGATTTATGAGCTGCTTTGACCGACCCTGGTTTTGCAATTTCAACCCAACATAGAGGGGTGTGGGTGTTTCATGTTCTTTGGAATGACGCTTCTCATTACTGGTAGGCTTAACAACACGCTTTACAGTACTGTGGATGATAAGGTGAGACAATGTACACGCAACCTTAGCCCTAGCACCCTCAATGGGCCTAACAATGTCATTTTCATGAATACAAACAGTGGAGGAGGGATAGACTTGAGGAGGCAGTCGTCCGCCAACGAAAATGAGAAAGCCTCTAGCGGATTCTCAAAGATGTGCCTCCTCAGTATATTTGCTGCTTTAACGAGGATCATCGCCTCGTCATCGCACAAGGTGGTTTCGCTGGAATGAGACAGCATAGATCCAACGGTATCGCTATGCGTAATCAACACGTCTCTTCTTGCAGGTTGAGCAATTAATCCTGACAATTTTTCCATCGAGCGCACCTTCAGTCTTGTAGAATTGCCTGTGAATGTGTTGGTACACCCAATTGTGTCAACCTTTTGTCAGAGAGCTTGTAAAGTTCCCTCAATTTGCGAACTTGTCCTTTACACTCACTAGCATAAGCAGCTAACTCAGCAAAAGCTATTGCCTCAAAAGATGTTGGTGGATTGCGACTATTACCACAAGTTTCAGATTTGCCTGATGCTGCTTGTCGATCAGCTGAACGGGCAAGGGTGTATAGTTTTGTGTGGCAGGTCTTATGGTAATATGCATCCATGGCATGCATATCAGAGGCAGTAGCTAGTCTTGCTAACAGTTGGGAGTTGTTGGTTTTTGTGGCTGTTTCTGAATGTGATATCAGTATCATCAGTTGATGTTTGATAAGTTTTGCCTTCAATTCAGTATCACACAATATGCACTGGGGCTGCTCACGATTGAAAGATGAAACAAAACTACTGCGTGTCTTTTTTGGACTGGGCACTTCCTCATTAGAACACTCTGATTTCACTAATGTCCGTTTCTTTGCTCGATCAAGCTTTTGGGCATTACATTTTCTCCTGCAATTTCCATGAATGACAGCCTTATTCTTCAACAACGTACTTTCTATACCTGAACCATCATCCAAACGCCTAATATTCATAGGAAATGGCAACTCTTTGATCACATCAAATGATGTCAAATTTTCAGACAATGCTTTGTGCACACATTTATACCCATTTTCAGCTAGGCATGTCAAATTATCATTCCAATTTTCTTGGCATAGACAGCAAAGTTTCCAATTAGTGATCCGAGATGGAATTGTGCTATCAACTGAATCACTCATAGTTTGACGTTCACTTGGCGCAGCCATGGTCAACATGTTGTTCGACATAAGACGTCAGATGGAGCGACAGGGGTCATCACCTGAAAGGAAGAGTCTGAATGTAAAATTTGAAAGATATTTTGAGTCATATATTATCATTTTATTACACCAATCATTAAATTTGAATAATAATTTTTAATAAAAATTTGAATAATATTAATAATAATTATATATATATATATATATATATATATATATGTTTGCTGCCCGCAATGTCCCGAGCTTCCCGGAGATAAGACGTGCTCAATACAGTCTAATGCAAAGAATTAAAAAATCAACCAACCCGATTATCGAAGCTATCCATGAGTCCTGCCATTTATCCTTTAAGCTATAGAATTCTTGGTACAAAACGTCTGTCTGTAGCGCCACTTAACTTCGACATTACAGTATTATTTCTAATCAATTGTATATATTTCTATCCTTAGTATGTGAACTGTCATTGTATTAATAATATTTGTCACATGGACTATAGTCTGCCAATAAACCCTTTCATTTTCATTTTATATATATATATATATATATATATGTGTGTGTGTGTGTGTATATATATAAGGGTGTTCCATATTCCATAACTCTATAGGGAAATTTGTTTTTTAATATTTCCTAGCTCCCACCCACTGAAGTTGTGAAGTTCTGTGAGAAAATGTTGCAGGTAAATTTTCCTTTCGACCAGTTCATATTTAGGGGTCGCTCAAGAGTTTCAAAATTTATCCTTCTATCACTGTAATAGGTATTATATGGTATGCACTACAGCTCCACCGCCTCTGGGTCCCCCCATCCACGAACTGATGGATGAGTACTATCCGTTCTACGACGGGAATGTCATGGTGGGCAACCACTCATTGTCGCCCAGTCAAAGAGCTTTTTCTGGCATCCGGAAACTTCTGGCAATGCTCCGACACTACTTGCAGCAGATACTTCAGCTGCTCCCCGTCTTTGGTGTGGCGGCCGCTGTACTGTTGGAAGAGGTCCACAGCTCGCTCGGCGTGGTCATTCACCACCCTGAGGTTTTCCACAACAATAAGCGCCGCCTGAAACTACTCCATTTTTTTCCCATTCATCCGGATCTTTGTTCAAGAAACCTGCAGACAATTGCAGTCGTTCGAAGAACCTCATCGAATTCTTCGTTACAAGGCTCTCCAAAGACGAACTAAGAGGCGGGTTGACACGCTTTGGAATCTGCTCTCCACCCTCTTTCTTGTATAGGGCTGCGACCATCTGACGTTTCGTTGCAGAATGCAGATGGAACATCGGCATCGAAGAAGGCCAATGGAATCATTTCCTCAGAGAGGTACCAAAGCTGTCCTACTAGCTTCTGACTGGCTGATTTGGAGATCTTCTGTTGAGGATACGACCTCAATGATTCCAAGAGGCAAAGGTCCTGGGCTGGAGCGGAAGCGGCCTTCGGAACAGTGAATCATGCCTTCAAGTAGATGTCACAGCGAAGATGCTCATGTCTTGTAAGCATGTGTTTTCTCTTTCAGTGTGAGATGTTGCAATTGCTGTTCTCTGAAAACACCCAAATTTACTGAAAATGTTACTCTAACAAGGATTTTGGGGTGAAAAGAAACAATTTTAGGAAATGCGTTTTTACATAGAGATTATACGTTACAAATTAAAGTTGTGCAAAACAAAACTATATAATCAATATTTTGTATATTCACACCTCGCGATTACACAGGGTGGCCCAACAGTCAGGCACCATGGGATTATGCATTTTCGGGTGTGTAGTGGTTAGCGTCGCTGACAACAAATCCATCGGTCCCAGGATTGAGATCCGGTGACAGCAGGCGGCGCGCAGCAAAACCCAGCTGTTCATCCTTCTACGCAATAAAAACTAATTGGTTGGTAGATAAATGGGTACCCTGTAGCCTAGTGGTTAAGACGCTGTGCTGCTGGTAGGGGGTTGTTCGGATTCCACGTTAAACTGTAGGTCTAAGGTGGAGTGACAAGCTTGACCTTCGTCAGAATGAACAATTCGGGCGGAAGCTAAACCATGGTGTGCGTGTGTGTGTACACATATAATTTAGTAAGGAAAATATTTTTTTTTAATTCAGGAAGGAGCCAAGGGCAAATGTCCCCCTAAACGCCCCCCCATAGAAGAAGATAGCCAGAATCAAGGTCCAGGGCTTTCTCGAGATGCCTGGACACTGCGTTTGAAAGATTGGAGGCCATAAACATGGGGAAAGATGGACTGAGGAAGATTGTTCCAAAGTTCACCGGTTGAGTAGATGAATGACTGAAAATACCAATTAACCCTTGTGTTAGAGAGATGGACAGAAAAGGAATGAGAATGTGTTGAAAGCTCTCCTTAAAGGAGGAGGCATGCAGTTAGAGAGTTCAGAAGGGCAGTGTCCAATATAATAGCGATAGTAAAGAGAAAGTAAAGCAATATTGTGGCGAAGAGAGACGAACTGAAGACAGTGAGTAAGAGGCGGGGAATTGATGAGACGAAAAGCCCTTGATTCCACCTGGTCAAGTAGAACTGTATGGGTTGAGCCCCTGTACTCCCTGTACTCCAGACACGGGCGGACAAGACTCCTGTAGAGAGAGAGCAACTGATTCGTGGTGAAGAAACTACAGAGACGGTCGGTACAGCACACCCAACCTCTTAGAAGCTGTTTTGGCAAGAGAGGCTATGTGAATTGTAGGATTGTAGTGGAAATACTACATCAACAAGATACGATAAAATCTGAAGTTGTCACCTTTAAAAATTTATAAGTATGGTCAATTGTGGCAATTATACTACATAAGCAATCTTATAAACTAATGACCCATCTAAGTTATTACTGGCATTTCGACCTAATTATTTCAGTTAAAGTTCCAATTACAGGATTGAATCTAATTTAAGTTAAATTTTAAGTTTGCCCAACGTTATAGTAACAAGATTACCTACTGAACCGTGATAAATTCGGAAGGATCACTTGGAGTAAGATGATTTTAGGGAAAAAGATACATACATAATAAATAATGGTTAGAAGAAAAATTCAAATTTAAAGGTCCGTTAATTTTCAATTCATATAACTATTTGAAGTGGAGTTTAATCCATCAAAACTAACAGAGATGAGAATTTCCGAAGTTATCATGATCGTACAGTTAATAAACTAATCTTATTCACTATGGTAACTGTGGTAGGTAAAAATCGAATTAAATTTTAACGGTGGATGGAGTCTTCAGCGGTGGGAGAACGGTCGCAGAATGTAAACTTATTGCAAGAGCGAATAATTTGGTATAATATTAAAATTTATTTAAAGAAAAGTAAAATTAATTTAGTCAAAACATTAAAATTTATTTAGTTACAGTTTTAGATACTTAGATATTTTTAACCATTAATAATTAATATACGGGGAGAAGAAAGATAGAATTTCGTAATGGACGATGTATAAACCTTGGGTCACGTGTGTATTTATGTGCATTAGGTACGAAGTGCAAGTGGTTGGTGATTTAGCCCAAAATGGGGAAAAGGAATTTATAGTTGAAGTTATACGTAATTGCGTATACGGATGTACACTAGAGTTATGACATTTTTATAACCTCATGTTCCTGTATCATAAATCGATGAACTTTTGCCCCCTGACAATGAAAATAACAGTTTTTTCGATATATTTTGAAAAAACTTCACCCCAAAATAAAAAATAAAAAATTAATAAAATAATAAATAGAAATTTGCATGTTTATTTCACAATTATTATACATAAACATATATTATATTATACAACATTATACCTATACAATACATATTAATTATACAAATACAATATTATACATTTACTCTATTATTGTTTTAATTGTTTTACTTATTGCTTAAAATAAACCTGTGATTAAGGTTGTCTTTATTTTTACAGTTTACATAAAGTTCTTGCATCACCTTAATGGCACGTTCCGCACATTGGTTGCCCCTTGGTATAGCTATTGCAGATGGGTCTCTGCTCCAGTGATTTTCCAGAATATTTAGTGCTTTTCGGTATATTCCGGAATATTCAAGAAAATACTAGGTAACCAATACCTGAACCAATTCTGAAGAATTAGGCCCTTTTTTATTGTTTTCAAGCAAAAGTTCATCGATTGATGATACAGGAAACAATATTTATGACAAAAAATTAAAAAGTCATAACCCTAATGTACACTGCTTTCCAAATTATTAAGCAGATTATATTTTCTCCAATGCTTTCAAAAGTTTTTCCCCGATTTCAATGAAATTTGTAGCAAATAATCACTATATATAGCAGCACTGGTGATATTCATTTCGATAAAATATTTTGATAATTAAAATAATTATCTCATTTTATTGAAAAATATGTAAAATATTGTGTTCTGACTTATTAAGCAAGTATTCTATTTACGGATCTAAATGGTGAAAATGGGTAAGGAGAAGGATTTAACATTAACTGAGAAAAGAAAAATAGTCAAGTTACTCGCTGAAAATATAAAATCTATTGAAATTGCGAAGCAGTTTGGCAGAGCTTATCGAACTGTAAACAAATTTGTAGCGGATGGTACCAAACTGAGGCAGCGAAGTGATAAAGGAGCTATAAGAAAAGTGACAAGGCGGCAGATATCTGTAATCAAGCGCAAATTGCAAAGCATCCATTGTCCTCAAGTAAAGAGGTTTTTGAGCAGGCTGGCATGCATAATGTACCAAGAACATCTCGATGTGGAATCCTCCAAACAATTGGCAAGACGTGTAAACCTACGATTCAGTTACCATTAACACCCAGGTACAAGAAGCAGCATGTTGAATGGGCGCGTCATTACGTGAAAACAGATCTTAATACTGTACAGGGTGTCCCAAAAGTCCCTATCTATTTCGTTGAAATAGGCTGAATTTCAAATTAATGTTTTAATGACATGATTGCATGCACCTTTCTAGACAAATAAATGCATTAGATTTCTATTTCAATTATTTTTAAATTTTTAGTTAAATTTTTCAGATCCATATCATTGGTGATGGATGTGCATGAACGCGTTATGATAGCAGCATGTCGCATCAGAGGAATGAAATGTGAAATTAGAGACCGATTTTCAAGAAGGTTTCATAAGCCTGGACCGACAGATAAAGCAATTCGTGAATTGGTGAACAAATTCAAAAGGACTGGATTTGTTCATGATAAAGAAAGAAGTGGACGCCCAAGAATAGTACAACAAAACATTGAATCTGTTCGTATAATGTTCGAAGACGATCAAAGAATGTCAGTTCGCCAAGCATCCCACAGATTGACCATACCCAAAACAACTGTTCACAGAATCTTGCGTTCGACGCTGAAGAAGTGTCTCACATTCAGCTGTTACACAGCTTACACGAGGAAGATTTTCCAAAAAGAGCAGCAATGTGTGCGGAACTGGTCGAACAAATCCAAAATAACAATTTAATGGACCACATTTTCTTTAGCGATGAGGCGACTTCTCACACTTGTGGTAAAATCAATTGACATAATTGTCGCATCTGGGCTAATGAAAAGCCAACTGAGTTCACTTAATGGGAAAGAAGCTCACCTAAAGTGAACGTGTGGCTTGGAATGAAGAAGTCTAAGATTCACGGGCCCTTTTTCTTTGCAGAGGTTACAGTGACAGGGCCTGTTTACTTTGATATGCTTCAAAATTTTCTAGAACCTCAACTTCTTGAAGATGGCATTCTCGACAATGTAGTCTTTCAGCAGGATGGGGCACCATGTCATTATGCCAGAATTGTTCAGACATACCTAAACGAGCGTTTTCCAAATCGTTGGATTGGACGTGGGGGAAATAGGCCCTGGGCAGAGCGATCTCCGCATTTGACCCCATTGGATTTCTTTGCTTGGGGTTTCATTAAATCAGAGGTCTATCGCAGAAATATTCGAAATTTACCAGATCTGCGAGATCGCATTAAGCAAGCAGTTGAGAAAATAACCCCTGAAATTCTCGGAAATGTGTTCCGCAATGCAGCTGACCGCTTTGAGGTTTGCAGAGATACAGATGGAGCACATGTGGAAAAAACTAATTAAAGATTTTAATGGTGTAATACTTGTAATTTGTATAGAAATACATCTGTATTCAGGTCAATGTGACATTTATTTGAAATTCAGCCTATTTCAACAAAATAGATAGGGACTTTTGGGACACCCTGTATTGTTCACCGATGAATGAAAAGCAACCCTTGAGGGACTTGATGTTTGGTCAAGAAGATGGATTGCTGAGAGCCAATTTCTACCATCGAGATTAAGACGCCAACAAGGTGGAGGTAGTGTCATGTTTCGGGCAGGATTGATAGGCAATGAAGTAGCTCTCCCATACAGAGTGCCTGATGGTGTAAAAATGAATGCCCAGTCTTACACAAACTTTCTAAAAGAAAACCTCATTCCATGATAGAGATTGACCCTTAGCAATCCATCTTCTTGACCAACCATCAGATCCCTCAAGGGTTGCTCTTCATTCATGAGTTAACAATACACTATTAAAATCTGTTTTCACGTACTGACGCGCCCATTCAACACGCTGCTTCTTGTACCTGGGTGTTAATGGTAACTGAATCGTAGGTTTACACGTCTTGCCAATTGTTTGGAGGATTCCACATCGAGATGCTCTTGGTACATTATGTATGCCAGCCTGCTCAAAAACCTCTTTACTTGAGGACAATGGATGCTTTGCAATTTGCGCTTGATTACAGATATCTGCCACCTTGTCACTTTTCTTATAGCTCCTTTATCACTTCGCTGCCTCAGTTTGGTATCCTCCGCTACAAATTTGTTTACAGTTCGATAAGCTCTGCCAAACTGCTTCGCAGTTTCAATAGATTTTATATTTTCAGCGAGTAACTTGACTATTTTTCTTTTCTCAGTTAGTGTTAAATCCTTCTTCTTACCCATTTTCACCATTTAGATCCGTAAATAGAATACTTGCTTAATAATTCGGACACAATATTTTACATATTTTTCAATAAAATGAGATAATTATTTTAATTATCAAAATATTTTATCGAAATGAAGGTAATTGTATACAATATCCCCCTCACCTCAGTTTCTAATAAAAATTATTGCAATGCATAGAAAATAATAAATAAAACCTTTCCTTTAAGTAAAAAAATTTTCGGTCGATCATATTTATGGATATTATTTAATTAACGATATCCATTTGACGTGACGTTTTTCTGACTGGGCTATTTTTTCGCTACTCTGCGACTTAATTAGTTGGTTGGTTTCTGTTCTGGCTATTTTTTTTTTTCTAATTGGATTCAGTTTGGGTAATACCTCAGTTTGGTCGTGCTTGTGATAGAATTATGACGTGCTGTTCGTGTGGTTTCGACTTTGAGAACTTGATTCGTCATGTGCCCTAGATGAAGACTAAAAAAGTGCATAACTTAACATGTTATTACATTATCATTTTTATAATTTAGGTCTCGGGGATACGGGGGCTCCGCCCTCGTAAAGATCACGCATCACAAATTGATCGGTATAGGGTTCACTTTGTGATGCGTGATCATTACGGGGGTGGAGCCCTCGTACCCCCGAGACCTAAATTATACAAATGATAATGTAATAACATGTCAAGTTATGCACTTTTTTAGTCAAAAATACATTTTTCTAGTATACATTTTTCTAGGTTAGGTTAGGTAAGGTTAGGTTAGGTTAGATTAGTTTAGGTTAGGTTGGTTTCCGAAAATAAATAAAGTAATTACATGCTATAAATAAAGGTTTTACATCGATTGTGAAGTCAATTTCATAAAATTGAGGTGAGGGGGATGTTGTATACAATTACCAAAATGAATACCATCAGTGCTGCTATATATATAGTGATCATTTGATACAATTTCACTGAAATCGGGGAAAAACTTTTGAAAACATTGGAGAAAATGTAATCTGCTTAATCATTTGGAACGCAGTGTATAAATATGGGTCATAAGCGTGTATAGCTGAGAGGGTATGTTCAGTGGTGTGTAGAATACGAAAGTAATTGGTTCATCCCGTGAAGAACTAAATCCTTAGTGGTCAGTGGTGAATCATGAAATTTTGAAGAACGGATTAGCTTAGAGGTTGGTTCAAATAACTTAAATAAGGCAACAGGCAAGATTATATATGGTAAGCAGCAATTAAGTTTAAATGAATTCAAATAATCCAGAGTCAGTATCAAACAGTTAACTGCAGTTAAATATAATTTATCGTGGTAGCCAATGATTTTAAAATAAGATTTATATGATAAAAATAAGATATGAGTTGTGAATTTCCTTTCCAATAAGTATGCCAATGATTACAAGTGTGTTTCAGAGTGTGAGTGAGTGTAATTAGGTGAAAGTGTAATCAGTATCCGTAGATTTTTTTTGTAGTATTTACGTGTACGAGTTTCAGTGTAAAAATGACTTGAGGTACGGAAGGAAAGTAAATTCGAATATGTGTCAAAAGTAATAAAATTCAATCGGGATTATAGATTTTACGTGATTAAATCAGTTGCACGTATTAAGGTAATTAAAAAAAAACGCACTTAAAAGAACTTTAAATTAATTAAAGTAAATTAAGCGGTATTGAAAACTGAATTTAGACACAGAATTAAATTCGACTAGTAACATTCATAGCGATATATTAACAGTATCTCACCATTAATATTGACCAAAAGTATCAGTACGGCAATTTAATTTTATTTGACGAGTTGACGGGGCATAGGTAATAACAGGTTTTAGTGGAATTCATGGTGAGGGTACAGTTATGTAATTAGTAATATAGAAATGGTGTAACAATTATTAGAAGGGAAAAAAATGGCATTCTGGTATAGTGTGTCAAAATTGGCTATAATTTTGGTTGATACCTTAACAAATGGTATAATAACAATTTAATGACAATTACTCAAGATTAATTGAATAAAAAAAATCAAGAATAAAAAGTTGAAAATAGAATTCAATTTTGAACTGTACTGAACTGAACATGTGATCATAAGTTCAGTATAATTAAGAATAAATTAAGAATAAGAACAAGAAAACAACTTAGCCTACATTTAGGGCATGTTCGGTCATACGGGTAAATTTCACGCACATACGGAGCAAGAAAAATTAGGCGCGTGGTCAGGTTGTCATGCGATCGGGTATGTTGGTCATACGTTAAAGGGATTCGCAACATGCCGGGAAGCAGTGGACTGACCAATGACCATGCAAGCCTTGCTCACTCAAAAAGGAGGTGGTGTATCGGGATTTAGAAGAATGGCTTTCACTGATTTCAGAAGAGGATCCAGGAAGAGCCAAAGAGTAACATTTGCAAAGTAGAAGGCAAGAAGAGCGAAAACATGAATTTGCGGAAGAGAAATGAAAATGATCGATGGACCGACCATATTATGGTGGTGAGGAATATTCCGCGCTTGCCCTTCCGCGCGTACAACTTCTGACGGTGGAGTAGGTTCAGGTTCGCTCCCGGCACCTATGGGCTTAGCCTCGGAATTGGGTGGAAAATCCTTTACCTTTGAAAACAGAATCAAGTCATCTTCCTGAAATAGGGATTCAAGCGAAATGACCAAATCGGAACTCAAAGGAGATGAGTCTTCAATTTCATTTGGAATAACCGAAACACTGGGAACTTCAAGTTCTGGCCTAACTGTAACTGAAGGGAGTGTCTCGCTCTCGATGGAGTTACAGGGGTCTACTGTGAAGACATTCGAGTCTTCATACTCAAAATTTACAAAAGTATGTTGGCTCTCTAGTCCCTCGTTCGGCGGAACTAGAACGGAACAATTGACAATTGATGAAGAATCTTCCCCATCTAGTGGCAGTTCCTTTTCATTTTGAACTGGTCATGGCCGTAACTACCTATGAGGTCACCGAGGTCCGGACCTCGGTAATTATTTCCTAAAAAAAAAAAAGAGACTGGAGACTGAACCGTTCTCCGTGTATGAAACGCATATTACCGCTTTTCTTTTGAAAAGAGGGAGCGCCGAGCGTTTTGTGTTTTGTGTTTAGTGTATAGCTTGGGTTGTGTTTGTAGATGTCATTTTGGTCTGAATTTTGCTCGTCCCGCCGCGCTCGAAAAAAATCTGGACCTCACTAATTTCTAAACCCTAGTTACGGCCCTGGAACTGGTTCCAGGGAGTCCGTCGGGCTCTCTGAAACGAGTCCTTCACCCTCAGCTGAAAAGACCGAAGAATAGGGGTGACAAACATACTCGAAAGGTGGGTTTTCTCCTCGAATTAGGCCTGCTTCTCTATCGGCCCAATAAAAATCTTACGTAATAAGGAAATTCATCCCCAGGAGTAAGTCTCCATCCCAGTTTAATTCAGATACGACCACAAATGGAGTCAGATAAGGGACTGAATCAAACTCAATAGGAAGATTAATTTCTCCGGTACTGTATTCTTCCCAATCATCGTCAATGCAAGTCAAACGAGAATGCAAATCGAATTTTCCCGTAGCCATCTTAAGTAACTTCTTGCACACGTCTTGTTTGATGTGATTCGCCTGACAGTGGGTTTCAACAAGAGCCAAAACTGCTTGGTTGTCGATAGAAGTTTTCATGAAAATTTGTGAGCTCTCGTCAATAAGCTCCATTTCAAGAGTCCAAGAAGGCGTCTCCGAAACCTGTGAACAGGCTTCGTTTGCGTCATCGATGGTTTCGCGCGAGGTTGGGGTATTGGGGGAAAAAACAAAATTTGGAATATTGCAATCAGGGGAATTGGGTGACCAACTGGGGAGACATGATGTCTGAAATTGACAATATGTCTTTACGTGAGCACTTTGCTCTTTAGGAAAAGATTGCCTGCCATACTGCTCAGGACACAATTTAACGGAGTTTAACAAGAAGTCATTGGGACATGATTGATTCGTTACTTGACTGTTACTGTCCTCATAAACATCACAATGATTATCAAAATCATTACCAACATTCGTAAAAACTGACTTGCTTACAGGACCTTGTGGGGCATTTTCCCCAACTGCTACCGAAGCAGAAAAAGCATCATCTGAAGCAAGATGACGGTCATCATGACAAAAAAAATTAAAAAACAGGGTCATCTTTATGACCACTTAAACGAGGCGGCATGGCCGATTGGCCGTTGGCCGAAGTAAACCCAAAACAATTCGGGTCCTATGGAGAAGAGTTATCAGAAACATGGTCATCCTGACCATCTGAAACAATATTAGTAATAAGATTCGCGTCTTCCTTAGGATATACATCGATATCTGATCCATCTGAATCAAAAGCAACATTAGTGACAAAATTCGCGTCCTCTTTGGGACATGCATGGATATCTGATCCATCTAAATCAAAAAGAAGGTCTTCTTGACCAAAGTTTACTGAGTGAACTATATCAATTGAACTAACCGAATCAGTTGAATCAATGTCCGAATGACTAAAATTACTAACAATTTGAAGAGCAGTATCTAAATCATCGTACAAGTACAAGTCATCCAAGTAGTCTGAATTCACTTCTAATAAAGGGTTGGTCACATCCCCATTTACATCAAAACAGTCATTAACGTAGGTATTACACTTTTTTTCAACAAAAGTTCCAATATAAAGACTTTCAACAGAAGTACCTTTATAATTACATAAATCAACAATTTCATTGTTGTCTTTACTGTTTTCAACATTAGCATCACAAACACTGTCACAAGATGCATCACAAAAATCACCATCAGGAGAGGCTGAGAGTTCTAGCCTTGAAGGAATTTCATTCGAAGAACAAGCCGAAACAAACGGTCCAGAGACAACTGAGTTAGAGAAGAAAGTTGGGTCAGGATTACCCAAATTTTCTAAGGGTGACGTTTCATCGTCACAAGAAAGGTCCTGCTCGGGTGCATCGCACCAGAGAGGGAAATAACGTTTTTTATCCCATTTATCGACGAAGCATCGAGCAGAAAAATCGAAATGCTTGTCTCGTAAGAGTAGGAATCTCGGGCCAATAACTAAATCATAACCTGGACAATAGTCCGAAGGGACTACCAAGAAACCTCTATAGAAAAGACAATCACTGAACAGTATGGGAAGTGTGATTTCCGCAAGGACGGGAATGAGGTTACCATCGGCATCCCGAATGTGTGAAACGGATGGCGGCTCTCTAGGGAGACGGTACTGCCATTTATCCATTATAGACGCAGAAACAAGACTATACAAACATTTAGGATCAAAACGACCTAAAAGGGTCTCCTTTGGGCAACGGAGCTTGAAATCGATTTCGGGAATAAAATAATAACTTTTTTGAAATTCCGAATGTACAGAACTCAAAGAGGAAGTAGATTGGGAAAGTGGGGAAGAATCAGTTACATTGAACGTCTTTCTACCCAGACCAGAAGGGTCAGCGGAATCACTCCGATTTTCTACAGAAACATTATCGGGAGATGCGTTTTCGCGCAACACTGAAGGATAGTGACATGACTCATGCACAAGGGAATGAAGGAAAATCCAGAACTGGCGTGTTCCGCTGTCTCTTAAACTTTTAACGTCAACAACCCATTTGACGGATCCCTGCCTGTCACAGTACTCTGTTATTTTATGCAGACCTTTATATATATCGTACCAAAAACGTTTAAATTCTACCCAAGAGACATGATATACTAGTCCATTTGACCAATTAATAAGAAAAGTATGGAAGCGCGCGGCGTTACCGAAATTTGGGTCACAAGTATCAAAAGCAAAGCCGATTTTATCGGCATCTGTAACCTGACAACCACTAAACGAATCGTCTATTTTACCGAACCACTCCTTAAGGGAGGGTTCTACGAATTTATTAATTATTGACGCGACCACGAAAATGAAGGACATCAATTGTACGTTTCAGTACTGAAGAGGGAGTTACAAGATTAACGTTAGTGTACTTCACGGGGGGTAAGGGTTTGATCATTGTTAATCGTAACACGTGTCGTTGTCACGAAAGTGTGTGTAAAACAAAACTAACCATGTAAGAGACAAGAAATGAGAAAAAATGGAACAAAGTCTAAGTATTTTAAATAAAATTAATTGAGGAAAAAAAAATGAGATAAACAACGAAACAAATTTTTGTTTTATATAGTTACGAAATAACGTAGAACAAAAATGAGCGACTCTGCGTTAAATCTGGAAACAGCGATCGACGAGTAATTTTTTTTTTGAATCTCCCAACGCCGAAGTCTCGTGGGCAAGGGTCGAAAATGGTCAGACGAACTCAAAATCACACTAGAAAAAAGGGTTACAGTATAACAACAATAATCATAAATTTTCACTAAAATTAATGAAAAAAGTTTAAATTAAAAAAAAGAAAATCCTAACCGGGTACTACTAAATAAAAAATGTGTTATGGATATATATATCAGTATTATGACTGAGTGTATCCATTTCCCACAGCAAAGTCTAGAATAATATTAATTAATACCCTAATCTAAAAAAATATGCAGATAATTTTTTTATAAAAAGAATTTAAAATTCAAATTTATAAAAAAAATTTTGGGGGGAAAAAATGAATACGTGAATAAACGACTGAACGTCTAATTTGTACTGTATTACGTATTGCACTATCGAACAGTTAATTAAAATCAATTAATTAAGAAAATGATTAAGTGTTTAAAGTCACTTCACTGGTTCACACTTAAAAGGAAAAAATAAAAGTGAATTAAAATTACTGAAATTAATTAAAGAAAATGATAATTAAGAAAATGATTTAAAAGTAGTAGTTAATGATTAAAACTCATCACATGAACGGAGAAGAACGTTCTGGTGAGGTGAGAAAATCAGCTGATGCCTTCTTTAAACTCTGAAGGTCAGCCGCAGTCGCCACGACGGAGCACACAAACGTTGAAGGAAGATCGTCGATGGGAAGACGGTCGAACGGTTGATTGGAGAAAAAATAGGAACAATGATTTAAAAGTTGATTGAAGATTACAAATCGAAGAGAAGTTCTTCAAGGGAAATTTTTGTAGTAAATGTCTATGGTTGATTGTAGAGAATTACAAGGAAGAAATTTCCAAGTAAATAAAAGTTGATTGAAGGTCAACGATGAGTTGAAGAGGTTGAAGACGGCGTCGGAGTGAATAAATAAATTCCATGAAGTGTTTCAAAAAATTTTCAAAGTAGGGACATCCATTGATGAACGACGGTTTTTGCGGTGGGAGACTAAGATGCCTCGGTCTCGGTGAAAAACTAAAACGTCTCGGTGGGACCTCCAAATGTCGCGCGTGTACGCGAGCCACTGCCCGCTTGCGACTTTTATGATGAACTCACTTTGGACAACCCAACGAAGGTGGTCCTTGTTGGTTAAGCTCGGCCTTAGCCGAGAGCATCCGAGTAGCAATACACAGTTTCTACCAAATTTTTTCCCGAAGGGGTGAATGAAAACACTTCACTTCTTAATTGGAGTTTTCGTTCCGTTCCTCGTATAATTTTTATTACACAAAGTATATACAGTAGGGTGGTCCATAATTTCACTTTGTAAAATTTTTAATGGTCCAACATGCTAATGTTATGGGCATTGGTGCAAGAAACAACATGGTTACCAGTTTTTGGAGTTCCGGTAATATCAGACCCCCCACCCCCACCCCCAATTTATATTGCATAGTAAAAAACTGAGTAAAAACGTCTTTTAAGCATTTTTTTAAGATTAATCATATTTAATCTTAAATAAAAGCATACATATTGCATATCAATTTATTCAGAAATCAACTTTGCACATTTTGGTGTATAAATTGATTATTTATTCGTAATAGTATACATAGAAATGTTCTACAACAGCTGATTAAGCCAATATTTTATGTGTTTTTCAGATATCCAATGATGTATATAGTATATGATGCATTTTTCACTTGGTTGATTCTAATCTTATTTTAAATGAATATCATGGCTACTCCTAAGAAATTAAATATAAAGTTAAGAAAAAGCAGTTATGATCCAATTATTGGTAATCTTAAAGATGAACTGATTCCTACAGGACTATTCCAGCTACCATCCCAATCAGATGCACTTCAGCATTTCTATCATTTAAAAAGAAATGATATGGTCATGAACAATAAAGAAGAGGCTGCAACAGTTGTACTTAATAAAGTTAAAAAATTCTGAGACTTAGCTGGCATTAAAACGCAAGATATTTCCAAAAGCAGAAGACCAAAAGAAAAGATTCTGACTTTAGTTAATGAGTATGAAACACTGAAAAACCACAAAAACAGGAATACTTTCGAAGATAAAAAGGATATTTTTTGTAAAAAATTAGATATGCTATTGGATATATCGGCAGCAGATGCTATTGAAACAATAATGAAAGACAGAATGAGAACAACAAGAAACAAAAGCGAAGATATAAAATTCCTTGAAGATCAAAGAACTATTCGGAATATGTACGTCTCCAACCTTGATAAGTCTTATGTAACTCGGACAGAAAGACGAAACCAAAGAATTCGACATGACGTAGAGAGAAAAAGAAAAACTCTTAACAGACATGGATGCAGGACCCAGTGGTGAACAAATGAATATCCCACCTGATGATGACATTCCTATAGATAATGATGAATCAAGTAATGAATCAAATGATTCCGACTTTCAACCTTCGGCTCAAAGAAATCCTAAAAAAAGAATTCGCATTTTCGATTCTCAAATGGTTTCTGACACGGCTTAGGCTGAATCTCTCGCATAGCCAAAGAACAGTTTACGCTGCAGCAGTTGCCTCAGAATTAAATATAAATATACATGACATGAGCCTGTTAAAGTCTACTTCTAAACGTTCATGTAAAAATACAAGAGCATCTAGCGCAAAACAACTTACGGCATCATTCAATCCTCCAGAGCATTGCATTGTTCACTGGGACAGTAAATTAAAATTGAAAACTACAACTGACAAAAAGGAAGAAAGAATGGCAATCATTGTTTCTGAGGTAAAAGATTTTCTAAAAGATGCACTTCATTCAGCAGTTCACCTCTATTTCCCAGAGGCGACTACAGAGAATGTGCCGAGGTTGCTCTATTACTTCTTGGGGAAAACGTCTCAAACACTGGTGTGAGATGGGCTAAGCCTGGGGCAGTACACTATGCGAGGTGGATGCCATCTGTATTGTATCCAGCAAAGATGTACGCTGGGTATGATTCAAATATGATAGCAAAACTAGAGAGAATGTGCATATTCAACTGCCTCTACTATATAAAACCTTGGTTGCTTGCTTCCTTCGCCTGTGATGCACCTGTCAACGATTTAAATCTTTTTAATGAACTCATTGAATATAAAATTATGATCACGATGTAGCATCCAGTGCTCTTAAGGGATTAAATGGTCAGCTATGGTATCTGACTGAGGAACTAGTACCACTTGCTTTGTTTTCCCGGCAAATTTCAGATGCAGAAAAAAGTCTGATTGCAAAGTCAATGAAGAAAGTCTGTCAAATCAACCCGCAACACCCTCCTCCCAAAGGTCAGCCAATCTTCCCTAAGCTAACAAATACAACTAAGCTGTGTCAGTTAGTTGGTAAGGGTTCTTCAATTGTTTTCCAATGCTTGGGTACTAGTGGTGACTGGGTGACTGGCTAAATGAACCTGTTACTTCTTGGAAAAATTGCAAATCTTTCCAAGTTATGGAGAACTTTGTCAAAAATATGAAAGTTGTGAATGATCCTGCCGAGAGAGCAATCAAGCTGATTGAAGATTTCAAAGACAGAATTATTAATGATGAATCACAAAAACAATATCTGGTAAAAGTTATAGAGCAACATCGACGCCTTCTTCCAGACTTCAAGAAAAAATCTTTGGCTGAAATGTATAATTATGTTAAGTGAGCGTTTATTGTGTAATGTTACGCAGAAGTATTTATCTTTTTAATTAAACTTTGGTATAATTTTTTAATCATTGTAAAAGGAATTCATATTTGTTTAAAAATAAATGCAAAAAAAAAAATGATGGGGACCTGGAATCAGGTTTGTTCCCACTCGAAATATACTGTAGCTGGCTTGATAAGCTGGTCTAATTTCGAGCCCATTGCCGCGAAGCTGCCTGGGATGATGCTTCAGGGTGGCGGTAACACCCCTAGAATATATAATGAATTAAAATAATATATTATTACCAAGAAAAAATAATATAGTCATATGTTTATTCACAGAGAAGCGGAAAAACTTTCGTTTTCTCAGTTAAATTTTTAGTTCCCATATAAATTGGGGGTGGGGGTGGATCTGATATTACCAGAACTCCAAAAACTGGTAACCTTGTTGTTTCTTGCACCAATGCCCACAACATTAGCCCGTTGGACCATTAACAATTTTAAAAAGTGAAATTATGGACCACCCTAATATACAGAACGAGGCACTGAAGGAGGAAAATGAATTTACAGCCTCTTACAATAACCACTAAAAATCAGACGTTTACAGGGGGAGAGGTTCGACCTCTTTTCACAATAGCTCAAGCAGGAATTTAAAATGAGGAGGCTTGTCCTCCTCGAGTAAGGGTTACAGCAGGAATTTAAGGCGAGGGGGGCTCGGCCTCCTCGGGTAAAGGCTAAGGCAGGAATTTAAAGGGGGCGAGGTGCAACCTCTTGTGACAATGGCCCCAGCAGGAATTTAAAGGCGAGGAGCTCCCACTTTAACTGGAGAGCTAAAGAATTCTAACGTTAAGCATAATTTAAGCACACAACGGGATTTCGAAAGATAAAAAGATTAACAAAAAAATACTAATTTTTGTAATGTATACACTTTTGGATGACGACATAATGTCGGGGTGCCGACATGTACCGAGTACATTAAGTACATTAATGACATTATATTTAAATTATTACCGTTAATTACAATTTTAGGAAATTGTTAATTGACATATCTGATACTGAAGTAATCTAAATAGGTGATACAATTTATATAATGAAGGAGAGTTCTCCGTTGTTCTATAATTTAAAGGGGATTAACAAAAATTTTATAGATTTATAGTTAACAGTAATTACGCCAAATTATGTCAAATATTATTAGAAGAATGGTTGGTTATTATAGTTTGAAAGCCTAACAGCTAGCGATGATGAAAACGGAGGAAAATTACGGTGTAGTTTCCATTGGAAGTACACGGACATTTATGATAACGTAACACATAAGTAACAGAATTTGAATGACAATTAGGTAGAAATAGTAAGTACAAGTAATGAGAACATGGATAACTATGTGACTGAGCAGATAACGAACCAGTGGCCTGGCAGGGAAACAATACAACATATTATAATAACATAACATCTTAACGTTATAAATTGGTAGTAGAAGCAAGAGAGAAGAGTTCGGATTCAGAGGCTCGCTTTTGGCGACGTCATCGGAATTCGAACATTCATATCAGCATTAACGAATAACTTGCGAGAGGTGAAGTGATTAAAAGTAAAAGTAAAAAGAATACATGTGGACGTTTTTACATGTACGTAATCACGATCATTACAGGACATGTACGACTGCACAAAGTATTGTACACATATCGGTTGTCATACAATAGGTTGTGTGCGTAATATAGACACGAGTACACATGGACTGATAGGTTGATAGGGCATAAGTAGACAATAGGTAGATGAATGAGTAAGTAACAAAATCAATAAAGGATAGCGGTCAAGAAAGAGCATGGATGTATAACACCAGACAGGAACACAACATATAAATAATGACTTATAGAGAGTGAAGTTTTTATTATTATTAAAGACTTTACCATACATTGAATACGAAAGATATCCACATACTAAACACGTAATTCAGTATTCAAGGTATGGAAGGAAATGAAGTTACTTTATGACGTCAGAGTGATTTACTCTGTACGTACAGTATAAGTCATTATTTGGGAGAAATCAAAGGAAACGAATTAGAAAAGCACAGTTAAGGGACATTCGCTTCTTACAGCTAACTTCTAATGGCACAAACATGGATACTGCTCAACCATAGAAATGGTAGGTCGCATGGTTGTGACACAAATATTTTCAAGGCAAAGATTGCAAGTGGCAATACACGATGTGAGCATTAAATCTACGGAAAGAAGAAAAAGACACCATTAGTCGACCAATCAGGACGTCCAAAGCGTGGACCCGTAATATAGGTGTTACGATTGGTACACAAATTTAACATAGCCCCGCCCAGTTACATTGACAAACAATCATCAAACTTACGAACCGCCTATTAGTCTTTTGGGGTGGTGCTTGGGGATCATGCATATCAAAGGAAATATTTTCAGCTGGGAGTCACAGTAGCTATTTTCACCAGTGAATAAACATTCCCTCCACCATATATCAAGAACTTTACAGTTTACCGTATTTATATCAAGATGGTGACATTGCAGCGTTGTCCACAATTAATCTTTTTAACGCAGCCGATCGGGATGGATTATTTTCAAAGCAAACCGTTGATGATATTTGCAGTGACGCTCCTTACGATCCGACGCAAGGGACTGCCGTAGAAATGTAAGTGCCTGTAATTTTATTTTTTGTAGCCAATTATTCGCGAACTGGTTATTTATTTAATGTGCCTGTCATTAGGAGAAAGAGAGCTGTTCTGGATTATTTTATCATATATATGGAGGGTTGTAGTAATTCATCTCATCACATTAAAAATGCTTCATTTAGGTATCCGCAATTATAGATTAGCTTGCAATTAATATTATGCTAAACTCCTGTTTTGACTCATTGAATTTTTGTATAGCAATCTTTTGCATGTTTTAAATAATTTTATAAATTTCGTAATAAATGTTATTCGGCATTTTCTCTTAAAGGAACTTCTCTGAGCGGTTCAAAGATATCTTCACATTGTAATACTCTTATTATATGTATACTCTGCATATGTTTTAAACAATTGAGTTTTATTAAAAAAGATTCAGTATGAACTAATGAATTAGTCTGTCTCCTTTAAGATCCGATGAGGATTTGACACGTGTTATACAATCTTATCGTTTTGAAGAAACCCATGTCGTGGACCTGAATACGGAGGTAGAAGATTTACCGAGCAGTCAACCCAACGATTGTCACATCATTAACGAAATAATGTAAGTAATTTTTTTTATGTTTCGATCTTTTTTTTCGGGGAAGAAGACACAATGTATTTTCATCAATTTATTAAATGAAAGAAATCATGTTTTTAGTACAATAACAATCTTAAACTACAAAATATACAAACTAACATTATTTGTTACAAATATATATATACACAAGCAAAACATCATACTATACGACAGGGGTTCCCAAATTGTGTTCCGCGGAACACTTCTCACGGTATACAAGTGTTCCGCGGAACACCAATTTGGGAACCCCTGCTATACGAGTATGCACAATCGGAAAACGGCTTTTTATCTGTCTGCATACCATTTCGTCGTTTCGTTGAGTGTGACACGGGTCGAATAATTTTAAAAAATGTATAAATTCTTTACCACGTGACATATGCATGAGAAATGAAAGGCAGTACAGCCCACACGTATTACTAAAATATCCTTGTAGCCGGAAAGGATTCCATACAACTTCGGGGATATGCATCTGATCGAGAAATTTTACAATTACAGGGTCACCCCAGGGTTGAGTGCCGAGTGAATGAAAATAGTACATGCGGTCCCTCTTTTTAAAATACATTGCAAACCAATGAATCCCTTCACTACCAATAACATCTGTGTTCACAATAAGGCTACCGCAATTTCTCGCAGATGGCAATTTCAATGTTTCATTCTTCGCAAACACACCGATAAATTTGGAACGTATGATTCGTTCACTATTCATTACTCTCTGAAGTGTATTCGCATCCATTTTAAAAGTCAATGACAACGATCCTAAATCTGTCTACTTCTATTAGGGCTTGTGACAAGGGTTTCTGTCCCGGGATTCCGGGATCCCGGCCAAAATAATGGTGAAAATATTTCCCGGGAAAAAATCTGAATTCCCGGGATTTCCCGGGATGCATAAAGCGCAAGTCTTTATGAGACTTTTGCATGCAGCATCAAATAAATGCACACTGCACTAAAATGCATACTGCACTACACACCGTTACCGACGCAATTATACACAGGGCTGCACATGCGCAGTGCGCTATTGCCGCCTGTCTGTCAGTGACTCATTATAAATGACAGCATAACACCTCCTGACTCAGTAGGTGTTGTGCTGTCAAGGGGTGTGCATCATTCTCTGTCGCTCATTCTCTGCACTTGCTTGGCTTAGAGTTTGACAAACTATCGTTTGAAAGTCAAACATTCTCATCATGAGTGACCCTCTCAAAAAAGAATCGTTCGTTTGGGAACATTTTGAAAAGGTGCTTAATGATTCTGCAAAGTGCAAAAAATGCAAGACAATTTTATTGTGTAAAGGTTTATCAACAAGCGGTCTAACTAGACATTTAAAAAGTAAACATTCAATTGAAAAGCCGGTGCCAGTAACAGCTAAGCGTGCAGCAGATGATGTGCCAGCATCGAATGACGCTAAACGGAAACTTTCTCAGCAGAAGATCACTGCTTTCATGAAGAAGGACACGAGAGGAGAAATTATAAGCAAACTAGCTGCTGTAGATGGATTTTCTATTAGCGCCATCACCAAAAGTGAATTTATAAGGCAAGCAATTTCTGATTGGGGCCATTTTCTTCCAAAGTGCCCGAGTGATGTCATGAAAATAGTCTATAGCCAATACGATGTGACAAAACAGTGTGTGATATCGGAAATAAGTGAGATGCTGAACGAAAGTTGTAGATTTAGTTTGTCACTCGATGAGTACACTTCGCTGAAAAATTGTCGGTATCTGAATGTAAACCTTCATGCTGGAGATGGGATGTTTTGGAATCTAGGAATGGTCAGGATTCATGGAGCCATGCCTGCTGAAAGCGCTGTCGCTGTGGTCGAGGGGAAGTTATCTGAGTTTAACCTATCAGTGGAGAAACATGTAGTTGCATGTGTGACAGACGGAGCCAGTGTTATGGTAAAGTTCGGCAGATTAATGGGTTTGCAACCATCATTTGTGTTATGCATATGGCATACATTTAGTTGTGTGTGATGTACTCTACAGAAAGACTACAACGACTGTAGAAGTTTCTTCATCACGAACAGATCTGGATACAAATGACGGACTGGAAAATGATGGATGCGGCGAAGCCGGCGATGATGCCAGTAGGCCCAGTACTTTCTCTACGGAGTCTACGGACATGAAGGACTTCAGTGCAGTAATCGATATAGAGACGGATGTTTCTGAAAACAGCGTAGGTGAGCTCGTCTCTTCAATAGAAATATCTGATGACGGGACCGAAGTTAACATTTCAGAATCTATCGACAAAATAAGAAAAATTGTCAAATGTTTCGAAAATCACCATTAAAAAATGAAAACCTTCAAAAGTACGTCAAAGCAGAACATGGCAAAGAACTAATGCTCATATTAGATTCAAAAAATCGTTGGAACAGCCTGCTGTCAATGCTAGAACGATTCCTTGAAATTAAATCATCTGTCGCCGAAGCAATGATTGACCTCAAACTTGATATGAACATCAGCGAGTTAGAATTTAAAGCAATTCAAGATATCTTATCAACCTTGCAGCCAATTAAGGTTGGAGCTGAAAGCTTGGGCAGTAGAAATGCAACTTTGTTAACTGCCGAAGGTGTGTTTAAATTCATCCTTGATGAGCTTAGTGAAGAGAATTCAGCATTTTCCAGAAAAATGAAACTTTCTTTAATCGTGAGGATCAAACAAAGAAGAGACAAAGTATTGGTGGGCCTTCTTCAATACACAAATAGTGGGAAGCAGTATGACAACAATGAAGGTGGCCAAGGTCTACCTGCCCTTGAGTCGAAATCGTCTTTATTAAACCATGCAAAGACGGTGTTCAGGAGGATATTTGGTTACAGCGAGAGCGAGCTGGGTGATGAATCCAGTGTATCAGACGAAGATGATGTGAAATTGACACAAAAATTAATGACTCTATCCGACAAGCTTGATGCAGCAATTAAAAAGGTACAGTCGAACACTTGTGACACAAAGGACAACTCTAACAACAAGAAGGGCAGGCTTCTAACAAAAGAGTTTGAAATTTTTGAGGCAACGGGGGAGCGAACAAAGAATATATCTTTACTCTTGCGCGCGCTGAACTCTGTCCCTCCAACATCTGTCGAGTCAAAGCGAGCATTTTCAGCTGCCGGTTTATTTGTGACAAAACTAAGAAGTCGACTGAACGATCACAGCATTGACCAGCTGTGCTTTTTAAAGAGCTACTACACAAATGCCAAGAAATAGCTGGATTTTTTTTTTTTTTGTTAATGGAGAATATAATTTGTTAATGGAAATATTTTTATATAATTTGAAAGGAGTTTCTGTTCAAATATTGTCACTAAAATAATATTATTTTATGCTTTTTTTGAATATACACTTACTGAACTAAATCTCAACCTTGTCCATTATTAATCTTCCTGCAGGGGGCACTGGTACCAAACTAGTGTTAAGAGATCTGCAAAGCGCTCTCTCGGGTCCCCGAGCTCATTAAAAAGTAAAAGTACTTGAAATAAATATCAAGAAATTTCCCGGGAAATCTCGGGATCCCGGGATAGGCTTCATTATTTCCCGTAGTCCCGGGATTGTGTGCGCTATCCCGGACCAGAAACCCTACTTGTGACTTGAAGGAAACTAGTACACTTATAGGCGCGTCTATAGGTTTGGCGAATTTCAATCTAACTGAGATGTTTCCACTCTGTTGTGGACTTAAGTGTGTATCTAGCATATGTCAGGTGTGATGTCAAACGGATAAAGGTTAAATTGATCGATGAATTCTTTCTGCGTTACCCCATTCCCGAGCTCATCACAATCACCTGCAATATTGGCCAGATTACTATATGCTCTCGCGCAAAGCGGGAACACAGCGTCTGATGAATAATCCATATCCATACCCCCGCCCAAGGCAATGCCATTAACGTATAGTTATATTTTTAAGACCGAAATTCTCGAATTTAAAGGCACTCTTTTTATATTTTCCATTCACCAAAGCATGGTCCTGCATTCCTATTAATATTCTTTTAGGTAGATTTCTCAGGGCGATGTTTTCTATCAGCTTCGATGCCAACCCTGCTGGCACCGTGTATAGTTTGATCTGTGCTCTGTTAATTGGGTATTTTACTGTGGCGTGTAGTAAATTTTTCCCAATTTCTGTTTGTTTTGGTAAACTTAATTTCACTCGCCGTACGAGGAGGTGTCTCCAAAATGTGAATCACAACGGGTTTTGCTCCCTCTTCTTGATGAACATTCAGATTTAAACATCTCAGGATTCGTACGGGTGAGTTTTATTTTCATAGCCACCCCGTTCACAAGCAACTTCTCCTGGCATGTGAAGTCTGTATGCAGGCGTCCAAAACACTCGTATATCTTTTTAGAATTTTAAAATTTGTCCTTTATACTACTTTCGTCTTTAGCTTGATAATAGCCCTCGGCACTTAAAACGGCATCCTTCGCTTCTTAGGAAAAGTTCAGCAAATTTTCCAGATAGGCTCATAGGTGATAGTACCCCGTTCCTGCCGATATGTTGACTTGATTTAAATATACATCACTCTGGTTGAATATGGGGTACAGAAAGTTTGTTTTAGGGTATACAGCATATTTTTCATCGCAGTCCGTTCCATCAGAATGGACTATTCATAGTTTAGCGTACAAGTGCACACAGCTTAGGTAACAAAAGTAAGGGCCTGAGTTGGGTATCACGAATTCTATTGGGGCACTCAGGGAACTATTGTGTTTAACGGGTTAGTTGTAATAAAGTCACTGTGCTCAATAGAAACTTGAGTTGGGGGCATGTCAAAGAGGGAGAGCTCCGATTTACAACATTGTAAACTACACGGATGGATGAAGCGTGCCATGACGAGTTAGAAATAGTGCCTCCTCTCTCGACAAGTAGTAAACAAGCTGTGATTCATGAGATCAATGTCCTTAGCTTATATCAATCAAAAAAATGGTCAACCATAGGTTTCATTCGCTTAGAACACTTCTTTTTTATATCCTGTTACGTTTAATGCCACGTGGTGGTAATCCCTTCTTCCGGACAGCCCTCCTCTTCTTCCCACCACCACGCATTTTTCTCTTTGCATCTTTGACGATTTCGTCCCGTGTACGCTTTAAGTGTCTTTTTAGAGCTTCTTTATGTTTGGCCCCAGCCAATATGTCTTCAGCTGTCTTAAGACCTGATTCCTTCCGAGGTATCTGGCACCCCTCTTCAGCAAGTGGACAGCCGTACGTAGTATGGTTGAAAAAATGGATCCAAGTCCTCGATAGACTGTGAGAGGCTTTCTGGCCATCATGACTCAGTGCGTCGAAAGTACAGCTTCACTGTTAAGCTCCCATTACCGAATGGAAATTTTTTTCCCTCAATCGTTCTTATATATATTGAGATATTGGTTATTAGATTAGCTGCGACATTCACACAATGGGGTATGTCATATCTAATACTCAAACTCCTTCCTCTATGGTTGGGGATGTGCGCTATGCGCAGCAGGCGTGCCTGGGTATCCCCAACACACTGGTGCTCCACTATATTGCTGTAAATATAGCACATGTCTGGAGGTTTATAGCCGTCAACCATTTTCTCCAATTTCAATTGATACATTAGGCTGGACAAGTCGTGTTGTGCCTCGTGAAATTTATCTCTTTGGATGATTGATCGATATCGTCCATCGGTCATAATTTTGAACAGTTTTAAATTTACGTTTAAATCTCTCTCAACATCCTCAGCTTCACGATAGTGACCCGGTCCTAGTGTTACTTCTGTACTGTAATACCGTGCATCCCCAGTCAGGGCGGTACGAATGGTTTCATCCCGAGTTACCCCGGCTTTTTCACACTCATTACAGTCTCTAAGAATCGTAAAAACGGGTTCTTTATAATCAATACTTAAAAAAAGGGTATTCAACTGAATTTCGCATGTACCCACCTCATACGTACAAAAATAGCCAGGAACCCTGTTTTCTTTCAACATCAACGTTTTGGTGGCTTTAGCAACTGTTTCAGGAGATTTATTTTTCAGAGGAATTAGCCACAGATATCTAGAGAATACATCTACAGGGTGTCCCGTAAGTCTGGAACCATAGGGCAAAATGATAAAAACGGCAATAAAAACGCCGAAGAGACTTTTGGGGACTGTTTGTGAAATGAGCGAGGATAGTAGCGGCTGTGTCATCGTCGGTGGATGTCCTCGGAGGTCCACTGCGTGGTTTATCTCCTATGGATCCCGTTTCCCTGAACTTTGCTACAAGTTTGCCGACACAGCTGTGTGTTATCGGCGCGCGGTCCGGATGCAATGTGTTAAATTCCTCAGCGACCTCCCTCTGACTCCGATTTCCTACGAGCAGAATTACCTGGATGCGTTCTTCCTTACTCAAAGACATCATGGGCACTTGTATAAACGGAAAAACATAAATTACTTATTTTACCCTATGGTTCCAGACTTATGGGACACCCTTTATTATGAATAGGATGTAGCGGTAACCATCGTTATACACTGAATATCTTTGCATGTCTGTTAAATCTGCTTGCCAAATAGAGTCAATCGAAGCAACTGTTGTCTTGGCGGTTTTAAACATTTTTCTCACAGGTTTATGAAGTGTATAAGCATCCTGTTCGCGCAAAAACCTCTCAACATCTTTTTTCCCTACTCCATCATTGTAAACACTTCTGTACAGTCTATGTACGCCTCCGTAGGAGGCGGGCTAGAAATATAATAATAGCGTTTTCTTAATATGTTAGCCATTTGTGTATTTTAGAGGCACGTGGGTAGGGTTGATCGTTGTTTAACCTCTTTTTTCTCCTCTTCAGAGGTGTTACTGCCGGGGGTGATGACGTCTTCAATTGTGTCACGTGCGATGCATGTTCCAAGTCTTAATCTGTTCAGATTTCCTATCATTGTTTTGGGGACATTTATTTGTTGTAGTCTTGCTTTAATATGCCTCCATCCTGATGGTGAGGGCCTATCCCACTTTCTCACCAGATCATGGACGATGTCTACGATATATATTCGATCCCTTTACCTTTGCACCTTCCACAATGATCTCACCTGTATCGGTCCATTGTATGTTGGGATCCTCATTCAATAGGTTATAAACACTTAAACCTTTATTCCTCAATGTATGTGGGAGGGTGCATTTTAATACATGCTCGATATGTTGTGTGCCCGACCCGTTAATCTTTGGTTGGTCAGCTCTATCGTCGGACACAGGCCCTATGTCACTATGTCCATCGTTCCCCGTGCTGTGCCTAATAACCACGGGAATCTCTCTCGGATTCTTATAATTTTCGTACTCGTGAAGAAATTTCTGTAGAACTTCTTGGTATAAGATTCTTTTCTCATCAGGTGTTTTTACACTGTTTAATAGGGTTAACAATTCGCTTTCCATTCTTTTAAGCCTGCTTTTACGGAGATCCAGATCCCTGTCTGGGTTCGTTGAACTTTGTAGTGAAGCATACAGCTCGTGTGGAATCACTACCACTTTCTTCATTATATTAATCTAGTCAGTAAAGAACCCAAAACTGAAAATAAGATGGGGAGGAATGACCCTCCTCTTTGTACATTAATTCGTCTTTTCTTCCTTACAGTTTGACTTTTACGAGCGAGTGTACGTATTATGTTCTTGTAACGGTGTAGGCGAGCCTTCTGAGGAGGTTTCATCGATACATTGCAATTTATAACGTTAAGACAAATTTCACAGATGCATTTTAAAAAGTCGGAGTCGATATTTTTAGCAAACACCTGCTGCATTGCCCGGGGCAGTCGATGATAGATTTTTATTAATTAATGGTATTTCTTTAGCCGCTTTGTCATTCTGGAATATACACCGTTTCAGGCTCGTTTGGAAACATATTCGTTCTTAGAAGTACCCTAAACGTGTTTCGCGGATGAAGGTCGCAAAGCAAATATCCGTAACGCGGGCTTGTAGCTTCTTTATAAACTTCCAAAAACTCCTTACGCTGATTCGGGAACATTTGATTGGCTAATACCCCAATTTGTGATATATCTCTACGTTGCGCGAATTACAATTACTGTATGTTCATTTCCCTTTAACGAATTAACGTCATATACACCTTTGTGGAACAAAATATCATCTTGGTACTCGTTGAACACTGATTGATACGTCGAATAGCACCATATAACCTTATGCACAAATTTTGAGAACATCTCTCCCTTTTCTTTAATGATTCTAAGCATAAACACAGTTTTACCACATCCTGTAAGGTCAGATATAATACATGTGGATGGGTTCGTGAACCTGAATTTTTCTACAGAATCCATTTCTAACACGTCACACTCCTAAGTGGGCCATTTACAAAATATAAATATTTAAGTCATGACCCTTATATTCTACAGACTTGCTTTTCTCTTCTCCCACAGAACCGTGAATGACGATGAGGTACAGCACCCGATCATCGATATTACAGATGACCCCGACGACCGTGTAGTTGTGATCACAGAATCCATTCCCGCTGACGAATCCTCACCAGCGATACCTGTAGCACGCGCCAATTCAAAGCGGAGGCATGATGAAGAGCCCACGACGTCAGGTATAAAGCGCGCAGGATTGCGCCGGTTGTTAGACCCCAGTAATAGAGCCCCAACCCTCTACATCTTACGACACAACCCCGACAATAGTACCTTCCTCAAATATACCCCCTTATTCCTGTGCAATTCCGGGTACATCCTCCACAGCCACAGCAGCTTCTCGTTCTGTTGAGGATGGCATAACATTCGAGTTGGTGCGCACAGCTACCCCGACCCCAGCCTTGACTAGAAATCGGTATATAGTCAGGTTGATCCTAGAACCATGTATAGCAATGGTGTTGAATACGGACTACGGCGCATAGTTGAACGTATTGTAGAGTTTGCCCTTCAGAACCGCGACGAACGTGAAGTCAGGACGAGGCTGTCCTTCGGATTCGGGTCAGATGACGGAGATGTAGATGATTTTTGGGTAGTAATACCATTCAGACGCTTGGCAGCTGTAGATATAGAGTATATATTAGGCCGTATAATGCAGGCCTCTCAAAGTAGTATAGCCTTCAATATGGACAACTTCACGGTAAATATTGCCCGTGTATACCGTGTTGCGGGTCATAGTGCCACACCTTACAGTATACTCTTAACTTCAATTCTCAGGCTATTTATAGACGGCATATAAACGTCGATCGTGGTTACGGCTATATAGCAGTAGTCTTAGCTCATATGTTTACTGTACTAAATACACGGGCCCAAAAGATTTGGTTGCCTACGGTAGTGGAGCGTGCCCGTAAACTAGCTGTAGACTGTAAACTTGAGTTTGAATGTAATATGGGTCTTGAGGAGCTGAGAAGGGTAGAACATGAAATGAATGTTCGTATAGTTGTATTTGGATTGGATGATCGTTGTAGGACTGTATATGTTTTTAAAAGAAGTGTGAGAGATCTTACAGACCCCTACTTATCTTAGGGTTGTCAGGAACAACGTATCTCCCTATCCGTAACATAAGGGACCTTTACGCGAGTCATGATAAAAGTAAAAAATATGGCGTGTCCGGAAATTTCATCGCCAAGAATTTCATCGCCGGGAAATTTCATCGCCAGGAATTTTCATCGCTAGGAATTTTCATCGCTAGGAAAATACATCGCCGCAAAATAGAAAATAAATTTAAAAATATTTACAATATGTTCTAAATATAATATATATAGATATATATATATATTTACAAGATTTGCATTGAATTAATTTTTCTTAATAATTTTATGTTCTTAATATTTGTTATGCAAATTTGTTTATAAAAATACAAATGATTGTCATTGTTAATTGTATACATATATATATATAAGTTATACAAGTGAAGCTTTAAATGATTATGGGACTGATAATTATAAGATTATGATTAAGTGTCCCATTTTGGCCCTTTTTGACGTAAATGCAGGTGACTGTTCTAAGAAGATAAGATGGGAGAAAGGTTACCAGATTAAAATAGTTAGATTTAGCATGCAAGTGACTGTTTTAAGAAGATAAGATGGGAGAAAGGTTACAAGATTAAAATGGTTAGTTTTAGCCCATTTGTCCTGCCCCGCATAAAAGCCCCGCCCCTGTAGTCATTAAAATAGGCCTTTAAGATTTTGGAGTCTATATTATTGGAAATTATAATACGAATTTTATCATTATAGACTTGGTATTGTCGGTGCGTGGTTGTGTTATATATATAAGAAAAGGCAGTACATTCAATATGCCCCTCAACTATGTTTCAAGCACAAGGAATCAGCGGAAGCTGATTGATAATGGTCATCTATTTGTTAGAGAGAAGGCAAGTGGACAAAAAGTATTTTGGAAATGCGATCAATTTTACAAAACGCGTTGTCGGGCACGCCTTCATTCAGAAAATTGCTCAATTACCAAACGAGTTGGAGAACACAATCATGCAGGCAATAGTGCTCGTGTTGAAGTAACCAAGGTTCTCAATGCAGTGAAAGAGAAAGCTCGCACGACTCAAGATGGGACTCATTGCATTGTAACACAAGCCTACATTGAGTTATCTCAAGCAGTCGTCGGCCAGATGCCCCCTACAGAATCTTTAAAGAAGACAATCCGAAACACTCGAAATCAAGCGGGACAAGTGCCTCCCAATCCAGCGACTTTAAATGATTTGAACATTCCTCCTGAGTACCGAGTGACACATTCAAATGAACCTTTTCTTTTGTTCGACAGCATCGATGGCCCAAATAGAATCTTGATATTTTCTACTCAGCGAAATCTACAGTTATTGTCTAATTCTAGATGTTGGTATGCAGATGGAACTTTTAAGACTGTTCCACCTTTATTCGAACAACTCTATACAATACATGGAGTCATAAATGGTGATATTATTCCTGTTGTTTATGCATTATTGACTCGAAGAAATGAAAATCCTTACAGCAGACTTTTAGTGGAATTAAAAAATTTGGAACCAAACTTGTCACCTACGACGATTATGACAGATTTCGAGCTTGCAGCGATCAATGCCTTTAGTGCAGTCTTTCCAGATTGTCAACAAAACGGTTGCTTTTTTCATTTCTCCCAATGTATTTTTCGAAATCTTCAGACAAACGGACTGCAGCAATTGTATGAAAATGATGCAGAATTTGCATTGAAAATGCGCATGATCCCAGCCATCGCATTCGTGCCACTTAATGACGTAGTTCGTTTTGAAGATTTGTGTGATAATAATAATTTTCCAGAGGAAGCTCAGCCAGTTTTAGATTATATGGAAGATACGTGGATTGGCCGCCCTGATCGTCGTTTAATTCGCCGACCTCCTCGCTTTGCCCATGCATTATGGAACTGCTTTGATACAGCCCTACAAGGTGCTCCTAAAACAAATAACTCATGCGAAGGATGGCACCGAGCATTCAGCGAATTAATTGGGGCTTCTCATCCAACAGTATGGAAATTCATAAAAACCATAAAAGACGAACAAAGCAGAAACGAAGGAAAAATAGAACAATATGTCGCCAGTGCAGAAATTCCTCCTTCTAAGAAGAATATAGAGATGTTGCAGCAAGAATCCAGCGCATCATAAATGATTATGAAAATCGCGAAGTACTCGATTATTTACGAGGTATTGCTCACAATTTTGGCTTCTAAAATTTTACAAGTTCTGCATTTAATTAATTTTTCTTATTTTTATGTTTCTATTATTCGTTATTTTTATTCGTTTATTAATAGTAATGATTAATAATAAGTAACAAAATTTTATATATTAATATAAATAAATGTAAATAAAAATAATTGCTATTTACTTTTTATATCTTATTTTTTATTTATTAATATAACTGAATGCAAATAAAAATAAATGCTATTTACTTTTTTTTCCTTCAAATAAAATATTATACATTAACTAAAATAATATATATTTCTATGGTGTGGCGATGTATTTTCGTTGCGATCAAAATTCCTAGCGATTAAAATTCTTTACGATTACGATGTAATTTCCCGGCGATAAAATTTCCGGCGATGAGATTTCTGGCGATGAAATTGCGGCGATGAAATTTCCGTGAATCAAAATATGGACGACATCATGATTTGTGTAAGGGATGTATCGAGTTTGCGGATGACATAGTGAGACATTGTAAAGATTGCCACATGGTATGTGAACAGTGTAAAAGCTCCAAATGTGAAAGCCGTGTAGTTGAAGCTGAGAAGAGGGATTGTGATGTGTGTAGACGCACATTTTTCAATAATAACTGTTTTGAGCTAAATAAATTAATTGGCACGTGCAGGAAAATGAGAATCTGTGAATGTGGTATGTTTCACATGATGGATAATTGGGGAAAATTCACGCATAAATGTGATGAAATTCACTGTTCTACATGCCATGAGAAATATAAGGCGGTTGGAGTAAAGCATGTATGTTATATGAAAGACGCTAAACCTAAAAATAGCCCTTGTATAACTGTGTACTACGATATAGAAACATACACGAACGCTGAAACCAAAGAGGTTATTCCACATTTACTTGTAAGCCAGACTATCTGTGATGAGTGTATGGAGATCGAGTGTGATGAGTGTCACAAATGTGGTAAACGGACAAACGTTTTTAAAACGATTGCCCACGATAGCCCTGTGAAACTCTTTGTATCCTATATTGTCAAGTTAGCGGACAAGTTAAAAAAAATGACTGTATATTCTTGCCAATAACGGGGAAAAATTTGACACATTTCCTTTATAAGGAGTTGCTTGAGCACGAGTCATCTGAGATATTTACAGGTGATCCCTTGAAAAGGGGCAACAAACTAATACAGATGCAAATAAGAAATAATGTACAGTTTAAAGACAATTTATTATTCACACCTTGTAAATTAGCAAAGCTACTCAAGATGATGGGTGTAGCCGCCGAAGTTTCAAAAGGATATTTCCCTTATACTGTACATTCCTCACGAGCGAAACTTTAAATTACGTAGGACTACCTCCACCCAAACATTACTTTAACTATGAATGTATGAGTACAGATGAACGTGAAGATTTTGACCGCTACTACAACAATTTTAATGAAGCTAATCCTTACAATATAGCTGATGAATGTGAGCGTTATTGTATGCTTTCAAGCCTTTAGAAGGATGTACATAGGCCGTTTCAAATGCAATCCGTTGCAAGTTGCAACCACGATCGCCTCATTATGTTTTACGGTGTTCAAGAATAACTTCATGCCTAAAGACACCTTAGCCGTTATTCACAGAAACAATCCCCACAGTTATGGGCACGAGGCTATTTACTGGCTCATACACATACAGCAGCAGACAGGTGTATACATAAAGCATGCCCGCAACACGGGGGAAGTACCCATTAAGGTTAATGGTCATGTTTTTTGGGTTGATGGTCTAAGTGAAAACGGTTGATGGTGGCGCGGATGCCCCCGTCCTGAGTGTGGAATCGTAGGAGATATCCACGGTAGATCCCCTGCCGACAGCCTCGCATGGACCCGCACCCGCGATCAACTTATAGGCTCCCAGTTCACTCACAAAGTCTTGTGGGAGCATGAGTATGATGCACGGATGGAAACAGATGAACAGTACCGTGAAGAAATAAGGGCCATCAAACGTTCAATGGTGTTGGATCCTCTCAAATGCGGTGATAGCTTGTTCGGAGGGCGTACAAATCCCTTCAAGCTATACTTTCCGCCTACGGAGGGCGTGAAACTCCATTACTACGACTTCTGCTCTTTATATCCCTACGTGATGAAGAACAATCCGTACCCCGTGGGTGCACCTGAGAAACTGGTGGGACCTGACCTGCCCACCATCGAGGTGTTCTCAACAAATTTGAACGGGTACTATTTCGGCCTTTCTTTCGTAGATGTGCTCCCCCCACGCGATTTATGGATGCCGATCTTACCCGTCGTTATAGACCACAAGCTCATGTTTCCCCTGTGCGTGAAGTGCGCAGAGGAGAACAATGGGAATGTAATCATACAACCAACCAGCGTAAGATCAGAGGTGTATATACAAGCCCAGAGCTGGATCTAGCTGTTCGCCATGGATACAGAATATTGAAGATACATGAGGTGTGGAGGTTTCAGAAGCTACCCAACCTTTTCACGCCATATATAAACGCTTTTTTGAGGGATAAGGTCGAAGCATCAGGGTATCCGCGAGGAGTTGATACCGAAGATGAAAAATCGGCTTATATTCAACGTTACCGTGACCGTGAAGGAATACAGCTTGACCGTTCCCAAATTGTAAAGAACCCAGGCAAGCGCTTTAGTGCAAAGTTGTGTCTAAACAGTCATTGGTGAAAATTTGCACAGAATACTGGCAAATGGAACGTTCATTTGGCACAAAGTTGTAGTGAAGTCTGGATTATGACAACGCTCCCGATAACGAGGTCATGGAGATTTTGAATGTAGGTAATACTTACATAATAATGTACAACAATACCGAATTGGCCACAGATACCTCACGGGTTACAAACGTACCTGTAGCCAGCTTCACAACGGCCTACGCACTCATCAAACTTTGGGGTCTATTGCATTCTCTTGGTCGGAGGGTTTTGTACGCTGATACAGATAGTGTGATATTCACAGCGAGGGAGGGTGAATACATGCCTCCTATTGGCGAATTCCTCGAGGAGGTAACTGATGAGATCAAGGATGAGTATGGAGACATCGCATACGCCGACTCTTTTGTCTCAACAGGGCCAAAAACTTATGGGGTGAGGGTGGGGGAGGATATGAAATATATCACAAAGGCTAAGGGTATCACGCTCAAACAGGCGAATCGGCGGGTCGTTAACTTTGATTCGTTGAAGGATCTAGTGTGTTTGGATGATGATGAAGGCGACCGGCCGCCCCAACTAACTGTAGGCACCCACAATTTTCGGGCGCAGAAGCTGGGGGGCGTGAAGGAACTTAGGGGTACAAAGGTGTGCCGTAACACCTATAGGAAACGTTACCAGGTGCCTGGTACCTATGATACCGTACCCTTTGGATACCATAATCTTTGATATGTCTATTGTTAACTTATTTATTACACGTATTTGTAAATATATATCCTTGAATATTTCGTTTATTAAATAAATCGTGTTTCAATTAGCGTTTCACTTTCTCCTTTGTGTGTGTGTGTGTGTGTGTGTGTGTGTGTGTGTGTACACAGGAGAAAATTCTAAGCTCCGCCCAGCGTGTGTACAGGAGAAAGTTCTAAGCTCCGCCCACCTGTATGATTGGTCACGTGACTCCTGCTACTAGCTGGGCATATCTCTTCCCTGCGTGTTCAGTTGATCGCTGCAAGCCCTGGGTCTCAGACGTGCATTTCCCCACGTAGACGAAAAATAGTAATGGCTACCTTTAATATTGCGTGTTCGACGTTTATGAAGTGGTATTCGGTAAAGTGTGAAGATAAGGTTACTGAATGGCTCCCTATTCCACCCTCCTTTGATACTTTTAAGGCTACATTGAATCGTGCGAAGGAACAAGAGGTACAAATACTCTACGGCTATTCTGGCGAGAGCATTGCAGGATTTCGTGGTACAAGTGATGTATTGAACTATGTTGTAGGACTAAACTTTATAAAAGCTTATATATACCGTGAAGTAGAAGAAACAACACGTGCAGAAGAGAAGCAACGGATATGGTTAGTGAGTCTTGTTGATGAGTGGTGACAAGCGATATTATGTCATGTTGCATCATACCGAGTACTCGTACCCTGCGACTGAGAATGTAAATCTTGTCATCATGGAGAATCTTAAGTATTTTTACCACTACATTAATATATATCATGACGAGGTTTGTAGTGAGGTTGTGGCTAAAGGTCTGCGTGAGTATTTAACAGAATTTAGAGATGAGTATCGCATGCTAAGCAAAAAGGAAAAATATGGTCATATGTTTTTCTCAAATAGTGCGCCGGAGTGTGAATAAAATGTGCTTAGTTCGTGAAAATCCCCCTATGCAAAAATGTCTGGTGCGTATTCTGGGGAGTGGAAGTGATAAAACATTAAAACCGGTATTACTTCATGTATCGGAAAATTTCTCAAAACACCTACCCAGTATAATGGGATACATGAAATCACGTTGGAACAGCGCCGTACACGTTTCATTAGCTTATGGTGTGACTCACCCGTCCCGTCGAGCCGATCCGTTGCATGTGGCTCATAGTCAACTCAGAGCTTGAACCGACTGGACGAGCGCTCCTCCAATACGATGGAACTTCCTTTGAGCAGCATTCTCAATGCCGTGTACGATGTGTCCATGACGAAGTCGTTGCGCGTGTTCATGCGTAAAACCGGTGCCATTAACTATGTACTGGAAACGACTTGTAGGCAAACAAACAAACGAAATGTTGTTTATTTAAGTGTTGAGAAGATGAATAGAATTTTCGTGGTAGTTGAGAAGTGGAGTGAGGATCGTTATAAAATTCCTGCAGGTGTAGGTACAAGAAGAGAGCAGAGTAGTGATACCCCGTCATATGCCGTTCTTTGTACGTTGTGTATAAAAAACGATCAGCCATGCATTGATATTCGACTGATGTGGAAGAATGCATCTGATAATAACGCTCTTGTCCCTACGCGAAACCGTTTCATTCTCGACAGAATGTTTGAAATCGTCGGATTCCGCAAGCTGAAGCCTATATTAGACGCGCGTATTACGGATATGCTTTATTTTGATACAGTTCTTGAATACGCCTACACCGCTCTGCTCGATGGGTTTACCGAGTGTAGGACTGAACAAGACGAGAATGGTCTAGAGCTGGATGCTTATTTAACCCTATATGGACAACTGTTACAAATTTCTAACCTTTCATATACACGCATTTATAACTTAACCCTAGAAAAAATTCTCTCCATAGAGGGTTAAAAGGTTTAGACTCTTTGAAATATCATGAACTTTGGTACAAAACACTTGAGCGATACAGGGCTGAGCTCACCTACACCGTTCACCCTGAAGAACTATTTCTTTATATAATAAGCAGCTGTCGTAACGACTTAGAAGATTATTTCAACGGCCACTATACAGTATAAAGAAGGGTTCACGATTGAAAAGCTCGGGTCGGTAAAAATAAACCCTCGATTGGAAAGGAGTGTTTATAAACTTGTAATTAATAATGATGTTGTGACTAACGATGACCTCTTTGTTCGTGCTTTTGAGTATATTCTAGCCGTATTTAAAGATAACTTGCCAACCGAATGCAAAGTGGGCACAAAAATAGTATTGAACGATATGAAAGCCATTTACATAGAGTATAGGTCTCCCTATAACTTGAGCGGTGAAATAATATTAAACCGTGTTTACGGCGTAGTGCAAAGCAAAAACCCTTTAAGCCCTGAATTTTTTGTAGGGTTAAGTTATGAATGCGTGTACTTGAAACGTTAACAATTTGTACGTTTCGTTCTTAAAGGGATAATGATGTGACTGTAGACTCCATTACGTGTGAGTTTAGTGTTTTGCGCAGGAGAACAAAGTGAATGTATTTTGATGTATATTTATTTTCAATATATTTGATTATTTAACATAATTGTGTGTGTGTGTGTAAAAATGAACCATAAACAATTCCCATATTCCTATACTATCATATTCTTCATGTAATTCTTGTATTCATTTATATAGTTCTTTTATCCATTTTAAAATTCATGTGTTTATATAGTTCATGTATTTATATAATCTTGTATATTCTTATATATTTAACTTTATATAATGCCTATATACATATGTATGTACGTGTGTATATTCATTTTTACATCAGGACCAAAATCACCTAACGCAAGTTTGGATAAAATTTTTGATTTTCTTTTTACATTGCCAAATAATTGGTGACTTGTTCTTTTTTAAAATCTCATAATGACTTTTAGATTTCGCTTAATAAGGAATCCTGCTTAAGCTTTGCAATGTTCATATTTTGTATACATTCTCCTTCGTTATAAAAGATGAGATCATGCCTTGCCTAAGCATTTAAATTGTACATCTTAAACCTTAAGATTTCACTCATATGCAAATTGTAGTATAAAGATGCATAGTCCGATTTCCACTTTTAGTTAACTTGGCAGATCATGATAATATCAGATCTGAAACGTCTCGGTTAAAGATAAAAATATGGTTTCATCTTCAAATATTTTGTTTACTCATTCAAGCCTAACCACAGCTAAAAAATGTACTTTATTTTCGAATATTGTGCAAAAATAATGCAGCCTTTTTAGCATTTAATAATAATGATGTTAGCAGTTTTGGGGTATATAAACCCCAGTAAAAGTCTTCCATTGTCATTCAGAAGCGAATTCAGAGGCTGAGCACTACCTGTACATTTTAGCAGTAAATTACAGTAAAAGATAGTCTTTAATTTATCCTTCGAGCCTTGCTCTCTTCAGAAGAACTTAGTCATTAAACTTTCCGGATACGCTATAAGAAGAGTCCGGAATCTTCAGAGCATTTTAGTATGTCTACCAGAGTCCTTCGAGCTACTATAGAAGAACTCGGAGAGTAATATAAAAGAAAACTACTGCGAATAATAACATCCGTTGCTGCCACCTAACTAGAACCCCCGTCGTCTTCAAACCAACCCAGGCCATAGACGGAGGGGTTAACAACTGGCGACCCTTTAACCAGGATCTTCACAACTGACAACTTCTGCATCCAGGATTCTTCCAGTCTTCCAGACCTGGAACTAGAACAGACACCAAGTTGACCGGCGTGTCACGACTTCTAGTTCGTCACATCCACCCTTGAACCGGTGCGTCACGACTCCAAGTTCTCCACGCCTAGTTTTCATCCAAGAACACGTGGCCAGCAAAACATGTCTTCAGGGCACGTCTTTAAGGATTTCGCAGTAGGAATCTTGTTAAGTACAAAACTCTTTTTTAAATAATCTCTAAACATTTGAAAAGTGAGTATTATTAACAGTTAATATTTAGTATTCAGCAAGAATTAACACAAAACACAGTGAACACTTCAAACACCAGTGATACATTTTTTTTTATTGAAAAAAGTATTTTCACAGAATTATTGCCACAGAATTAAAAATCACCTAGTTAAAATTCACAGAGTTATTGTCACAGAGTTATTTTCACAGTTACTTTCACTATTATAGTTAGTATAGTATAATTTTATTTAATGTACCAGGCATAATACCAGGATAATCTTGTTTACATTTTTTTATTTTGTTTGCAATCTTTTCAAATTCTCCCCTAGTTAGGCAGATTATTGTGCATTTATTTAATGTGTAATTTTTTAGATAGTGTAGTTAGGAGAACCCCTTAAGTGATCATTCCATAAATTAAGATCGGTCAAGCAGACCTAATTAAAACACATTAATAGAACCTTCACATAAGAAACGAACCCGCTCAGAATCCGAGCTTAACGGTCGACCCCCATTGCCACCAAAACGAGGCCGACCCCTTCGCCCACAAACACAAGTATCGACACAGCCACCCCCAGCTCCGTATAACATAAGGCGTAGAAATGAATAAAATTGTCCCCCTTATAATTTTCCAAATTATTTACTCTTGTAGCCCTAGCATTAAAATTTCTACCGGAGTTGTTATAGAAAAACTTGCAGAAGGTAAATTTTTGAAAGGGCACGCAGACCTTTATATAAATTTGCAACCTCCTGCTAGAATCAAAATCAATCTCCTTCAGATACAAACCCAATTAAAAACGTTTGAAAGTAAAGTCCAGAATTCTTTCCAAGGAAAAGATCAGATTAGTCGCGTTCTGTTAGAAAATACCCTCGAAAATATTCAAACTACAGCACGCGCCCTATCAGAAATATTAGCCTTACCATGGATACAAACTGAAACTAAAAACTCGGAAAACTTTAACCAAAGAAGTAAAAGGGGACTGATAGATATAGAGGGAAACTGTTCAAAGGTTTATTCGGATTAGCAACCGAAGAAGATATTAAAAGAATCGAATTCAAATTGAATCTCTTCGCGTGAAATCGACAGTATAATGGACATATGTTAGAACAAACTATTAGGTCACTACACGAAAAAAATCGCTTCCTCCACTCCCTTTTGGACAGATTCACATACCTTGAATCCATGTTAGCTCAATACAAAGAACAAAAGATATCTAGAATTAACAGAGATAATTAACCTACAAGTAACCCTAATCGATAAGTACTTACAACGAATAACTACGTACGATTCATTCCAAGGTTTTGCGTGCAACCCAGCTAGTCCATGGAAAGATCACTCTTTCCACCCTAATACCATGGGAAACACTTCAGTCCTTGATTCACACCGCCCAGACACAATTAAAATTATTACCCATATTCCCACTCAACCACACTAATTACCCCCAATTTCTAGAATACACCTGGACTGTACATGGATCACGCCCCTACACATACCTCATAATTATACCATTTTTCGATGTCCTCATTTACGACGTATATAAATTTCACCCTTTCCCAACACCCTACCAAAACAACTCTAATGTCTATCAATTGTATTTACCCACCGTACCACCTTACCTTTTCCTCACCAAAGATGTCAGCCTATTCTATGATGTCAGATAGCGACGTCCGGCTTTGCCGATTCCCGCAACCAAATAAACAACACGTTTGCCCTTCACCCAAACCAGTTATTCTTCCAACTACTAGGTCTTGCTTTATCGACTTAATTCGTGACCGGCATGCCCCGGTATGTTCATTTAAAAAATTTCATTCCCCCTAAAACCGTCCAACTACGAATTGGACCAGACATCTGGGTTTCTCTCGCGAACAAGACTGCCGCTACTCTCGAGTGTCCATCAAATTATTCCCTCATCACAATCCCTATCGTTATTCGGCTACCAATTGGTTGCTCCTTGCGTTCAAAAACACTCCAAATATACAACCCGTACAATGTTACCATTAATAACTCATACCCCTTCCCGTTGCAAATTAAATGTAAACCCGTCATAGAGATCTTAAATCTCTCCATAAAACCTGTAACCATCCTACCCGAGCTCGAGCTATATACCCCTGAATGGAATGATCAATTGAGTCGGTTTAAAATTTCGGATGATAACCAAAACAACCTCTTACAAATATTACAACCTGTTTCAATTCTCTCAACATCTGCCGTTAGCATCATTATTGTATGTGCTATTATCCTCGGTATATTTGTGGTGAAAAGATCGTTCTGGGAACAAAAAACTAGACACCGAACGACATGAAATTATTTATGCACGACCAAGAGTGCGTACCCAGACCACGTGAACTAGACTTAACCACCCGACTTATGTTGTGTATATAAATCTGTATTATAAAATCCATAGTTATCATCTAGTTAGCATTAGTTAGGATGTTACATTATTATATTAATATCGTTCTAGAGGAGAGAGCACTGTAAAAATGAACCATAAATAATTCCCATATTCCTATACTATCATATTCTTCATGTAATTCTTGTAATTATTTATATAGTTCTTGTATCCATTTTAAAAGTCATGTGTTTATATGGTTCATGTATTTATATAATCCTGTATATTCTTATATATTTAACTTTATATAATGCCTATATTCATATGCATGTACGTGTGTGTATTCCCTTTTACATAAGGGCCAAAATCGCCCAACGCGAATTTGGATAAAATTTTTGATTTGCTTTCTACTTTGCCAAATAATTGGTGACCTGTTCTTTTTTAAAATCTCATAATCATTTTTTAAGATTTCGCTTAATAAGGAATCCTGCTTAAGCTTTGCAATGTTTATATTTTGTATACATTCTCTTTCGTTATAAAAGATGAGATTATGTCTTGCCTAAGCATTTAAATTGTACATCTTAAACCTTAAAATTTTACTCATATGCATATTGTAGAGTAAAGCATAGTCCGATTTCCACTTTTAGTTAACTTGGCAGATCATGATAACATCAGATCTGAAAAGTCGCGGTTTAAGATAAAAATATGGTTTCATCTTCAAATATTTTGTTTACTCGTTCAAGCCTTACCACAGCTAAAAATGTACTTTATTTTCGAATATTGTGCAAAAATAATGCAGCCTTTTTAGCATTTAATAATAATGATGTTAGCAGTTTTGGGGTATATAAACCCCAGTAAAAGTCTTCCATTGTCATTCAGAAGCTAATTCAGAGGCTGAGCACTACCTGTACATTTTAGCAGTAAATTACAATAAAAGATAGTCTTTAATTTATCCTTCGAGCCTTGCTCTCTTCAGAAGAACTTAGTCATTAAACTTTCCGGATACGCTATAAGAAGAGTCCGGAATCTTCAGAGAATTTTAGTATGTCTACCAGAGTCCTTCGAGCTACTATAGCTCGACTCGGAGAGTAATATAAAAGAAAACTACTGCGAATAATAACATCCGTTGCTGCCACCTAACTAGAACCCCCGTCGTCTTCAAACCAACCCAGGCCATAGACAGAGGGGTTAACAACTGGCGACACTTTAACCAGGATCTTCACAACTGACAACTTCTGCATCCAGGATTCTTCCAGTCTTCCAGACCCTGGAACTAGAACCAACACCCAGTTGACCGGCGTGTCACGACTTCTAGTTCGTCACATCCACCCTTGAACCGGTGCGTCACGACTCCAAGTTCTCCACGCCTAGTTTTCATCCAAGAACACGTGGCCAGTAAAACATGTCTTCAGGACACGTCTCTAAGGATTTCGCAGTAGGAATCTTGTTAAGTACAAAACTCTTTTTTAAATAATCTCTAAACATTTGAAAAGTGAGTATTATTAACAGTTAATATTTAGTATTGAGCCAGAATTAACACAAAACAGAGTGAACACTTCAAACACCAGTGATACATTTTTTTTTATTGAAAACAGTATTTTCACAGAATTATTGCCACAGAATTAAAAATCACCGAGTTAAAATTCACAGAGTTATTGTCACAGAGTTATTTTCACAGTTATTTTCACTATTATAGTTAGTATAGTATAATATTATTTAATGTACCAAGCATAGTACCAGGATAATCTTCTTTACATTTTTTTATTTTGTTTGCAATCTTTTCAAATTCTCCCCTAGTTAGGCAGATTATTGTGCATTTATTTAATGTGTAATTTTTTTAGATAGTGTAGTTAGGAGAACCCCTTAAGTGATCATTCCATAAATTAAGATCGGTCAAGCAGACCTAATTAAAACACATTAATAGAACCTTCACATAAGAAACGAACCCGCTCAGAATCCGAGCTTAACGGTCGACCCCCATTGCCACCAAAACGAGGCCGACCCCTTCGCCCACAAACACAAGTATCGACACAGCCACCCCCAGCTCCGTATAACATAAGGCGTAGAAATGAATAAAATTGTCCCCTTATAATTTTCCAAATTATTTACTCTTGTACCCTAGCATTAAAATTTCTACCGGAGTTGTTATAGAAAAACTTGCAGAAGGTAAATTTTTGAAAGGGCACGCAGACCTTTATATAAATTTGCAACCTCCTGCTAGAATCAAAATCAATCTCTTCAGATACAAACCCAATTAAAAACGTTTGAAAGTAAAGTCCAGAATTCTTTCCAAGGAAAAGATCAGATTAGTCGCGTTCTGTTAGAAAATACCCTCGAAAATATTCAAACTACAGCACGCGCCCTATCAGAAATATTAGCCTTACCATGGATACAAACTGAAACTAAAAACTCGGAAAACTTTAACCAAAGAAGTAAAAGGGGACTGATAGATATAGAGAAACTGTTCAAAGGTTTATTCGGATTAGCAACCGAAGAAGATATTAAAAGAATCGAATTCAAATTGAATCTCTTCGCGTGAAATCGACAGTATAATGGACATATGTTAGAACAAACTATTAGGTCACTACACGAAAAAAATCGCTTCCTCCACTCCCTTTTGGACAGATTCACATACCTTGAATCCATGTTAGCTCAATACAAAGAACAAAAAGATATCTAGAATTAACAGAGATAATTAACCTACAAGTAACCCTAATCGATAAGTACTTACAACGAATAACTACGTACGATTCATTCCAAGGTTTTGCGTGCAACCCAGCTAGTCCATGGAAAGATCACTCTTTCCACCCTAATACCATGGGAAACACTTCAGTCCTTGATTCACACCGCCCAGACACAATTAAAATTATTACCCATATTCCCACTCAACCACACTAATTACCCCCAATTTCTAGAATACACCTGGACTGTACATGGATCACGCCCCTACACATACCTCATAATTATACCATTTTTCGATGTCCTCATTTACGACGTATATAAATTTCACCCTTTCCCAACACCCTACCAAAACAACTCTAATGTCTATCAATTGTATTTACCCACCGTACCACCTTACCTTTTCCTCACCAAAGATGTCAGCCTATTCTATGATGTCAGATAGCGACGTCCGGCTTTGCCGATTCCCGCAACCAAATAAACAACACGTTTGCCCTTCACCCAAACCAGTTATTCTTCCAACTACTAGGTCTTGCTTTATCGACTTAATTCGTGACCGGCATGCCCCGGTATGTTCATTTAAAAAATTTCATTCCCCCTAAAACCGTCCAACTACGAATTGGACCAGACATCTGGGTTTCTCTCGCGAACAAGACTGCCGCTACTCTCGAGTGTCCATCAAATTATTCCCTCATCACAATCCCTATCGTTATTCGGCTACCAATTGGTTGCTCCTTGCGTTCAAAAACACTCCAAATATACAACCCGTACAATGTTACCATTAATAACTCATACCCCTTCCCGTTGCAAATTAAATGTAAACCCGTCATAGAGATCTTAAATCTCTCCATAAAACCTGTAACCATCCTACCCGAGCTATATACCCATGAATGGAATGATCAATTGAGTCGGTTTAAAATTTCGGATGATAACCAAAACAAACTCTTACAAATATTACAACCTGTTTCAATTCTCTCAACATCTGCCGTTAGCATCATTATTGTATGTGCTATTATCTTCGGTATATTTGTGGTGAAAAGATCGTTCTGGGAACGAAAAACTAGACACCGAACGACATGAAATTATTTATGCACGACCAAGAGTGCGTACCCAGACCACGTGAACTAGACTTAACCACCCGACTTATGTTGTGTATATAAATCTGTATTATAAAATCCATAGTTATCATCTAGTTAGCATTAGTTAGGATGTTACATTATTATATTAATATCATTCTAGAGTGAAGAGCCCTGTAAAAATGAACCATAAATAATTCCAATATTCCTATACTATCATATTCTTCATGTAATTCTTGTAATTATTTATATAGTTCTTGTATCCATTTTAAAAGTCATGTGTTTATATGGTTCATGTATTTATATAATCCTGTATATTCTTATATATTTAACTTTATATAATGCCTATATTCATATGCATGTACGTGTGTGTATTCCCTTTTACATAAGGGCCAAAATCGCCCAACGCGAATTTGGATAAAATTTTTGATTTGCTTTACTTTGCCAAATAATTGGTGACCTGTTCTTTTTTAAAATCTCATAATCATTTTTAAGATTTCGCTTAATAAGGAATCCTGCTAAGCTTTGCAATGTTTATATTTTGTATACATTCTCTTTCGTTATAAAAGATGAGATTATGTCTTGCCTAAGCATTTAAATTGTACATCTTAAACCTTAAAATTTTACTCATATGCATATTGTAGAGTAAAGCATAGTCCGATTTCCACTTTTAGTTAACTTGGCAGATCATGATAACATCAGATCTGAAAAGTCGCGGTTTAAGATAAAAATATGGTTTCATCTTCAAATATTTTGTTTACTCGTTCAAGCCTTACCACAGCTAAAAATGTACTTTATTTTCGAATATTGTGCAAAAATAATGCAGCCTTTTTAGCATTTAATAATAATGATGTTAGCAGTTTTGGGGTATAAACCCAGTAAAAGTCTTCCATTGTCATTCAGAAGCTAATTCAGAGGCTGAGCACTACCTGTACATTTTAGCAGTAAATTACAGTTAAAGATAGTCTTTAATTTATCCTTCGAGCCTTGCTCTCTTCAGAAGAACTTAGTCATTAAACTTTCCGGATACGCTATAAGAAGAATCCGGAATCTTCAGAGAATTTTAGTAAGTCTACCAGAGTCCTCCGAGCTACTATAGAAGAACTCGGAGAGTAATATAAAAGAAAACTACTGCGAATAATAACATCTGTTGCTGCCACCTAACTAGAACCCCCGTCGTCTTCAAACCAACCCAGGCCATAGACAGAGGGGTTAACAACTGGCGACCCTTTAACCAGGATCTTCACAACTGACAACTTCTGCATCCAGGATTCTTCCAGTCTTCCAGACCCTGGAACTAGAACCGACACCCAGTTGACCGGCGTGTCACGACTTCTAGTTCGTCACATCCACCCTTGAACCGGTGCGTCACGACTCCAAGTTCTCCACGCCTAGTTTTCATCCAAGAACAGTGGCCAGCAACATGTCTTCAAGAACGTCTCTAAGGATTTCGCCGTAGGAATCTTGTTAAGTACAAAACTCTTTTTTAAATAATCTCTAAACATTTGAAAAGTCAGTATTATTAACAGTTAATATTTAGTATTGAGTCAGAATTAACACAAAACACAGTGAACACTACAAACACCAGTGATACATTTTTTTTTTATTGAAAACAGTATTGTCACAGTTATTGTCACAGAGTTATTTTCACAGTTATTTTCACTATTATAGTTAGTATAGTATAATTTTATTTAATGTACCAAGCACAGTAGCAGGATAATCTTGTTTACATTTTTTTATTTTGTTTGCAATCTTTTCAAATTCTCCCCTAGTTAGGCAGATTATTGTGCATTTATTTAATGTGTAATTTTTTTAGATAGTGTAGTTAGGAGAACCCCTTAAGTGATCATTCCATAAATTAAGATCGGTCAGGCAGACCTAATTAAAACACATTAATAGAACCTTCACATAAGAAACGAACCCGCTCAGAATCCGAGCTTAACGGTCGACCCCCATTGCCACCAAAACGAGGCCGACCCCTTCGCCCACAAACACAAGTATCGACACAGCCACCCCCAGCTCCGTATAACATAAGGCGTAGAAATGAATAAAATTGTCCCCCTTATAATTTTGCAAATTATTTACTCTTGTAACCCTAGCATTAAAATTTCTACCGGAGTTGTTATAGAAAAACTTGCAGAAGGTAAATTTTTGAAAGGGCACGCAGACCTTTATATAAATTTGCAACCTCCTGCTAGAATCAAAAGTCAATCTCCTTCAGATACAAACCCAATTAAAAACGTTTGAAAGTAAAGTCCAGAATTCTTTCCAAGGAAAAGATCAGATTAGTCGCGTTCTGTTAGAAAATACCCTCGAAAATATTCAAACTACAGCACGCGCCCTATCAGAAATATTAGCCTTACCATGGATACAAACTGAAACTAAAAACTCGGAAAACTTTAACCAAAGAAGTAAAGGGGACTGATAGATATAGAAGAAACTGTTCAAAGGTTTATTCGGATTAGCAACCGAAGAAGATATTAAAAGAATCGAATTCAAATTGAATCTCTTCGCGTGAAATCGACAGTAAATGGACATATGTTAGGACAAACTATTAGGTCACTACACGAAAAAATCGCTTCCTCCACTCCCTTTTTGGACAGATTCACATACCTTGAATCCATGTTAGCTCAATACAAAGAACAAAAAAGATATCTAGAATTAACAAAGATAATTAACCTACAAGTAACCCTAATCGATAAGTACTTACAACGAATAACTACGTACGATTCATTCCAAGGTTTTGCGTGCAACCCAGCTAGTCCTGGAAAGATCACTCTTTCCACCCTAATACCATGGGAAACACTTCATTCCTTGATTCACACGCCCAGACACAATTAAAATTATTACCCATATTCCCACTCAACCACACTAATTACCCCCAATTTCTAGAATACACCTGGACTGTACATGGATCACGCCCCTACACATACCTCATAATTATACCATTTTTCGATGTCCCATTTACGACGTATATAAATTTCACCCTTTCCAACACCCTACCAAAACAACTCTAATGTCTATCAATTGTATTTACCCACCGTACCACCTTACCTTTTCCTCACCAAAGATGTCAGCCTATTCTATGATGTCAGATAGCGACGTCCGGCAGTGCCGATTCCGCAACCAAATAAACAAACGTTTGCCCTTCACCCAAACCAGTTATTCTTCCAACTACTAGGTCTTGCTTTATCGACTTAATTCGTGACCGGCATGCCCCGGTATGTTCATTTAAAAAATTTCATTCCCCCTAAAACCGTCCAACTACGAATTGGACCAGACATCTGGTTTCTCTCGCGAACAAGACTGCCGCTACTCTCGAGTGTCCATCAAATTATTCCCTCATCACAATCCCTATCGTTATTCGGCTACCAATTGGTTGCTCCTTGCGTTCAAAAACCCTCCAAATATACAACCCGTACAAGGTTACCATTAATAACTCATACCCCTTCCCGTTGCAAATTAAATGTAAACCCGTCATAGAGATCTTAAATCTCTCCATAAAACCTGTAACCATCCTACCCGAGCTATATACCCCTGAATGGAATGATCAATTGAGTCGGTTTAAAATTTCGGATGATAACCAAAACAACCTCTTACAAATATTACAACCTGTTTCAATTCTCTCAACATCTGCCGTTAGCATCATTATTGTATGTGCTATTATCTTCGGTATATTTGTGGTGAAAAGATCGTTCTGGGAACGAAAAACTAGACACCGAACGACATGAAATTATTTATGCACGACCAAGAGTGCGTACCCAGACCACGTGAACTAGACTTAACCACCCGACTTATGTTGTGTATATAAATCTGTATTATAAAATCCATAGTTATCATCTAGTTAGCATTAGTTAGGATGTTACATTATTATATTAATATCATTCTAGAGGGAAGAGCCCTGTAAAAATGAACCATAAATAATTCCCATATTCCTATACTATCATATTCTTCATGTAATTCTTGTAATTATTTATATAGTTCTTGTATCCATTTTAAAAGTCATGTGTTTATATGGTTCATGTATTTATATAAGCCTGTATATTAGGGTGGAGCGAAAAATACTTTTTTTCTAGTATGAAGTTCTAATAGTGATTAAAAGTTGCATTTCGTGGACGAAATATGCCTGCCAAAATATGAGTTCATTTGTTTAAAATTTTCAGCGGCCACCAGGGTGCTAAATTTAACACAATTTTGTGTAAAAAGGAAAAAAATGCTTCTATTTTAGGTTTGTCAAACTATTATAAAGTTTTATGTTAGAATTATCTAATAGGTTGATTAAGATTCTTAAATGATAGGAATTCGTTTTCTCAAAAGGCCTTTTCATATGCTTAATATCTTCAGCTGCCACAAGAGAGCTGAAGTTAACACAATTTAGAGTAACTGAGTCATGTTGAGACTACACTGAATGCTGTGGGGGAGGGTTTGGGGAGGGTTGTGGGGGAGGGTTTTTGTGTGAAGGAATTTCTTTCTGTGAGTCATTAGAACAGTGTGTTAACACTTGTCTTCTTAGGTAGTAGGCCTAGTCGCTCAGTTGATCGGAGAGTTTTTTAATATGATCGGAATATTATAAAACTTTATTTTAAAGTGATTTATATAGAGATAATATTGATTTTATTATAAAATGCTTGTTATAATGTATTATATAATTTTAGTTTATTTATATAATATATTATATATTTAATAATATATTATATATACTTATAAAATATATTATATATATTAATTATATAATGTTTTGATGTTACAGGATATTTTGTGATTGTGAATTTTTCTTAAAAATATTATGGCATCAAATACTAAATATAAACATTTCACTAGAGAACATATGAAGTGTGCCATATTTGAAGTACCTTGTGAGATGAGTGATATGCAACTACCAACTTATAACTGCATTATGAAAGATTACCTGTTCACAAAACATTTAGTGAAGGAGCAGATGAATAACAAGGAGCCTTCATTTTCTGAAACAGCAGAGGCAGTTTCCAAAAAGGTAGAAAATATTTGGAAGAAGGCCTCTTTGCCAATAGTTTCACATACACGCGTTTTACAGATGATGCGAGTGTACCATGATAAATACAGGTCCTTATTAAAGCCATACAAGTCACGCAAGGATCAGTCTAAGTACAAAAATCAGCTTGAAGAATTTGAAAACTCTTCAAAATGCACTTTGTTTGACATCTGCACCTGCAAATGTAAGGAGTTTAGGAGATGCTCATGTGGAAAGAGTAAGAAAGTCCCTCCAAAAGAGCAGGATTTTTTAAATGACCAACGAACACGCAGAATAATGGTGATAGGAAGCATTGACATAGCACACACAAGACGATTACAAGCAAGAGAACATCGAAAGGAAATGGAAAAAGCACGTCTGGAATCCTCACAAACAACTAGTGCTGCTACAACCAATACGTCCAACTTACAAATCGAAACAGAGACAAGTGAACTTCAACAACTAGAAGAGATATCTGAAGATAATGAGGAAGATACAACCTCGACTCAATATGTAATATCAGAACAACAGATGCGTGAGCCACTGCCTTCATTAGCAATTACTTGTGATAGATTTAAAATGTCGGACAGAGCTGGGGCTGCTATTGCTTCTGCAGTATTGGCAGATCTTAAAATTGTTACTCCCGAAGACAAAGGGAATATTATAGACAGAAGTAAGCTAAGACGTGAAAGACAAAAACAGAGAAAGGAACTACAACAGATAGGAGAGCCAAAAACCATGCGGGGATTATACTTTGATGGCAGAAAGGATAAAACAATGATTCAAGTCCAGGAGAGTGATGGCTCTAACCACCAAAGAACCAAACGCGAAGAGCATATCAGCATAATATCTGAACCACACTCTCTGTACTTTGCACATGTGACACCTTCCAGTGGCAAAGCTAAATACATTTGCACAGCGCTAGTGAATTGCTTGAAAGAAAGGAATGTTGATATAGGGAACATCGTTGCAGTTGGCTGTGATTCGACAGGGGTTAACACTGGTAGTATTGGAGGCACAATAAGATTACTGGAAGAAGCCTTTAATAAGCCATTGCAGTGGCTGATATGCCTTTTACACCTTAATGAACTTCCATTGCGCCATCTGTTTCATCACTTGGATGGTACCACTACTGGACCAAGAGCATTTTCAGGAGAAATTGGCCGAGCACTTTCAGACTGTGAAAAGCTTCCCATAGTTAACTTCAAACCCATTGAAATTCAAGAGGACATGTGTGAAGTTGATGTAGATGACATAAGTACTGACCAGAAATACCTTCTTGAAATTCACAAGGCTATATCAAGTGGAACATTCTCAAAGAGTCTTAGTCATAAGAGTCCAGGCAATATATCACATTCAAGGTGGCTCACCACAGCAAACAGGACTCTGCGGTTATATGCAAGCACAGAGAATCCTTCAGGCAATTTACAAGAATTAGCTACTTTCATTGTTAGGGTATACGCACCAATGTGGTTTCAGATAAAGCGTAAACCATTATGCCAATATGGTGCTAAACATATGTGGCATATGATTGCAAGAAGCCGGTATCTCCGTGAAGAGCTTAGGAGAGTACATGACTCAGTCATTCAGCGAAATGCATATTACGCAAATCAAGAAAACATTCTCATTGCAATGATAGCTGATGAAAGGGAGCATGTGCGTCAGTTGGGATTTAGGCGTATCATAAAAGCAAGGGCATGCATTCAAGAAACAGATGTTATCAGGTATTTTAAGATGCCAGAAATAAATTTTTATGCCAAAGACTATACAGATCTCATTATGTGGCAAGATTTTCAGATAGCAGAACCACCGATAACCAAAGGAGTTTCTCTTGATGATATTGAATCATGCATCAAACATGGTACTACTCTTCATTCAGAATTATTTCAGTTTCCATGTCATACACAAGCCGTAGAGAGATGCGTCAAGCTCGTTACAGACGCTGCTGGATCAGTCTGCGGACCTACAAACAGAGACGGTTGGATTCGTGCTACATTAGAATCAAGGAAAAAACAGCCAAAATTTGACACAAAAGCAAATTACTAAATAGTCTTCAGCAAGAACCCTTTCTAGAGGGAGGTTGGTTGGGGAAAGGGTGGTAACTCCGCTAAGGCACGAAATAAGGTTTCTTTTTTCAAGTAAATACAGAATCATACTTAATTGTCATTTTTAAGTTAAGTTCAGCCCTCTTGTGGCAGCTGAAGATATTAAGCATATGAAAAGGTATTTTTACAAAACGAATTCTTATCATTTAAGAATCTTAATCAAACTATTAGATAATTCTAAGATAAAATATTATAATAGTTTGATAAACCTAAAATAAAAGCATTTTTTCCTTTTTACCCCAAATTGTGTTAAATTTAGCCCCCTGGTGGCAGCTGAAAATATTAAACAAATGAACTCATATTTTGGCAGGTATATATCGTCCACTAAATGCAACTTTTAATCACTATTAGAACTTCATACTAGAAAAAAAGTATTTTTCGCTCCACCCTACTGTATATTCTTATATATTTAACTTTATATAATGCCTATATTCATATGCATGTACGTGTGTGTATTCCCTTTTACATAGGGCCAAAATCGCCCAACGCGAATTTGGATGAAATTTTTGATTTGCTTTCTACTTTGCCAAATAATTGGTGACCTTTTCTTTTTTAAATTCTTATAATCATTTTTTAAGATTTCGCTTTATAAGGAATCCTGCTTAAGCTTTGCAATCTTTATATTTTGTATACATTCTCTTTCGTTATAAAAGATGAGATTATGTCTTGGCTAAGCATTTAAATTGTACATCTTAAACCTTAAAATTTTACTCATATGCATATTGTAGAGTAAAGCATAGTCCGATTTCCACTTTTAGTTAACTTGACAGATCATGATAACATCAGATCTGAAAAGTCGCGGTTTAAGATAAAAATATGGTTTCATCTTCAAATATTTTGTTTACTCGTTCAAGCCTTACCACAGTTAAAAATGTACTTTATTTTCGAATACTGTGCAAAAATAATGCAGCCTTTTTAGCATTTAATAATAATGATGTCAGCAGTTTTGGGGTATATAAACCCCAGTAAAAGTCTTCCATTGTCATTCAGAAGCTAATTCAGAGGCTGAGCACTACCTGTACATTTTAGCAGTAAATTACATTAAAAGATATTCTTTAATTTATCCTTCGAGCCTTGTTCTCTTCAGAAGAACTTAGTCATTAAACTTTCCGGATACGCTATAAGAAGAATCCGGAATCTTCAGAGAATTTTAGTAAGTCTACCAGAGTCCTCCGAGCTACTATAGAAGAATTCGGAGAGTAATATAAAAGAAAACTACTGCGAATAATAACATCAGTTGCTGCCACCTAACTAGAACCCCCGTCGTCTTCAAACCAACCCAGGCCATAGACAGAGGGGTTAACAACTGGCGACCCTTTAACCAGGATCTTCACAACTGACAACTTCTGCATCCAGGATTCTTCCAGTCTTCCAGACCCTGGAACTAGAACCGACACCCAGTTGACCGGCGTGTCACGACTTCTAGTTCGTCACATCCACCCTTGAACCGGTGCGTCACGACTCCAAGTTCTCCACGCCTAGTTTTCATCCAAGAAGAAGTGGCCAGCAAGACATGTCTTCAAGAAACGTCTCTAAGGATTTCGCCGTAGGAATCTTGTTAAGTACAAAACTCTTTTTTAAATAATCTCTAAACATTTGAAAAGTCAGTATTATTAACAGTTAATATTTAGTATTGAGCCAGAATTAACACAAAACACAGTGAACACTTCAAACACCAGTGATACATTTTTTTTTATTGAAAACAGTATTGTCACAGAGTTATTGTCACAGAGTTATTTTCACAGTTATTTTCACTATTATAGTTAGTATAGTATAATTTTATTTAATGTACCAAGCATAGTACCAGGATAATCTTGTTTACATTTTTTTATTTTGTTTGCAATCTTTTCAAATTCTCCTAGTTAGGCAGATTATTGTGCATTTATTTAATGTATAATTTTTTTAGATAGTGTAGTTAGGAGAACCCCTTAAGTGATCATTCCATAAATTAAGATCGGTCAAGCAGACCTAATTAAAACACATTAATAGAACCTTCACATAAGAAACGAACCCGCTCAGAATCCGAGCTTAACGGTCGACCCCCATTGCCACCAAAACGAGGCCGACCCCTTCGCCCACAAACACAAGTATCGACAAGCCACCCCCAGCTCCGTATAACATAAGGCGTAGAAATGAATAAAATTGTCCCCCTTATAATTTTCCAAATTATTTACTCTTGTAACCCTAGCATTAAAATTTCTACCGGAGTTGTTATAGAAAAACTTGCAGAAGGTAAATTTTTGAAAAGGCACGCAGACCTTTATATAAATTTGCAACCTCCTGCTAGAATCAAAATCAATCTCCTTCAGATACAAACCCAATTAAAAACGTTTGAAAGTAAAGTCCAGAATTCTTTCCAAGGAAAAGATCAGATTAGTCGCGTTCTGTTAGAAAATACCCTCGAAAATATTCAAACTACAGCACGCGCCCTATCAGAAATATTAGCCTTACCATGGATACAAACTGAAACTAAAAACTCGGAAAACTTTAACCAAAGAAGTAAAAGGGGACTGATAGATATAGAAGGGAAACTGTTCAAAGGTTTATTCGGATTAGCAACCGAAGATATTAAAAGAATCGAATTCAAATTGAATCTCTTCGCGTGAAATCGACAGTATAATGGACATATGTTAGAACAAACTATTAGGTCACTACACGAAAAAAATCGCTTCCTCCACTCCCTTTTGGACAGATTCACATACCTTGAATCCATGTTAGCTCAATACAAAGAACAAAAAAGATATCTAGAATTAACAGAGATAATTAACCTACAAGTAACCCTAATCGATAAGTACTTACAACGAATAACTACGTACGATTCATTCCAAGGTTTTGCGTGCAACCAGCTAGTCCATGGAAAGATCACTCTTTCCACCCTAATACCATGGGAAACACTTCAGTCCTTGATTCACACCGCCCAGACACAATTAAAATTATTACCCATATTCCCACTCAACCACACTAATTACCCCAATTTCTAGAATACACCTGGACTGTACATGGATCACGCCCCTACACATACCTCATAATTATACCATTTTTCGATGTCCTCATTTACGACGTATATAAATTTCACCCTTTCCCAACACCCTACCAAAACAACTCTAATGTCTATCAATTGTATTTACCCACCGTACCACCTTACCTTTTCCTCACCAAAGATGTCAGCCTATTCTATGATGTCAGATAGCGACGTCCGGCACTGCCGATTCCCGCAACCAAATAAACAACACGTTTGCCCTTCACCCAAACCAGTTATTCTTCCAACTACTAGGTCTTGCTTTATCGACTTAATTCGTGACCGGCATGCCCCGGTATGTTCATTTAAAAATTTAATTCCCCCTAAAACCGTCCAACTACGAATTGGACCAGACATCTGGGTTTCTCTCGCGAACAAGACTGCCGCTACTCTCGAGTGTCCATCAAATTATTCCCTCATCACAATCCCTATCGTTATTCGGCTACCAATTGGTTGCTCCTTGCGTTCAAAAACCCTCCAAATATACAACCCGTACAAGGTTACCATTAATAACTCATACCCCTTCCCGTTGCAAATTAAATGTAAACCCGTCATAGAGATCTTAAATCTCTCCATAAAACCTGTAACCATCCTACCCGAGCTATATACCCCTGAATGGAATGATCAATTGAGTCGGTTTAAAATTTCGGATGATAACCAAAACAACCTCTTACAAATATTACAACCTGTTTCAATTCTCTCAACATCTGCCGTTAGCATCATTATTGTATGTGCTATTATCTTCGGTATATTTGTGGTGAAAAGATCGTTCTGGGAACGAAAAACTAGACACCGAACGACATGAAATTATTTATGCACGACCAAGAGTGCGTACCCAGACCACGTGAACTAGACTTAACCACCCGACTTATGTTGTGTATATAAATCTGTATTATAAAATCCATAGTTATCATCTAGTTAGCATTAGTTAGGATGTTACATTATTATATTAATATCATTCTAGAGGGAAGAGCCCTGTAAAAATGAACCATAAATAATTCCCATATTCCTATACTATCATATTCTTCATGTAATTCTTGTAATTATTTATATAGTTCTTGTATCCATTTTAAAAGTCATGTGTTTATATGGTTCATGTATTTATATAAGCCTGTATATTCTTATATATTTAACTTTATATAATGCCTATATTCATATGCATGTACGTGTGTGTATTCCCTTTTACATAAGGGCCAAAATCGCCCAACGCGAATTTGGATGAAATTTTTGATTTGCTTTCTACTTTGCCAAATAATTGGTGACCTGTTCTTTTTTAAAATCTCATAATCATTTTTTAAGATTTCGCCTTATAAGGAATCCTGCTTAAGCTTTGCAATGTTTATATTTTGTATACATTCTCTTTCGTTATAAAAGATGAGATTATGTCTTGCCTAAGCATTTAAATTGTACATCTTAAACCTTAAAATTTTACTCATATGCATATTGTAGAGTAAAGCATAGTCCGATTTCCACTTTTAGTTAACTTGGCAGATCATGATAACATCAGATCTGAAAAGTCGCGGTTTAAGATAAAAATATGGTTTCATCTTCAAATATTTTGTTTACTCGTTCAAGCCTTACCACAGCTAAAAATGTACTTTATTTTCGAATATTGTGCAAAAATAATGCAGCCTTTTTAGCATTTAATAATAATGATGTTAGCAGTTTTGGGGTATATAAACCCCAGTAAAAGTCTTCCATTGTCATTCAGAAGCTAATTCAGAGGCTGAGCACTACCTGTACATTTTAGCAGTAAATTACATAAAAGATAGTCTTTAATTTATCCTTCGAGCCTTGTTCTCTTCAGAAGAACTTAGTCATTAAACTTTCCGGATACGCTATAAGAAGAATCCGGAATCTTCAGAGAATTTTAGTAAGTCTACCAGAGTCCTCCGAGCTACTATAGAAGAATTCGGAGAGTAATATAAAAGAAAACTACTGCGAATAATAACATCAGTTGCTGCCACCTAACTAGAACCCCCGTCGTCTTCAAACCAACCCAGGCCATAGACAGAGGGGTTAACAACTGGCGACCCTTTAACCAGGATCTTCACAACTGACAACTTCTGCATCCAGGATTCTTCCAGTCTTCCAGACCCTGGAACTAGAACCGACACCCAGTTGACCGGCGTGTCACGACTTCTAGTTCGTCACATCCACCCTTGAACCGGTGCGTCACGACTCCAAGTTCTCCACGACTAGTTTTCATCCAAGAACAAGTGGCCAGCAAGACATGTCTTCAAGAAACGTCTCTAAGGATTTCGCCGTAGGAATCTTGTTAAGTACAAAACTCTTTTTTAAATAATCTCTAAACATTTGAAAAGTCAGTATTATTAACAGTTAATATTTAGTATTGAGCCAGAATTAACACAAAACACAGTGAACACTTCAAACACCAGTGATACATTTTTTTTTATTGAAAACAGTATTGTCACAGAGTTATTGTCACAGAGTTATTTTCACAGTTATTTTCACTATTATAGTTAGTATAGTATAATTTTATTTAATGTACCAAGCATAGTACCAGGATAATCTTGTTTACATTTTTTTATTTTGTTTGCAATCTTTTCAAATTCTCCCTAGTTAGGCAGATTATTGTGCATTTATTTAATGTATAATTTTTTTAGATAGTGTAGTTAGGAGAACCCCTTAAGTGATCATTCCATAAATTAAGATCGGTCAAGCAGACCTAATTAAAACACATTAATAGAACCTTCACATAAAAACGAACCCGCTCAGAATCCGAGCTTAACGGTCGACCCCCATTGCCACCAAAACGAGGCCGACCCCTTCGCCCACAAACACAAGTATCGACACAGCCACCCCCAGCTCCGTATAACATAAGGCGTAGAAATGAATAAAATTGTCCCCCTTATAATTTTCCAAATTATTTACTCTTGTAACCCTAGCATTAAAATTTCTACCGGAGTTGTTATAGAAAAACTTGCAGAAGGTAAATTTTTGAAAGGCACGCAGACCTTTATATAAATTTGCAACCTCCTGCTAGAATCAAAATCAATCTCCTTCAGATACAAACCCAATTAAAAACGTTTGAAAGTAAAGTCCAGAATTCTTTCCAAGGAAAAGATCAGATTAGTCGCGTTCTGTTAGAAAATACCCTCGAAAATATTCAAACTATAGCACGCGCCCTATCAGAAATATTAGCCTTACCATGGATACAAACTGAAACTAAAAACTCGGAAAACTTTAACCAAAGAAGTAAAAGGGGACTGATAGATATAGAAGGGAAACTGTTCAAAGGTTTATTCGGATTAGCAACCGAAGAAGATATTAAAAGAATCGAATTCAAATTGAATCTCTTCGCGTGAAATCGACAGTATAATGGACATATGTTAGAACAAACTATTAGGTCACTACACGAAAAAAATCGCTTCCTCCACTCCCTTTTGGACAGATTCACATACCTTGAATCCATGTTAGCTCAATACAAAGAACAAAAAAGATATCTAGAATTAACAGAGATAATTAACCTACAAGTAACCTAATCGATAAGTACTTACAACGAATAACTACGTACGATTCATTCCAAGGTTTTGCGTGCAACCCAGCTAGTCCATGGAAAGATCACTCTTTCCACCCTAATACCATGGGAAACACTTCAGTCCTTGATTCACACCGCCCAGACACAATTAAAATTATTACCCATATTCCCACTCAACCACACTAATTACCCCAATTTCTAGAATACACCTGGACTGTACATGGATCACGCCCCTACACATACCTCATAATTATACCATTTTTCGATGTCCTCATTTACGACGTATATAAATTTCACCCTTTCCCAACACCCTACCAAAACAACTCTAATGTCTATCAATTGTATTTACCCACCGTACCACCTTACCTTTTCCTCACCAAAGATGTCAGCCTATTCTATGATGTCAGATAGCGACGTCCGGCACTGCCGATTCCCGCAACCAAATAAACAACACGTTTGCCCTTCACCCAAACCAGTTATTCTTCCAACTACTAGGTCTTGCTTTATCGACTTAATTCGTGACCGGCATGCCCCGGTATGTTCATTTAAAAAATTTCATTCCCCCTAAAACCGTCCAACTACGAATTGGACCAGACATCTGGGTTTCTCTCGCGAACAAGACTGCCGCTACTCTCGAGTGTCCATCAAATTATTCCCTCATCACAATCCCTATCGTTATTCGGCTACCAATTGGTTGCTCCTTGCGTTCAAAAACCCTCCAAATATACAACCCGTACAAGGTTACCATTAATAACTCATACCCCTTCCCGTTGCAAATTAAATGTAAACCCGTCATAGAGATCTTAAATCTCTCCATAAAACCTGTAACCATCCTACCCGAGCTATATACCCCTGAATGGAATGATCAATTGAGTCGGTTTAAAATTTCGGATGATAACCAAAACAACCTCTTACAAATATTACAACCTGTTTCAATTCTCTCAACATCTGCCGTTAGCATCATTATTGTATGTGCTATTATCTTCGGTATATTTGTGGTGAAAAGATCGTTCTGGGAACGAAAAACTAGACACCGAACGACATGAAATTATTTATGCACGACCAAGAGTGCGTACCCAGACCACGTGAACTAGACTTAACCACCCGACTTATGTTGTGTATATAAATCTGTATTATAAAATCCATAGTTATCATCTAGTTAGCATTAGTTAGGATGTTACATTATTATATTAATATCATTCTAGAGGGAAGAGCCCTGTAAAAATGAACCATAAATAATTCCCATATTCCTATACTATCATATTCTTCATGTAATTCTTGTAATTATTTATATAGTTCTTGTATCCATTTTAAAAGTCATGTGTTTATATGGTTCATGTATTTATATAAGCCTGTATATTAGGGTGGAGCGAAAAATACTTTTTTTCTAGTATGAAGTTCTAATAGTGATTAAAAGTTGCATTTCGTGGACGAAATATGCCTGCCAAAATATGAGTTCATTTGTTTAAAATTTTCAGCGGCCACCAGGGTGCTAAATTTAACACAATTTTGTGTAAAAAGGAAAAAAAAATGCTTCTATTTTAGGTTTGTCAAACTATTATAAAGTTTTATGTTAGAATTATCTAATAGGTTGATTAAGATTCTTAAATGATAGGAATTCGTTTTCTCAAAAGGCCTTTCATATGCTTAATATCTTCAGCTGCCACAAGAGAGCTGAAGTTAACACAATTTAGAGTAACTGAGTCATGTTGAGACTACACTGAATGCTGGGGGAGGGTTTGGGGAGGGTTGTGGGGGAGGGTTTTTGTGTGAAGGAATTTCTTTCTGTGAGTCATTAGAACAGTGTGTTAACACTTGTCTTCTTAGGTAGTAGGCCTAGTCGCTCAGTTGATCGGAGAGTTTTTTAATATGATCGGAATATTATAAAACTTTATTTTAAAGTGATTTATATAGAGATAATATTGATTTTATTATAAAATGCTTGTTATAATGTATTATATAATTTTAGTTTATTTATATAATATATTATATATTTATATAATATATTATATATACTTATAAAATATATTATATATATTAATTATATAATGTTTTGATGTTACAGGATATTTTGTGATTGTGAATTTTTCTTAAAAATATTATGGCATCAAATACTAAATATAAACATTTCACTAGAGAACATATGAAGTGTGCCATATTTGAAGTACCTTGTGAGATGAGTGATATGCAACTACCAACTTATAACTGCATTATGAAAGATTACCTGTTCACAAAACATTTAGTGAAGGAGCAGATGAATAACAAGGAGCCTTCATTTTCTGAAACAGCAGAGGCAGTTTCCAAAAAGGTAGAAAATATTTGGAAGAAGGCCTCTTTGCCAATAGTTTCACATACACGCGTTTTACAGATGATGCGAGTGTACCATGATAAATACAGGTCCTTATTAAAGCCATACAAGTCACGCAAGGATCAGTCTAAGTACAAAAATCAGCTTGAAGAATTTGAAAACTCTTCAAAATGCACTTTGTTTGACATCTGCACCTGCAAATGTAAGGAGTTTAGGAGATGCTCATGTGGAAAGAGTAAGAAAGTCCTCCAAAAGAGCAGGATTTTTAAATGACCAACGAACACGCAGAATAATGGTGATAGGAAGCATTGACATAGCACACACAAGACGATTACAAGCAAGAGAACATCGAAAGGAAATGGAAAAAGCACGTCTGGAATCCTCACAAACAACTAGTGCTGCTACAACCAATACGTCCAACTTACAAATCGAAACAGAGACAAGTGAACTTCAACAACTAGAAGAGATATCTGAAGATAATGAGGAAGATACAACCTCGACTCAATATGTAATATCAGAACAACAGATGCGTGAGCCCTGCCTTCATTAGCAATTACTTGTGATAGATTTAAAATGTC